>CM047430.1:47219951-47427734 GCA_026168455.1 Theocolax elegans
ATTAGAAAAATTTTGATAAAATACAGATACTTATTAGCTTTAAAATTCTTCGTTACCTTCTTCTCTTCAACATGGGATTTAAAATATTATAAAGACACCGTATTTTTACATAAAATTTGCACAATCGGGTTATTACATTTTGATGGTGTATGAAAAAGGGCACTTACATTTTCTGTTAAAACGAATAGTTTATTGGAAAAACTTCGCAGAGCTTAAAAAATGATTTCTCAACTACGTGACGACGAAAGTCTCTAACTTTCCTCGTTATGCTATATTAGTTATTTATGTACCTTGGGTGAGCCTCGCGTCATTACTGTTCGAGGCGGAAAATTTCGTGGATGGTTAGTACGTCCGCGGTCGCGAGCGCAGCGAGCGGCCAAGGATGTTACTACCATCCACGAAATTTGAGCCGAGAACTGTAATGACGCGATGCTTACCCATGGTACGTAAACAATTTTTCAGCCTTATAATTCGTACATACGACTCTTTCGTTGCTCACAAAGTAATTTATTATACATTTAAAAGTAATGTAATAAACACTTTTTTAAACAATATAAATAATTATATATTATGTCAATAATTTTTAAACATTTGTATACTGACGCTTATAAAACATTTTAACTTTTTAAATTCTGCATTTAGTATCAGAGAATATTAAATATTTAGTAATTAATTATTATTAATCGTAACATTGCAGTTATTAAAGATATAGGACTCATTTTGCGTTATTATATATATATATATATATATATATATGCGGAGACAGACAGACGCAATCCAAAAATTGACCATAGTGTATAATAAATTTAACTGAAGTTGTAGTAAATATTACCAGAATTGTAGTAAAAATTAATAACTTTCTAGTAAATTTTATTATACACTATAGTACATTTTTGGATATTGCGTCAGTCTCCGCATTACTAGACGACATTGTAATTTTTACTTCAACTTTTTTCTCCGTGTATATATATATATATATATTTATATATATATATATATATATATATATACACTAAATTATTTCTAAAATATAATATTCTAATATATATGTATAATATATAGTACTTTCGTATCTGAGCAATATTAAGATAACTATGATTAAAGTAACGCAAACGTTACGTTTAAACTGGTTGTGTTTACGTTTGAAAAGCCTTCGATATATCTCCGATACATGTACTACGCGTTTCAAACACGTTGACTCTATACCGTTCGCGCGGCACAGGTTATATTGACCGCCGCATATATCCTACGGAGCGCTTTTCATACAGCCTCCTAAGACGTATAGACACCTTATACGTCCTAGGAGGATGTATAGAGGGCTCTCATACAAGCGAGGAGCCACTTGTATGTACGCAACGTATTTACAAGCGGAGCGCGCTCTGCACGTAAGAGTCGTTGTACGAATTAGTAGGCTGAAAATACATATATAGTGTATGGATGTGTGTGCGTGTATGTGTGTGTGTCACATTTATTACAATAAGTTAAGTAATACACTTGGATATATATTTTTGTAAAATACAAAAAAAAATAATAATTGATATTAACGTATATATGTTACTAGAGTTCTTTAAGAATATACCTTTTTAATCGCATTTGTTTCTTTGAGTAATTCAACTTTTTACTGCGGAGTTGGGAATTTGAGTTTATATAGTTGGGTATCAGGATATTTGGAGTGACACCTCGATCGTCACACATTTGTACACCTATGACTTTTCCGACTGAACGGATCTATGGATAACAACAATATTCTATCAATATACAGTACGAGTTTAATAGAAAGTCGAAAGCAGATGAATCGAGTGATTTGGTCATATAAAAGATTCATTTTATTCTCGTAATTTTGATTTCTATATATAGAACGAGATCGATTTTACTTCGTTGAATGGGAAATGATTTCTACAATTTCAATTACAATAAATATATTTGTTGAAATGTATCTTTTACACACTTTTTTTTTCTTAAATGAGATTTAAATTCCAACTATATATTTGAGATAATGGGTATCGCGTGAAACGATATTAACAAAAAGGAAAGAATGTCAACCAAGTTATCTGAATAAGATGATATCGTCAATGCCCGACGAGGGGTAGGTTCTATTTAAGAATTTTTTATTCTCTTTAGAATTACTGCGGGGAAGAGAAAAAATCGAGTTTCCTCGGGTGTCTATCCGCAGGAGAGCCTGCGCGAAACGAGTTAATTAAAACTAGCAGAGATACGATTTCGCCATCTTATTCGAACTTTCTTTTTCTCGAACCTTCCTCATTCAAATGCGATTCGTGTGCTACGTGCCGTTTATTCGCGAATTTCGTTTTCCATACTCAATTTAATCCGTAGCACCGATATTGATAATCGAGCGTGCATCGCCTTATATAGCTTAGATCTTAGATATTGCAAAATTTTGAATCTTAACATTTATTTTAGTTTCTTGAAACTGTAAGTGGGCACGATTCACTAAAAACTCCAACAGAAAAAAAGTCTTGATTTACTCTACATCAAGTGGCACTTAATTGATAAGTGATGCGTGTATATAAATAATGTGTAAATTAAGGTACCGAAAACTTCCGAGAAAATACCACCTGCTCATTAATACAAACTCTTGGAAGTACGTGCAACAGGTAAACGCGGTATATAGGGTAAGAGGAAAGTCAAAGAAAACAGGAGGAAAAATAGAAGATTTTTCTTATTTTACTTGTCGGCGGCTCTCTCGCGTTAATTAATGATCCGAATCGCATTATCGAATGAAAGACTGGGCTTAAAGTTGTGACACTTGGTTCTGCCGGTGTTACCAATTTTTTTGCTCGTCCACCTTCCATTCGGAGCAACGAAAACACGAAGAAAAGAGAAACGAGGACGAAAACTCGGGATTCTTCTTTATTTGCGAGCTCGGTGGATTGAATTTTCAGCTTTTCCAGTCTGCTTTTATTCTCCTCCTCTCACTCCCCCACCTTTCCCCACCCACGCCCTTCTCTCTTTTTCGCTCTCTTTCTCTCTCTCCCGCTCTCGTTTTATTACAATAATTGGATTGCTTTTCACGATGGGTGTCTGCTTATAGCCTCGTAATTCCTTCAGGTTCTTTTACGATGTTTCAAAAGCCCCGGCAGAACAATGGAACCAATTGCCATTTGCTCATTGTAACGGGAGAAGCTCGACTCTTTTTGCCCCAGTCTCGTAGGCTCGCCATTGTCGAATTTGTGAAAATTGTTGAGAATTTAATTTATTGTTATCTGATAACATCCATTCAACGTCACGCTCTCCAACATTGCGATTGGTAATATTAAACTTAGTCGACACGTCGTTTATCTATGAAGCTGCGTTTTGTTGGTGCATTGTTATTCATCCTATATCCACCGTTCTTCATTGTCGATAATCGTGTATCACGTATCACCGACGCGCACACTTTTACATCGTCATTTTCTCTATCGATCAGTCAGCGAGGAAATTGGGTTACAAATTCAAACTAATGGTTATGTTTAGCTTTCAGTAAGAAAATTAAATGTGTACACACCGGTATAAACATTTGCGGTCTAATTAGTTTTGTAAAAATCCGTGGAAATTGGTTCGCGAACATCCAGAAACAACTCGTCGAAAGTTTCAAGAAGTCCAAATTACGTAGCGTCTTCTGCGCCTGAGAAGCAAATTAAATTTCATTGTCGCAACTTCTTCATTTTACGCCCGTCATCTCTCTCTCTCTCTTGTACACTTTTCTCGAGAGTGCGAGATTAGTGGCGTATATTCTCCGTATTGTTCGTGTGGTGCAGCTTCTGCATTTTTCTTTCCGACCATCTCCGTACAAAAAGCTTGTTTTGTTCAAGATTTGTATGCAACGCGCGCGACGGAGCTGAAAACAAAAAAAAATATAGGTACTGCTCTGAAATCGAAACCATTGAAAGTTGATAGGTAAAGGACGAGAAAAAGTATATTTCCGCGCGTGTAAACAAATAGTTAAAAAATTCGGAAGGATATAGGAGGAAAATAAGTTTATACTTTAAGCCCAGAATGTCACTTTGTCATTCGACTAAGTGTCTGCTACGAACACTCGAGTATTTGGACTTCCGCTTAAAAAAATTTAACTTTATCTCAACTTAATGTAAACTTCAAATTTAGCTAACGACCTTTCCCAATTTTATAAAGTTTAATCAAACTTTAGATTTATACAACGTCAGACTGTAGTTGTTTGTTTTGGCAGGATTAATTTTTAAAATATTAGTAAATCTTGTTTGTCCATTCGGTTGATTTATAATTTCTAATGCCTTCATTTATGTTAGACCTAGATAATACAAACAGTTGTAACAAAGCCTTTCTTACGCGCGATCGTTGATGTTTTCACCATCGCGAAAAATGTAACATCATATTGTTTATTTATACATAAAAACATTTTTTGTCCAGAAAATAAGTGATTTTAAACGTTTTTGAATAAGTATGTATGTAGTCAAGTTAACCGAATAACTCAGACAATTTTGAACCGATTTGGCTGAAATTTTTAGATATCTTCTACATAAATAGAGAAGTAAACGTTCCTATTTTGGACCAAATTGGTCGAATAGGTTTTGAACGGTAGCACTTTTTAAAATGGCGCTAAAGCGTTTTTATACGACATTATATAAAAAAATTAAATAATCTAATATATAAATATAAAATATGTTTAAATATAAAATATTTGATAATTTTTGTATGGTAACTTTTTATGTACAACTGAATACTGGCAATTTAAACGCATTATAGTGGCAAAATACTGCAAAAAAATAACGTTTTTTCTACTTGATAAAGAAAATATAAATTGTACTTTAAAAGTTTAGATGTAAAAAATGTTTATCTGAATAAGATAAAACTTTTTTGTATACAACACTTTTTGCTTAGATGAATATTTTTAAAATTATGTACAAAAAAACATTTGAAAAAGCCTAAAATGTACAATAAAAGAAGTTTTTTTAGACATTAACTAAATAAATATTGATTTTACGTAGAAATTTTAAATGTAATAAATGCAGTTTATCACAATAAAAGAAAACTTTTCTCTATTAAACATTTGTTACTCACAATGATATTTTTCCTAATAAATGAAAAAAGACGGTTAAAGCGTAAAATGTACGAAAAAGACGGTTTTAGGCATTATCTAAATAAATATCGATTATACGTACAAATGTGAAAGGTAAGTAATGCTTATTACAAAAAAAAATTTTTGTTTACCTTTTAATTGTTTTTGCAAATATATGTATGCTTGTATCTATATACTATGTATGTAAACAAGTCAATCGAAAAATTCAGTCAATTTTTTACCCATTTGGTTAAAATTAATTTTTATAGTAACTTCTAAATATTATAATCGCTTATTTTTTAAAGCACTTAACAATCGTGCCTGGAATCTAAAAGCGTATAGATTAACATCAATGCGCGGATCGACACGTGCGTGAGAACGGTGTATGATAATCGAAACGCTAAATATCAAGGCGAATGCAACTACAACAAAAAATCGCGGACGGTGGCCTAGTGTGATTAGGCCCCGTGACTGAAAACTCTCGGATCCTCGGATCGAGTCCCGGTGTCCGAATAATTTTTTATTCGGTCCTCCCCCTAACCTTCTCCATACGCAACACCATCTAGTTATTTTTGTAATACTGGAATAAATATATTCGGGTTATATCTACAAATGTATTATGAAGATGAGAATGCAATAAAATGCACGAAGAGATGTGTATATTTTCGACAAATGAATTACTTAACTATTAATATACCATTGATCACGGGCGCCATTCCGACCTATACTCGCGGCGGAACGTAAGCGCGAACATGCGCGAAGCAGGGACATGGATAGGGTTGACGTTACGACGGAAGAAGGAACACATACGTTGGAACTCTAGCAGACTCGGTGGACAAACACCCCACAAGGACGATGGACGCGTAAGATCATCCCTTCGGTTGTCCCGTGGAAGGGGATGCCAAATGCTCCTTGAGGGACATTATCTGTGGCTGTATTTGAACTTTTTTGTGATTATTCTTTCAAGTAATTATTTAAACTTTATACACAGTCTTTTTTTAATTTGAACAGGTTTTTGTTTATTAGATAAAAAATTATTTATTGAAAAATAAAATTTACATAAAACATTGTTATTTTATGCACAAAAAAATTAATTGTTTAATAATATAGTTTTTTTATTAAACAAAAAAGTATTAAAATAAAAAAAACCTGCGTAAATAAAGTTAAAACAATTACTTGAAATAATAATCACAGAAAAATTGGCACCAAACACTGATTTCTTCATAACTTTGGTTAAAATAATTTTATCGAGTAAAAAATTTCTATAAAATTTTACATTTACATTACATTGGAGTATATACTATACTTTATTAACCCTTAGACTGCCGGCGTGGCTCATATATGTGACAGTAATAAAATTATAGCTTTAATAATAGATATAGATATTTTGATGCATTTTTCTCAATAAGTAGGCTCTCTTATCTCTAAAGTATACAGCTGAAACTATTTTCAGATCGAGGTATTCAAACAACCCGTGTGTTTACGAGAAAACATCGTAGAAAAAATCCAAACCAGCCTACTAATGAATTTTCGAAATTTTCACCCCCTCGCTAGGGGTAGTTGGGATGCTTACGGTTTTATTGATAACTAAAGGAGTATTTTTGGGGTCTTATTACATTGTAATATCAAGAAAATTCTGTTAAAAATGAATATATAGTAATTTAAAAAAATTTTAAATTTTTAACATTCACCCAACCGTTGCCAGCCGGACTGGCTTATGTATAATTTTTGCACATCAAAAATATCAATTTATAAGGCAAAAATGCCGGCAGTCTAAAGGTTAATTTTACTCTATCCTTAAACGTAAAGTAGTGGTCAGAAATTGGTCTTAAGTCATTAAGAATTGAATATGAGACGGTATATAACTTATAAGCGAAAAATTTCTTATGTGTCTAATTTAATAGTTGAGAAATATTCATTTGTCGTAAACATTCATTTCTCTCAGTGTAGTAATCGCATTATTTACAAATATCACGTAGCACGCAAGAAAGAGTAGTATTTAGTAATTATTGTAAACATGCGTTTATATGAAAAATGAACAAACAGCACAACTGTACAACTATGATAAATTAAAACTTATAATTAATCCGAATTTAAGTTTCACGCGAGATTAACATTGTTAGCGCATTAACGTATATGTTTTTCACACGCCCTCTTTTTCAGGACAATGGAGGAAAAAACATGGTGTAAAAGTTTGTTTTACAAATGTATAAAACATTACAAGTACGATTACAATTCAACACCTATAAAGGAAAGCTCCAATAGGTATGCGGGTATATAAAAAAGTTGTCGCAAAAAAACTTGCACGGTGCAAGTCGTACATTCGAGTCATGCGCTCAAGCACGTTTATGCAGAAATAAGCAGTTAAAAATTCTATACTATTTTCCGAGAAAAATTCCCACGCGACGTCGAATGCAACGCTTATAAATATATCTGAAATAGAATAAATAGGAATAAAAGATTCTTTTTTTTGCGCGATACTTTTTTTTTCTCACAAGGTTTGCCTACCGTTCGTTTCACGTGAATCGCATTAACTGACCTACCGAGTAAAAAGAATAAGGGAAGAAAAAAAGAAAAAAAAGAAGGTGCTCTTCCTTCTTGAAATTGCGCATCGATCGCGAGTGAGGAGGACGGTGAGCTTTACCGAAACCTTACCGAAATGAAAAAAAGGGATATGCGGGTGAACGAGGTAGGTTTAATAATAATCGGGAAATTTTTCTGGTTCGTCGCGTGATTCGAGGTTATTGTTTGTTTTCTACTATCCGTTTTCGCGATCTTTGTCGAAATCACTTTTCATTTCTTCTCTCTTGGGGGAAAAAAATGTCCAATAATTTATTATTAAAGCAATAATATCATATTTTTTCCTTGATGCATTTATTAAACGTGATTACATTACTTTCTCCGTATTCCTCGTGTTTAATTCATTCGTTTCCGCTGCACACGGCTTTAAATTTAATATTTCGATAGAACACTCGAATAGTGTAACGGCCTTTCCACACATATTTTTACTACGCAACATATATCGGACAGAAAAATAATAAATAAATGTAAATAAGAATATATCTTTTTTACTTAAAGTCCTTTTATTCAACATTTACAACGAATTTTTATATTTTAGCGATATTATATAAATACAGCGAGTGAGATTATTTTTTTTAATTATAACTTAATGTTGCGTATTAAAAATTCTGGTGAAATCCCATGAGAATTAATAATTAACGTATCGAGGTAATGAATTTTATCGTGAAATTAATACCGATTACTTAAAGAAGTTCATTTTGTCTCCGTGACATCTTAGTTTTCGCGCGAGTGTAGAGCAAGAAAGGCAAAGAAAAAGGAGGAACACGAGAGGAGAGGAACGTCTCTGTTCGTTAGCATGCGTCTCTCGGTAAGAAATGTCCGTGGTATATGAGGCGCGTGAAAAACCGACGAAGAGAGTTAAATTTACGTCGCTCGCGCGTGACTGAAAGAAGGGAAGCTCGAAATGACGAACACTACGAATTAATGATCTCGGATAAGGATCTCCCTGGGTTTTCAATTTTAGATTTGACGCGCGGCCTTCTAATTGGCACTCCTAGTTTCTTCTTTTATTATATACAAGCAGGTATTAAATATATGTATATCGATTTAAAATTTCCATTATTTAATATTGCAATGCTTAATATTTAATAATACTTTCGATAAAACGTGCAATATACATTTTGTGACGTTGTTTTAATTTTAAGGTAATATCCATTTATTTACAACGTGTTAATCAGTACAACACTTAACATCACTGAAAATAACTTTTTGATTTATTTAATTTTTTACGTGTAACCTACGAATTTCATAATAGATGATATATTCGTGGTTAAAGGACGTATAATCCATTATCGATTTCTTCCACTAGATGCGTATGAATTATGCACCGTGGCAACTAATAATAACTATAAATAAAACAGTTTTTCTTTTTTACAAGTATTCACAAAATTAGTGAAACCTTAGATTTGTTTAATATTGTTTTCGTTTTTCTATTCGGGTTGAGTCATTTAAATATCTTGATTAATTTAATATTCATACGATTTGCAGACAAAAACTTATAATTTATGCAATCCGTATTAAAAGATATTTTTAAAATCTAACTGGCAAATTAATTCAGTAGAGTGGGTACGGGTAAGCCAAACGAAGTAGGTGAGTATATATACACTAAAGCTAAAGGAAAAGCTAATTAAAACGAATAAAAGCTGGTTCCATACCTCTCTTTCTTTTTTTTTTTTTTGAAGATTTATCTTTTAAAGGCACTTCATTTAAGGATTTCACTTATTTTTGTAAAACGCCCTTTACAAGCTAAATACTAAATTCCTTTCTATTGGATTGAAACCTTAGCTGTATACGTGTAAAAGTGTAATTCTATCGTCGAATTGTTTATTGCCGTATAAAAATAAAATAAAATATATTTTACATTCTTCAACACTTTAGATTTATTTTACTTTGTAGTATATGATTGTGTAGTTATATCATTATCGTTTGGGATAAAAAAAAACAAATTGTATAACTTTATCCAATTTAAATAACAAAAAGAAGTGCGCGTATACTCTCTTTTGGTTTTTTACCGCAGAAAAACTTTTGAATTCTCGTGGAAATATTAAATAAATCCATCGGTGGTCTGTATGGGACGTTGGAGAATTAAACTCACGCATGAAAGATTACATGCCATTTCAAAGTTTACGCGTATATATATATATAGGGTTTGCGTTCATTGTATGCTCGGAGGTAGGTAAATATGAAATAAACGATCGATAAATTCGAATGAACTCCGGGTACATTTAATAAATACACGAAATTGATTAATTAATATGTATTTATCTCGAACGTTGTGAATTTAATTAAAAAAAATTTTCATGCCCGAAATTTTCATTCCGTGGCGCGATGATGACATAAGAGCTGTCAACTTGAAACTTTAAGAGAGGACAAGTTTTAAGTGGTGCGAGTTAACCTAATTATGGGCAAGAATATATAGTCGTAATTTGAGGGAATGTGGAAGTCGATTATTACACTTAGATGTAAGCTTCCTTAAATTATTGATATTTTATTCAAATGGAATTCGTCGGTAAGATTCAACTTGAATAAATCACGTGCAACACGCCGTTTTAGAGTCTTAGAAATTGGCAAATAGATTGATAATTTTCGGTAACACTCGAAACTGCAAACTATTATGCAAAATAATTAAGGTGATAACTGCAATCTTAGCCCACTGAAATTTGTTTTTTTAGCGTTGAGTATGTTTAATAATAGTTCAAATACGTAACAAAATAGTATTGCTTTTTTGGGAAAGGTAATGGACAAGATTTAGTTAAGATAAAATATGAACAAAAAGTTGTAATGCAAAATTACAAAAAAATATTTATCTGCCGTCGATTTATCGTATAGAATTTTTATTATTTGATCACTATATTGTGCAACAAAAAAAAATAATATAACCGAAGATAAAATTCTTGAATGTTTAATCTTGTTTTCTTTAAACAATCAACATCTATAAACATTACGAGTGTAATATTTTTTAGAACAACATAATTTTATACAAAGGGAAGTAAAATATGCTAAGTTAAGTAAAGTAAAGTATAAGAGCGATAAGACAGACGCCCACGAGCATAAGTTTGAATGATCCTAAAAGGTAACTTTTGAAATACAGTTATCCTTAAAGTACATAAGCAATATTTTTTATCGAAATAAACACTTTTATATTACGAATATTAAAATGGCTCTAAAGATAATTTTATAAATAAACTTGACAATTTATAATAATATAACGATGTGTACTTTCAGAACGAGCAAAATTGTAAACACAAATATAACAAAAAATAATGTAAATGTAATGGCTGATCATATTCAACGCTTATCTACTTAAACGGAACGTTCAACAATTTTTTCTTCAAATCAGATTTACCAGCAAAAATTGCTTATGTCAACTTGTTTTTTTTATTTATGCTTTTTTAATCCTTAAAAAGGATTATTTAGCTTATACATATCGGTACATTACATATAATATTACAAAATTTTATATATTACATTATCCGCATACATTGACATTGTAGTTTGTACATTTTGATATTTAAACTTTTTATATTTATATGTTTAAATTACATTTTTGTAAATATTTGTAAACGATTTTACATATGATCCTATTTGGCTTGCGTAGTATTGTATGACTATTTAGAGGTAGCTGAAAATTTTGCTTCGATAAATCTTTTAAAAATTCGGTGCGTTGCGTATTGTATAAAGCGCACTGCCAAAAAATGTGTTTTAAGTCTTGTATAAAAGGTTTGTTGCTACAGTTGCAATAGGAATTTTGAATTATATTATATTTAGCCAAGGAGGAAGCCAGATTATAGTGTCCCGATCTGCATCTATTAATAGTTGAAATGCCAAGGTTTTGTTTCGTCATTGTAATAATTTTGAAAAAATTCGATGTTTTTTGTTAGACCATTGTTGATTAAATTCTTGTTAGTGTTTTTTTTTACTCATGATTTTATATGATTCTTTTAAATCTGAAAATTGAATTTTGCATGTATGATCGGGTGCTATTTGGGATGCCTCCTTGGCTAGTTTATCTGCAGCTTCATTGCCCTTTATTCCGATATGGGCCGGGATTCAGACGAATTTTATAGTTTTTCCATTAGAAACTGCATTATTGCTTATGTCAGCTATTTCCTAATACTTAAAATAATTAATCAAATTTTACTCAATTTAACCATAAAATGATTGTATTAACTATTTGGTATTACTAAAACTTTTATTTTACAGTCACGTATTAAAAATAGTTACCAGGACTATTTGATAATTAAAATGACCATTCTATTGTAACTAAAATTCATATAGTATATTTTTGACGATATCTACTTTAAATCGCTAGATTTACTGACTTCAAATAAAATTAATTTTTTAATCAATTAAATCAATTTAGTTTGACCAATCGATAAGCCTGAAACGTTATAAAAAAAATAATTTTGTCATTTTTGTGATGGCTTTAATAAATAAAATTAGTATGTCTTACCATTTAATTTGTCATTGCAATCGAAAAATCATTAGTTGTTCTAATCAAAATAAAATAGTTATTGCAACTATTTAATTGCTTATCGCAACTAACTTTCTGCTACTCACGGTAACTATTTTTTTTTCATTGAACCAAGAAATAAATTTGTTATCTTAAGTATTATTAACTTGCAAGTAATAAAGTTGGTTGGTTTAAGTATTAAGTGTTGCTTGTGCGTTTTTTAGTATTTTTATTGCTTAGATTAAGCAATTTTTTCCGTGAACTCAATTACTAATTGTAGTATAACATAAAAAATTATTTTTTTTGGACCATGTTGTAAATAAAATCTAATGCATACATACTAATAACTACTATATATGGGGAAATCTCAGAAACGTTTTATTTTGGTGTTTTGATAATAAATTAATTTTATAAAAATAAGAATCATTTGGTCTATATTTGTGCTTATAAATTTATCATTATTTATCGAAAAGACCGAATTGGCGTACTGTAATATAAAAATGTAATATCCCAAATGCAGATTATTTGTATTTGTAACTTTTATAGTACAAAACGTTAATCATATTAACGCAAATTTTCTAATACCAAATGAAATGATCTGCAATTTTTGTAGAGTTTTTGTGACATGTTATAAAATATATTTATGTTGCAAAAAAGGATGTGTCCATTCGGAAAAGTAAATAGTGCGGATTTCAGTACTGCAACTCATGTTTATCAATAAAGAGAATGAAAAGAAATACTTTTCGTTATAGTCGATCATTAAAAACATTATCTTTTTACTTTTTGAGCGTAACAGTTACGTTACAAGTGAGTTACGTTAGTAAACATTCAATGTTTAGTATTAATTATATACATAAATAATTTGCTTTGATAAATGTGTACACAAAAAAAGTTTCATTTTACTTAAAATCAAAAGTTTCTGAAATCCTCCCCCCCCCCATACCTAATAAATACATATAATATGTACATAATTAAATAAATAAATATATATATACGTAAAAAATGAAAATAATAATAATTAGGATATTGGGTAATTTTTTTTAAATAATGAGTATATACAGTGATTTCACTCATGCGGCCAACCAAGCGTCCATAAAATATTTCGCGCTGGTCAAGCTGTAACGAGACCAATATCGCGACCTCGCCAAGTCGCGTGTGGGAGGCCTCGATATCCTTGCTTCGAGAGTTCAAGTTGTCCCTCAGTTCGAAGCTTTTATTTTTGGCACGGACGCGACCCACCTTTATCGCTCGTCGTTTCTTTCTCGCTTATTTGGCTAATTAAGTTTCACCCGAAAGGGGACGTCGAATAGTTTTTTTCGCGATTCTATGTATATGTGTGTGTGTGTGTTTGTGTTTACAGGCATGTTGGGATTTTTTTATTATATTTTTTTTAAGATTGTCGAACACTATGAGGAACGGAGTAAAATAATTTAGAAGTTCCATTTATTCCCGACAACTACGAGATTTATGTTTAATCGAGCAGTACGAGATCTGCTAGAGTAGTCGAATGCTGATTTATATCTAGGCATCGAGACTGATCGAGACTGGTGTTGAAAATGACATTGAAGTGTCACTGCGTTAAAAATTGAGTACACTTTTTAATATTTTTTGCTCATACGGAGATATCGATATTCATTATGCAAAAAGATTTTCACTTACAACGATAGTTTTTATTGTTGGTCGACCATATATTATTATGTCACCTCTTCGAAGGAAACCATCAAATCGACGTAACTAATTATGCTTTCATATATTTGTGTATACACATTTTAGATTAACTTTTTTTCATTTACGCGTTTGACTACACTGTTATTTAAAACAAAAATATACAAAAGTTATTAAATAAAGAAATTACTAACAGTTGTTTCAACACAAATTTTTAATCGATCGCGCTCGAATAATGCCAATCGAATAATTTTGAATAGTACGATGCGATCGACAAATTATAAATATTTAGTTTAAATGAACGAATATTTGAACGTATAAGCTCCGTATCGATGTGTACAAACGACACGAAAGCATTTCGTTAAAACCCGGTCGCGTTCATTACCCTGCAAGACTCGCATGAGCGAGAACTTTAGGAACGTTTAAAGGGCCGGTCGGTCGAATCGATTGAGCGAGCGCCAAACGCCGCGCATGAACAGAGATATACACACGTGCAACCGAGTCACGGATTAATAGGCGGTTTCAACCTGGCACCGAGCCTGCTGGGATTTGCATCTAGGCTTCCGTTGGCTCTTCCGCAACCCTGATTCTTCACTCCTATTTTTTTATTTTCTGTTGGGGTTGCTCCCTTTCTCTCTCTCTCTCTCACCAATAAGTAGGTCAGTTTTTTTGGGGACAGGGGGAGCTGCACGACTTTTTCTCGTAAATTTTTATCCCCAATTATTGCTTTTGTTCTTGGCGAAAGATAAACATGATCTTTTATGCGCGGAAAATTCGTCCATTAACGCCAAAAGGTTCTTTTGGATTTTCGTAGTTGTTATTTGATGCATAAATCAAAGCCTATCATAATGCTGATTTTTTCCTATGTAGTTTTAGGTACATTCTTTCAAAACGCGTCCGGGAAATTGACCTATTCAATTTAAAAGGAATGTTACATTTTTCAAATGTAAAAAATGCAAAAAATTTATTGCTTTTTTTTAATTAATTTATTTTTTTATAATAAGATATGCATACGTAAATCATTTGGTCTGTAAACGTTCGGACACAAAATAGTGATACTTTGATTCTGTATTTTTTACTTTTTGTCATAGTTTAATCTGAATGTTTTATATGCATATCTTATTATAAATTAATTAAAAAAAACAATATATTTGAAACATTATAATTTTTTAAAAATTAAAATATTTGAAAGAATGTATCTAATAAAAATATATAGGAAAAATCAGTATGATAGGCTACGATTTATGCATCAAATAGAAATTACGAAAATCGAAAAAAATTTGCCTATTTACGCATTGATGGGTTAAATACTTTTTTAATAAATTGCTCAATTTTAATAACATTGTCGTAATATACGTAACATTGATTGCTTCACAGTTCATACATTAAAAATTATGGTTTTTGAACAAATAGTGAAAATTTTATTGTAGAAGTTAAATAAGAAGCTTTAACAATTTCCATGCTATTTTACTCGCTTAGAATATTATTAAAAAAAATAAATTATGAAGTCTAATAGCTAGGTTATTATATTTTTCCATTATTACATTCTAAATTTTTTTAAGGTATCCAGAAATGACTCCTTTAGAAACAAAGTTGAATCAATTGCCACCAACCCAGAATTTTATTCTAATCGAGTTGAATATCACACTTAAAGAGTGAACAACATGATCTTAAACGAAACTTCAAATTTCTTCTTCGAGTAAAAAATTACTCAGTTTGAGTGAATCTGTATATTTTCACTCGAAAAATGTAGGTTGACGTAAGCTTGAAATGCTTTGTCACTCTTTCAAATTTAGGGAGTAAGTATATAATTTTAAGTAACGTTGAAAAAAAAATTCGCATACCATAATAAACAGATACAATTTATACGTCCTGGTTTCAATCGCAATTCACTTCGTGTGCTTGTTCATATGTTGGTGGTCGTGTGTATATATACACGATCTATATATATGGGAATAGAGTGTGTAACTCTGTTTCGAATCGTAAAGCTTTTTGATAATTTTTTTTTCTTTCGAATAGGATATATACGAAAGCTGTGAAATCGTAAAAAAAGGAAGCAGCGCAAGTGTTTTAATGGACGCGACCGAGCTATGTAAGGCAGCGATTCGAGGCGTAAAATTTCATAGGGATTTTTTCCGCCCGAGATATTCCGAGTAATCTCTTTAAGGCTATTTCACGCTCAGTTTTGACTATATCGTTTTGAAATGCCCAGATTTCTTCTGTCTTCTTTATTTCCCTACGCATTTGAATTTTGTGGATTTTCTGGGAACATCCGACGGAAATATCATTTCTTTTTGTAAACTCTGTTTATACGAAATTTTAGTTTCCCACGTGAGTATATCGTTTATTTTACTTTCGAAATGACGCGAACGCGTTAATAAGTGAAACGGAGTTTTATTGAATATAACGTTCCTCGGTTATGTATTCGGCGTTCGTTGTATTGATTTTTGAAAGTTTTTTTATTTTTCTAATATACATTATGTATTACATAGCTTGATGTATCATTACTATTTACATTTTAAAATATTAATTTTTCTCATTTCATTGGTATTTTAATTTTATTAGGGCAGTTCTAAGCACGCTGTTTTTTTTCTCTCTTTCTGTTTCAATAAATTTTATCGTTTTTTCAAAATAAATAATTATTAAATTATTATGGGTTAATCTTGATGCTCACGTGGTCACAGAGCATATCTTTGAATTTTGAATTGAGCATCTCTCTCTCTCTCTCTCTAGATAAATCTATATTTATCTATCTCTCCTTTTTCACTCGCACTTTTTCTCCTTAACTCTTTCTCGCCAAGTCTCCCTCCCAATATGAAAAATCCCAAAATCTAATGTGTCTATCGCAAATCGATGACATTCGTAACAGCCAATCAAATCGGTCTTATTTTGGCTTCACTCTCAGGTTCATCTCTTTTTTAAAAAAGGATACTATTTCACAATATAATTATAGCTTGTACGTATATAGAATCAAATTTAATAATATATCTATCGCATTACAATACGTACATAACGTTTCATTTTATAAATACTACCTCAAACTTACTTTTCCAATTAGATACTTTGAATATAACTATTATAACGAGAATGCATAAAATCGAGGTGTAATCTTGAAAATTACGAGTAAAATATTCCGTTCACTTGATTTATAATAACGTAATACGTTTGACGACTTGCCCTAGTAAATTATTTTTACTAGCCTGTAAGATTATTCTTTTCCTTTCTACTTTTTGTGAATTTTCATTATGCATGACGAATAAAAATGTTCGCGTTGCGATCTGAAATGGAATTTTATTGAGAACGTTGCAAAAATCGAAAATCAATCCAAAATCTATTTAAGATTTTATGCACGTCGAACTATCAGAAATCGCGCAGTCTTTTCTTTTACATTGTTACGGATTAAAAAGGCGAGGAGCGAAAAAAGGCGGACGACGGGATTCGAACACACGGACCTTGGATTACGAATCTCGTACTCTGACCATCGAGCTAACGTCCGCGCTGCAATGCAACGCTTACATTAGTCGAGACACCTTATCGCTCTCTCTATCCTTCTCATACACCTAAGTCGCGCGGAGACGCCCGTGACAACATATTCTGAAAGATAATCCTACTGATCATTTACTTACGTCGATTATTGCCAGACGTATTTTCGAATCGAATTTTGTTACGTGCGTTGTAAGACGCATATTTCCATGCTTTTTAATTCAAATTATCGATATTTCAACGGTATTTTTTACACAATTATTTTATACGTAGTTTTACATTAAAATGTGGATGAAAATGTCGATTGGACGATACATTCGGATATAATTAATTTGTTTACGTGTTGTTTTCATTGTGGATAACAATTTGTCAAGATTCGTGCACAACGGTAACAAAAATTTGATTTTCGCAATTTCTCTGTGATTCTTCCCTTTTTGCTGCATAGAATTTCATTACTCAGCTTTGTTGTTCTTCATTCGAATGAATAGACTTTCACGGGGGAAAATGGATGAGTGTTCCTTTCAGATGACTTTCTTTATTATTATACAACGCCAATTGACGTTATAAAACTATTTTTTTTCTTGAATACAAACTACAGTAGTATTACTTTAATAAAATCAGAAGGAGCGTGTATTATATGGTTTTGATCAAACTTCATTTTCTCTATTTATTTCTTGACTGTACAGCAAATTCTGTAGGGATTCATTTACGCATAATAAAGAAATACCGTGTTCAAAGAAATTGCTTGCCGATTTTACTTAACTCGATTTTTGCTATTTCCCTTTTTCGTCTCCCTCAATATATATGTCTACTAGAAAGAAAAGTAAGACAGCGAGAAGAGAGACGTATGAAATAGAAAAATAGATCGGACGATATGTGTGTTAATAGTCATATTGGTTTTAATAATTTTAAATAAAAAAAGTAATAATAATTGAGTGGATAATTTATTGTTCACTGTTATTCATATGTGTGTATAGGTTTTTTGAATGAAGAAATAATAATATTATATAATTAGTTTATTTATAGTTCTCCATCTTTACAACTATTCGATAAGTATTTACATTTATATTAAATGAATATATATGTGACCATTTCCATGGCAAGTGTAAAATTCATTTTGAATTATTCTCAACACATTGGAATATTATTATTCTCATGATGTGTGACGTATAAATGTATAAAGTTACATTGACTTGAATAATTTTGAAGAAGAAATAATATTAATTACATGCATAAGATATTGTTGTTCATCGTTATGTATCATATGTATCAAGTATAAATATCATACAGAAGTTTTATAACTGTAACTCGTATAAGTTTTTAGACATGACAGTTTAACACTTAAATGATATTTGAATAAATTTTTTATCCATAAAAATACTACTGTTAATGTTTAATTTATTTATTAAAAGCTACTATTACTTTCAAATAATCTTTTGTATTTCTTATTATTACTGTAATAAATAACTAATTGCCATCAATAGAAGTGCTCTGAAATAATAATAAATTGTCAAGTATTTTCTATCTGATTACAATTTACACGGTGGTATTATTTCTCAATTGGCTCTCGTAGGAATATTCATATTATCAAGGACTTATAAATACCGTAAGGTACCCAATTGTTGATCATGAACCAATTTCTGATCAGTGTATTATTTCAATAAAATAATAAGATTTACATAAATCTAAACGTTGCTACGCACAGTTTGAAGGTTAAACAATCAATAATTGGTTAGTAGACTTAAATAGAAAGTGGTATATGTACCGAAAATTTACTGATCAGAAATTGGTACTTTCCACTTTTTTTTCTTAGATTGTTGCTTACTTTAAAAATGGCAGCTATTTTGTTTTTCTGAGATGGCTAAAAGGAAGTTTAATACTTATACTTTCTGCATGCGTCAAAATATATACAATTATTACCCTTTTTAACATAAAATTATTCTATGAACGTACAGATTTGCCTTAATTGATCAACAATTGGGTATGTGACGGTATTTTAAGGTTTGAATACAATCGGTAATAAGCTACATATGTTAGATGTTTTTTAATGTTTGTCATCAGGCATTATTATTTCATATGATATGAATATCTATGATCAATTCAAAATCGTACATGATTAGTAAATCAGAGTGAACTGCCGAAACACATAACCATCGGTGGTGCAAGTATTATTTTATTTAAAAACAATATAAAAGAGAAATTTCTGTTTTACTAGATTTGGAGAAATTAATATCCAATTATGTGTAGTACATACCTTTCTGGAAAAATATGTCAACAGTCAAACATGCGTCAAATATTAATTATCAACAGAAATACTTGTCGACTATATTTTGATTTCAGTACTTTCTATTGCGAAAACTTTTTAAGTATCAACAAAATTTAATAAGTTATTGTTTTAAGTATTAAATATCAATTGGAAAAGTGTGCATGAAATTACACCATAGTTGCGAATTTTAACACTTTCGCAGGTGTTTTTCGATTTATCCAAACTTTATGTAAAGTTAAAGTTTGGGTAGAGTTCATATTAACGTGTCGAATGAAATATTCCCGAACTTGGGAAAATGTTAATTAAGCATGTGTCTAAAGTTTATACAAACTTAAAATAATGTCTTAGGTAACATTAAAAATAGTATTTTTGAACTTGTAAATATTTGGATTCATAAAACAAAATTTTATTCCGAATTTCGAACCTCCGAACTTCTATACTTCGAAGTCTCTCGCTATACCAACTGAGCCATTTTTATTGTCTATGTCTTATACTTTCCTCAATAAATGTATTATATTTTTCAACAGAATACTTGTCGATTACATTTTGATTTCAGTACTTTCTGTTCCAGTAATATATTTCACTTTAATCTAAAACTTAGTTTCGTGAACCGCGTGTAGGTGCGTCCAGTTAAAAGAGGTAAAAGTGAATAATTATAATGACCACGTGTAGACAAGACCGACTCTCATGTAAATGTATAATAAAATGCAATTTCTTTCTTAAAACTACAAAATGTTTTTACCGTTATTTAATTAATCTCGGTAAAGCTATTTTTAATGAAAATTTTTACACGCATTATTAAAAAAAATTTCATTTTAAGTGATATTGTTTATTATTTAAAGGTATCTTATAATGGATATAGTCAAACTTCGCCGTATACATTTATCAAAGTTTTAAATAATCAGATTACTTTTAAGTCAAATTTTTTTTTTATTTTAACTTTTTTGACATTTAATTTCACTTGCACACCATTAGACTACATGTGATAAGAATTCTTTGTCTTGGAGTGTGACAACCAAAAAAATGGCTTTAAAGTGAACAACCTACCGCTGATAAAAATTAGTATTTTGTACTTTAATTAAACGTAAATTACTAGTGTCATAAAGATTTAAAAAATGTAATATTACATATTATACATTGAAAAAATTGACGCGTCATTTAAAAAAATATATTTTGTAACTAAGCGGAACTCTTCTTAAATATACTTCAAGAAGAAAATCCCGTTGGTCTAATGCGATTCCTTTAAAATCAAGAGGATATCTGATTGATTTTAGAATACGCATATATCTTTTTGAGTTGTACCATTTCATTTTATAAAAAAAAATTCCGCTCGATTATAGAAGAATCCGTTTGATTACAGAAGAATCACATTGGAGCAAACCGATTTTCTTCTAGAGGGATATTTAAGAAAAATTCCGCCTAAATAACAAATCAAAATTTTTCTGAAATATGACACAAACGGATAATCTGCTTGCTCTAAAATGATTCGTTTTATAATCAAGCGGATTCTTCCATAATTAAATTGAATCAACTTTTGAAAAACAATTGAGAAATTTATAATTTCAAAAAAACCAATATCTTAAGACCGCACACGTTCCTCTTAATTATAATAAAATCCGTTTGATTAAAAAAGAATTTCAGAGCAAGCAGATTATCCGTTTGAGTGATATTTCAGAATAAATCCTATGAGACCAAAAATCCATATTTTTTACTGCACATACATGTGACAATAATGTACTCAATTATACATTAATTTCAATACATCGAATGGAAAAATGAGAAAACAAAAGAGAAGATAAAGATTTAGTTATATTAATACAATAAATGTACAATTTTATTTGGAGTAATAAAAATCACAGGAGTGTCATAGCCGGTCGCACTTTAAATCGCCGGGGGGTCGTTAAACCGACGAACGGTCAACTCCGAGGGGTGAAAAAAATCGAGAGCCAGCAAAAGGCCTGACGGGTGAAAAGGATCTTTTAGCAGCTGAATAGAACTAAGAGAGAATGAAAAAGAAAGGCACACCGCTCTCCGTTACCTCTTGGGTGTGCTCTTTTTCTTTCTCAAAGCGACCCTTTCACTGACTAGTCTCGATCGTTCCTACTGTAAGTAGCTTCTTTCGAATTTGTTAAAGTCCTGTATACAGCCATTCCTTTTCAACATAGTGCTAAACAAATATTCCGAGCGTGGACTCGATATTTCATTTTATTCAATAGTACGATGCACTGCATTCATAGAATTTCGACAGAATATTGTATTTAAATGTAAATGAATTCAAAATATAAAGAACTGATGAAGCAATAATTAATATCGACGTAATTGAATTGAGAGGGGTTAAACGATGTAAAATAGTATTCTAGCTAAATAAACATGAGCATGAGTTTTGTCCATCACTATGAACTAACAAGGAGAGTGTCACATCTTCGAGAACGAATCTTTACAAAATTCTAGGATATGTTTTTTACTATAAAAAGATAAAGAAAGCCGGAGCTACAGACTCTAACGCTCCATTTTACGACATATATAAGCAAAAAAACAAAAATTTCGCTAAAAAAGCCCTTTACTTTGATCATTCATTACTTAAAAGCAAATAAAGGCAGATACTCAAACTTATGTTCAGAAGAAAACTGAAAAATAGAAGCTCAAATATCTTGATTTAGTTGAAAGTTATGAAAAAAAAGAAAGAGGAAAATTTGACCTAAAAAATTAGTAAAATTTTAATTCAAAATAGTTATCAAAATATCGTTAAACTTGGGTTTGCGTATATGTCTTTATTTGGTTTTGAATTATGAATGATCAAAGTCAAGGGCTTATTTGGTGAAAATTTTCGTTATTTGCTTGTATCTATCGTAAATAAGAGCAATAGAGTCTAAAACTCTGGCTTTTTTCATATTTTTATATTAGTAAACCTATCCTAGAATTTGGTAAAGATCCGTTTCCCGGAGATGTGACACTCTCCTGGTAAGTTACAAACAAAAATATTGATGTGTTCAGAAATGGCATTAGCAGAAACTTCTATAGTTTCTTTCAAATGTAAAGTTATAGAGTTTCGCATAAATATTTTTACTTATAACTTAGTTAATAGTGATAGGCAATACTCACAAAAAGGATAATTATTGATCTGTTTGTTTTATCTAATTTACCAAATTTATTTCAAAATATTTTTTTTTGTCTCCATCTACTTGGCCGGTAAAATTTGAGTATTATACATTTCATTAATGCATTTTTAAACTCGCATAAATATGATCTACAAAATTTCATTAAAATACCCGTAAAAAATTCAGTAATGCGTCTACCTACAATTTTTACAAAACCCTTGTGTATACATATATAAATTCACAGAGACATATTTTATGATGAAACTATAACTTAAATTTAAAGTAATAAAAAACTGTAAAACCTGAAAAAAAATTTACATTCGATACATAAATATGGAAGTAAAAGAGAAAATCGTATGTATTTGAGGTTAAGAACGTTGTAATCTCATTCTTGCAGGTGTGTATTATTCGCATAAGTGTTGGGAAAAAAGTAGCCTTTTTTATGACTGCTTTAAACCGGTATTTTTCTAGTCGTTTTACACCTGGTTTAAAAGATATTTATGTGGAAATACACGCGTACTGTAGAATGTAGAATACAACAATGAACCTTTACAAATATTAAACTCTTTTTCGGACATTTATTAAGGTATAAAATATATCTTAGAATATTTTACTTGAATGTATTACGAAAAATATCTTTTTAAATTAGAATTACGCAGCAGACAATGGTTTTCTTAAATTTGAGTACGTCAATTATATTTATAAAAAATTTAGTAAGATACTGTATTTTACGTAATGTACCGAGAAAAAAAGGATAATAAAAATTATTATATTTACAGTAGTGTATAAGAATATACTTCAATCAGGATATACTTATCGTTTCTTAATATTAAAACGTATAAATAATTTTTATTATAAATTGTACTCAAAATGACTATATATACATTTAAGCATTTGCTATACAAAATATAGTAAAAATTGTAATAATCAAAGTATGCCCTTACCTTTCTTTTACTTAACTATGGATTTAATGACTTTAGAAAAAAAAAAAAACAATACGATTATAAAGTAGAACGCTAGGTGTACGAGCAATTTTTCCAAATGTGATAAAGTCTGCGTGGTAATAAAAATAAATTTGCATTATATCACACGAGGAAAATTGGTGAATCCAGAAATTGATGAATTTTAGCGAACCCGTGATCGCGGATGATTTTCACGCGCGTATTCCAGTGTCGGGGCGATAATCCATTTTCCCGGCTCGCAATCAACGATTCGTCCCTCTTTGTTGGCGCTCTCGCGGTTATCCCACGTCCCATTAACAATTAGTACGGGGAGAAAAGGCGAGCGTGCGAACCTCATTTCCGACAAATTACCGCCGCGGAGGGCGCATTATCCCTTTGCGCGCGTTCGGACGCATTCAAATTCTCGACTTCAAAGTATTCGTGCATTGAATCCAAGATATCTATAGACCTACTACCCCTATATATATATATATATATATTATATATTTGTAAGTCGGGGCTTATTCCCTACAGCGCTATCTCGCTCCCACTTGTTATAAAAGATGACCGGTTTATGGAGCTCTGGCCCCACAACCCGGAAGTTCTTGTCGCACTCTAAAGAAATCCAATAACCCAATAACCTAATGGCTCCATAAACCCTGTGCGAGAAGTTTATTATATATATGCGTTAGGTATTTTGACGAGATTAAGTTTCTATAACCATTTGCTTTGTTTAACCGTATTTATAGGGAACAAACCCAGGTTAAAGTTGAGAAAATAAATTATTCAATATTAACAATAATAATTTTTTTCATAACATTTCGAAACATTTCTTAAGTTTTTAAACAAATTATATTATTAATTAACTTTTTATTTAAATTTTTCGATCAATTTATACGTCACATAACTATTTTAATTAATTATGAGACTCAGTAAACCACTTGAGTAGAACAGACGTTTAAAATTATAACAAATAAAATTATTCTTACCAAATTATTTTAAAAATTCAAAAATTGTGTAAAAAACAGTTGTATCATTTTTTTAAATAAATATTTAGACTTTTATTGAAATTCTGTTCAATTCAAGTGGATTAAAAACAAATGTAAAAGTTACTGCTAAAATTTCAGCTTATTCGATGAACTGTTTTCTGAGATATCCTGCGGTAAGTCCATTATAGAAAAAAATCAAAGTACGGAGTCTCATAATTAATTAAAACAATTATGTGACATATAAATTGGTGAAAAAATTTTAAATAAAAGTTAATAATAATATAGTTGTTTAAGTATTTGATTATTTAAATTGTGTAAATTGTTATAAAATAAAGAAATGTTAGTTATTAATGTTGACTAGTTCTTTTCAATGTTAATCCAGGTTTGTCCACTTAAGCCGAATCAGATCAGATATTTATTATTTTGGATTATTGGGCTCTATGTTTTTTATATTTAATTTGGAGTTGAAAACTCTTAATCTATTCTTACCCTTATAAGTAAAAAGTGTCCGCAAAACTCGATATCCACCTGAAATATTTGTTCAATTGAGGTAAAATGTATTTAATTTAATAAATATCAATGATTCAATTATTACGATAGGGTATATAATATTTTGTAGCTTTTATCATTGTCTTAAATACATAATTTTATAAAATCTATATTTAATTCATAAAAATAAATTACTTGATGTAATATTAAATTAAATCCATAAAGAGTTATACATTTATATTATATGTATTTTCGTTGAAGAACCGGAAAAGTGTAAATATATGGAAGCAATTGAAATTGCATTTCAATAAATATTATATATTATTTTTATGAGACGGACATCTGTTACCTCTATATAAATGAATAAAAATAAATGAAAGAAGAAAAATCAACGTCGATGCTTCGTTTTGATTATTTGTAAAATTATTAAATTTATTATAATGAAATTACATGTACATATAGAGTTGAAGGAGAAATTATAAATTTTCATAAATTTGTAAACAATAATTTTTAGATACGACCGTTATACGGGAGAGCCTTATATTTTCGTCGTCGAAAAAAGTGTTGTTCCACGTATATCTCAAAAAGTTATTATCCGATTTGGCTGAAACTTTGGGGGTAGTTTTCTCTACTCTTGGGAAGGTGCTGGTTATATTTCCAGTAACATCGGTGAAACCATATTTATGCTATTTGTATTGAAAGCAGCGTTAAAAAAAATATCTGATCCAAACACATTTATAAACAAGGAACGCAAAAGATACTACCACCGCATTGCCAAATTTAAAACATACTGTAAAATTTGTTTAAGTTCTCGAAGATGATTAATAAGATTTTTTGGAAGTAATCTTATACACTATGTACGCCACCTTTTGCTATTGACAAATATTCACTATCTTATCCACTGCACCTAGATTGCATAAACAAGTAATTTTATGATTTTCAATAACTTTGTATTAAAAATTTTAAATTATGAAATTATATTAAATTAGTAGAGGTAAAGAAATCGAGTTATTTTTTTTTAATTCAAAAAAAAAATATAGTTTATTATACATCTTATAGTAAAACTTTAGAACTAAATTTTGTAAATTAATATTCAATTAATGCTATATATAAAAATAAAAATCATAATTTAATCAAACCGTATATAGTTATTACGAACGAATTTAAAATAATATACACATACATTACAAGAATAATAATCTGTCAAAATTTATATTTATTAAAATAATTGGAAAAAATTTAAATAGTTTAGTATAGAATATAGTATTCAGTTGAATACCCGTATCTTCTGCCTGTGTTGTTTAATAGCGTAGGTGCTTTTCGATAACCTTTATATACATCGTCATTCAAAGCGTAAACAGCAGCTTACCAGGCAACACCGGTCTTTGCAAGCTCTCTACCAGACATACCTTCAGTAATATCTGCCATTTGACAAAAAGAGCGACATAGTCAAATTGTGCAAGTTTGAACCTGCGTTTCCCTTCATTTCGAAAACAGAATGTTATACGAATTTGTAAAAGTAAATCGTATAAGTCGCTTACGTTCCTCTTGTCCAGGTAAAGGAAAATTGACTATTTTGTCGAGATGATCGTTTACTGCCCAAACAAATTATTTAGGCGCATTGGAAATGGCCACCAATGTGAATTTATTGCTCTGTTCTCTGGTACGGTAAACAAATTCATTTAACATGGAACATAAATATTCATTTATGTGTTCACTCCGTAATGTGATGACCGTTTCGTTTCCAAAACAATGACAACAAATATATTTTTTTAATTTATTAATTAATTTCCTTTGATCGCCTATTTTACTTGTAAAATTAAAATAAAAGTGATCAATTACCAAAATTTAATTTTATAATTCTTGTGTATGTCGGTTGTATAAATACTTCATTACGAGTAGTTATTGTAAACAATAGCAGATAAAAAATATTGATATAGAGAAGAACCAACAGGTTACTTATAAAAGTTACATACATGGAATATTTTTACTAATTAATATTTGTTAAAAGTTTAGTTTTCATTTTGAAGTTATTTATATTTAATTATAATTAATATTTAATTAACCTAATAATATTCATTATTATAGTAATTTTGTTATTTTACTTAAATTAAAATGCATATGAAAAATCTAGATCTTGAAAAATATCAATTGTAAAAATTACAGTAAGGATATCATTGAAGGTACGAGCGCGAAGCGCGAGCAGCATTCGGTCGTAGCTTGTAAGTTTTTATTATCAGAAGCAGCCTGAGAATAGAAACTTGCGCGCAAAGCGCGCGGAAGATTGGCGAACAGAGGGGCTCCGTTCCTAGTTATTTATTATTTATTGTAAATTAATTTTTATTTTTCAATTTGCAAAAAAATTTTTATTAGCGGGTGAGTGCGAGAGCATGTGTATTGTGTATAATATATTCGAATATACTATACCTACAATAGCTATTTTTAATTATTATAATATAACCTATCACGGTTAGTGTAATATAAATAAAAATGGTTTAGTATTTTATATACTTAGATGCTAGTGAAAAATGTATATATCGATTGGAACAATTATTCTTTAAACCCATGCAGCTACCAGCTGTTCGAAGGATACCGTCAATTTGGTTAGCTTGGTGGAATTTGCATTACTGTTTATTCAGACATAAAAATATCGTCCAAAAAAGATAAAAAATATAGAATAGTAATGACTTTACAAATATTTAAGGGGCCAAGCCTGCCAAATATTCATAGGTTGAACGAAGTTATAAATAATGCTTAGAATGATTATTTTGTAACTTTTTACTGCACAATATTAGAATTACCTTAAAACATTTGAAATAATTCCATAATAAATATATAACATAAAATACGTACGGCCGAGAGAAAACAGAAGAGGCTCGTTCATTTTCGCTAGTGAATATAGGTACGTATCTGTCGGAATTTACATAAACTTGAAAAGTACCATAAAGAACACAGATGCTCTTACGAATTAATAAATCGTAAACAGGGTGACGAGCTCGGAACTCGATGCGCGACCTCTGGCTTGCATGTCAAGCGTTCTATCGATGAGCCATCGGCTGTAACCGCGGACTATGCTTCTTATCATTTGTATTTTTTTTTACCAATTGACTACAAATTCACGATAATACGCAGTATTTATAACAGATATTATTATATATAATATTTATTTATAGAATCACAGGTTTTAACAAATATGTAAGCAAAAATGAATTTAAAGATCGGTGATATGCATAAAGAAAAAAATTTGTTGAATCAAAATAGTATATTATGGTACTACTGATCGAGAGATGGAGTGAGTGACACAAGATCGCTGTAAGTGCATAATACTTGTTATCATTGTATGCGAAAAACTCGTAACTGCGTGCATTTAATTTGAGATGGATGACAGAATGTCATGCAGGATATGGAAACGAAAACATAAACGCGGGGCAGATGGAGCAGGTCCAGAGCTGCAAATCCTGGTGGGGGCGAAGCCCCTTATAGATAAACTGTTACGTTTATACAATAATTCATCACTATAAGTGGCAGTCTTAACGAGGGTGGAAAGCATAAAAAATAGGACCGAATAACTAGAGATCGAGGACGAAACGCCTTTAATTTTTGTTTAACTCTGGTAAATTCTACCAACCATAGTGGAAAAAGAATAAAATGAGCCTGCTTTATTTCAAAAGTAAAGCTTTTAGTACGGAAAAACCGATAAATATATATTAAATAAATATCATCGAACGTTAAATTTATTTATGTTTCATACGTAATTTTCTGTCTTACGTTTAAAATTGGTAACTGTAAAACTTGTGCTACCTATAAATATTAAGTAAAATAGTATTAAAAAATAGTGTACATACGTAAGTTAACGAATCACTTAAAGTGTAGAAAGGAAAAAGCAAAATCAAGCTATTAAATAAATACTTTTATAAAATAGATGTTATTGTACAGCATTTGTTAATTGGTTACATCTAAGAAATTAATTGTTTCCACAAACTATACGTCACATCTACATTTGTACATTTGTTTTACGTACCGACCGCTATAGAATGAACGTATAAAAATGAACGTCACAGGGTACTAAATTAGCCCTGTAGGATAAACTGATGAAATTAGTAATGTCAACCGGAATGCAAAATATGATGAATTGACTCACCCTTTTTCCCTCAACAGGAAAGTTCAGAAAATGTCGAAGTTATTATTACATCGTATAAATCCGACAATGGATATTTTTGCAGATAACAATTCGTGGAAAACTTTATAATTAACTTAATTTCATGTAATCGGATGGAAATTATGCTTAATGTAGAGGAAAGATATTAAAATATATGAGACTGTAATATATTTCACTATAATGTACACTTCAACTTTTAATACATTTGTTTAATCGTTATAGTCACGGATTTCATTTATTATATATCCAGTCAACTAAATCGACATTAATTTTTTTTTTTTAATTTTTTACTCTTAATCGCCCGTGCATGTGTTTATTAGAAAGTATATATTATTCGGTATTTCCGAGCTAATTTGTGTTGCTCAATATTTTTTCAAATATTGCACAAAACCCTCTTTATTAGCAACTTACTTGCATATCGCTAAGTTTTAAATGTTGCCAGAGGTATTAGAAAATTAATTAAGGAAATATCGAGAAAGAAGAAAATCAACGTCCCCAGGTCGGGATCGAAACGACGGTTTCCTGCTTACCGGACAGTAGCCTTGGTTACCGGGAACCCGACGATTCCACCCACCTTGCACCTTGAAGTCTTTATTTCTCGATATTTTCTTTATTAATTTTCTAATACATCTGGCAACATTTAAGACTTAGCAAGTAAGTTGATAATAAAGAGGGTTTTGTGCAATATTTGGAAAAATATTGAGCAACACAAATAGCTCGGAAATACCGAATAATATATACTTTCTAATTAATTTTTTTTATTGAATAAAGTGTGTATGTAATACTCTTTGCGTAGTGGAAATGAAATTTATCAACACTCACTTTAATCGGGTTCTTGTTAATTCGTCTCAACGCCGTCGCAATGATAAAAGTATGACTTCACATTAGATTCTGAATAAGTAGGATGTTACTGACCTAGTATCAGGACAGTCATCGGCGAATGAACAGTTGTTTAATAAATAGACATATATTTATTGAGTAGTAGGATATGTTATGCGCGAGTAATTTTATCAAAACTTTATGATTTACAGGTTATTTTTTGTCTATAACACGTTTAAATGGACGTTTTCGCAGCATTATAGAACAATCTTTAAAACGGGCAAATAACCATGTTACCGTATAAAAATGAAGTTGTCTCAGAATTTTCAACACCAGCGCATGAACGTGTGAAAGGCATAGGAAATGTCGGTAGTCATAACAATCTCAAAATATTTTTAATGCATGTGTTTATTTATTGCCTCCGGTGTTAATTTACTTTACCATATATATGTATATTTTATTTATCAAAGTTTTAGTCAAAATACTTTGTTTTTGAAATACGAAGATTAAAATTTTTCAAGTTCTTTTTTCTCTTCCAGCCGTATTATATATATATATATATGTATGTGCTTTTTTTTAAATTTTCTGATTTTCCTTAATCATAGAGATTCAATAAATAAGTTACCCTATAATAATTTTAGTTTACGAGTTTTGTATATAAGCAAAAATATGTTTTCTACATTATAAAATTTTTAACATTTAAAATTAAAATTGTTGTTTTAAGATCCTTGAGCGATATAAAAAAATTTTACATTACGTATATTGTACTGTGTCACAAATCTTGTATAGTGCTATTCATTTTAATCGCTGAAATTGTCTATTTTATATAAGTGTTATATTATAACGTTCAATTATTTTTTTGTAAAAATGGTTTTGTAATAGAAATACTGAAACGATTTTTAAGGTATAGACTATCTATACGGTTAAGTTAAGAGGGTGGCTTACCCGGTGGATTACCGAACGAGCCAAAAATAGTATATTACACACCTAGGGAGGTAAAGTATAAGTGGCAAACATGTGCTATGGGGTGACCATTTTACCTCCCGTGGGATGTATACTATTTTTCACCACCAGTAGGCCGAAAATAACACATTCCTCTTTCGGTGCCGGAAGGGAATGTGGTACTTTCGGTCTTACTTGTGGTGAAAAAGGTAATTATTCCATTTATTTTAAAAAATATGCACTTTTATGCAAAACCCGAATACAGAAGCACTAGATAATTAAATAATAAGTCATTCTACGAAGTTTCAAGTCAATACAACAAACACATCCTAAAAAATTTTTGCATCGAAAATGTACGATTATCCGTGATTTTGTTATATTATTATTTTATTTTTTTGAATTACTGTATTTTTTTACATAAAATTGAGTATTTTTTAAAATAAATAGAATATTTATCTTTTTTTTGCTCAGTCGGTAACCTACCGGGTATGCTACCTCCTTAATATATATCAGGATCATTATATGTGAAATACCAAAAAGACATATTTGCTCAAAACATAGTAATAACAAAACACACTCATCCGTGTTTTAAATTTAATTTATACACTGTACAGCTAATGCAATTAGTTTAGGATTTTCTTTTCGAAGAAGAAAAAATCACAGACACTGTTTAAAACAAATAAAACTTCGTGACAGAGACATTTTTACGAAATAATTATTTATTAAGTACACTGAGAAAAATGTTATAGTAAAAATTACAATGTTGTCTAGTAATTTGGAGACAGACTGACACAATCCAAAAATTTATCATAGTGTATAATAAAATTTACTGAAGTTGTAGTAAATAATATATTACCAGAATTATAGTAAAAATTAATAACTTTGTAGTAAATTTTATTATACACTATAGTAAATTTTTGGATTGCGTCAGTCTGTCTCCGCATTACTAGACAACATTGTAATTTTTACTATAACATTTTTCTCAGTGTACTTAATAAATAATTATTTCGTAAAAATGTCTTTTTTGTCCGTGTAATTAAACGTAAATAAACATTTTTGGTCGGTAATATATATCTCTAAAACAAAACAAATTCGCGAATATTCAAAAATCTCGCTGTATTTTTATCAATAAAAAGATTTTAAAAAATTTACACAACATCTTCAAAGGATGCGGAACATCGTTACTGAACGTTTTTTCCATAATTTAAATTCCTCGTTTAATAAAAAATAAATTAATTTTTTAATATTTTGGAGTTCACATCCCGTTAAGAACAATCAAATTACTGGACCAAACAGCTGAATATGTCATATAAGTAATAAAAAACCAACGAATGTATCCATTCATACGATACTAATGTATAAAATTCAAGCAGACGACAGTATGAATCTTTTCCTTTAGCTTGGAAATGTGAAAAGTAGCGCGCTAACGTTCGCGCTCGCTCGCGTTATATTAATCAAACATAATGCGCGGTAAACCTTCTACGCCTCTGGCGAAGCTAGAGGACGAGTATATAACTATACAATATTTTCTCTCTGTCTATGCGACTTCTAACATTTTTTTTCCTCTCGCGCGAAAGTACACGCGCGCGCGCGAACACACACACACACATACACACACGTACAAAGAGGAGACACGGTCGAAATGAATTTCTGAAGTAGAGACGAAAATCTTTTCGTCCACATTTCGATGATTCGGTGAAACCGAGGAAACACGCAATTTTGCATTGTACACCCACATTCTTTTTTACGACTCGTCGGTTTTCCACTCTCGGAAGTGTATACGCGCACACCCGCGTGTGTGTGGGTGGGTGAGCAAGCGAGCCTTCGACATTTTTTTTTATCGAAGAAAGAGGGTGGTTAGGACGAGTGACGGGTAAGAAAGTAAGATAACGAAAAACCGAGGGAATGAGCTTCGATCTCGAATCAGTGCAACTCGGATAGAGAGACGAAAACAAATGTTCGGATTATTTTTTTCGAAATAAAATGGATTCATTTATGGACGGATCTTTATTAGGGTAAAGGACGTACATTTCTGGTGGTTTATTTCCGTCTCGACTTGTGAACGACTAGGTACAGCTACGAAATTATACTACTAAGATCTTATTCCTAGAGATAATAATGCATGACTTAATTCCAGAAATGTTTCTCCGCTCCGAGTCTCGTGTAGAAATTTAAATTCATTTCGTACAGTTTAACTGTTTTTTTTTTATATACGAATATCACATCCTTTCAAGTTATTCATTATACATTTTATTTTATTTCATTTAAATAATACTATTTTATATCTTGGAATATTTTTTCAATTTATGGTAAAATGGTAAAAATCCATCTTCCTTGGTTTCACGTTCACGTATCTCAGACGATCTGTGACGATGTGTGCGATGTGATTTTAGTGCATTACGATCAAAGAAACAGATATTCGATATATCGATTTTTTAAGATTTTCTATTTCGCGTAAAGAAAAAATAATTACAAATTCGTTCTAATCTTTAGATTCCTTCCTAATATTTTCCATATATAAATATAAATCTTATTAGTTAGATGAATAATGCATATTTAATTTAAATATAATTTTGAGTTAATTGGACTAGTGGATAATAACTTAAAATATGCCTTGTAAACATTGTTTCTATAATAAATTAAAATGTTATATAGACGAATATTCGAAGTAGCAAAGTAACAACGGTGATAAGACGTGTACTTTTATGTATAACGGCTACACTGAAATTCCAGTCACGGATGAAGTTTGTTGTCTCGATGCCAACGTATAGAGCGAAGTCAACTAGCGCGACGTCGCCGTCTTCGTCGTCGTCTTCCGTGTCAAAGGTTCGGCGCTCGTTCTGTCGCCGTTTCTGATTGGCGTCTTGGATGGTATATTAATGTTGGCCTCCTCTGCTCGGCGTCTCTTAGCTCACCCAGCTCTTTAAGGGCCAATGAAATTTACATGCTCTACAGTTCCCCGGAGTGGAAAATACCGTGCTAAACTTTATTGATTGGGCAAATAGGTTGACGGGGGATCTGTATAGAAAGCTACGCATCATCAACGTCAACGACGCTAATTACATTTTACTTTATTAACCTCGAATAATAATATTTGTTAATATTTTTGTTAAACACATAGAATTTTGGTATAGTAATATTTATGGACACAAATTATACCATGTATTCATATAGTCCATGGTAGAGATGTTATCTGTTTTCGTGGATAAACAATTGTGGCTTCCCTCGAGAACGACGGAAATATAAATGCTAAAGTTGCATTTCGATTTTATTATACGCAAAATAATATAAATAAAATAAATTTTTTGACGGTGAAGCGGAATGTGTCGTTCACACAAATCTGCAAATTAAAACAACATGACTAGTATGGAGAAGCCGAGGTAACAATATAATGTAAACAGTCCAATAATCCAAAATATTTTTCGAAGACAAAAATCGATTTTCATCTTTCATCACACTGAAAAAAATAGACTCTTGTTCTTAGTGGAAATCTTCCTAAATATGACTCAAACGTAAAATATGCTTGATCTAAAACGATTCTTTAATAAATTAAGCGGATTTTTATATAATTAAGTGGAATCTACTGCTTTTAAAAAGAATTGTGAAATTAAACTGAAAAAATCAATATTCTAAGATTAAGCATATTTCTATTGATTATAGAATGATCATTTTAAAACGAGTGGAGTTCCCGTTAAAGTTATGGTTAAAAAAATTCCTCTGAGAACAAAAGTCCATTTTTTCAGCAAAAGGAGGCTAGATGATCGTGATTAACGAGAAACTTGATTTATCTTTGGCATGTGTATTTATATGCAACTGTTGTACAATGAATAAAGCCAATTCGTCGTATCGTGAGTTAGAAAACTACGCTTATACCTAATTGGTCTTTGTGTGTTTAAATGCGGTAATTGCGTGTACTTCTATGACTGAAGTTTTATAAATATACTTTCAGTACGCACTTGAAGTTAAACGAATCTTGAGACAAATTTCGATAGTTTGCTTTTTAACAAGTGTTCATCTCGTTGCATACCAATGTCTGTGTGACTCATTCCTATTGTCCGCCGTTTTATTGTTTTATTATACATATAATAAACATTTATATTTTCAGTAATATGATTCGACCTAAAAATGATGGGTTATTAAAATAACTAATTAATTTATTGATATTATCCAAAATAGATGTTATTTAATGTTAAATATCTAGTTTGTCTTCCTGTCAGTTTTGTAATCTCAAAGTTCTTTTCTGGATTTAAGAATTACATATTATTCATTCGAGTTAAAAAGAGATTTTACGAATAAATTTAGTTCAGAAAAAAAAGATAATCAATATTTATATATTATTGTCGTTAATTATTTTTAACTATTGAGTTAGTTATAATACACGCATTAAAATTCTTAATGAAAATACACGTTTTCTGACCTAATGCACATTTTTATCTATTTTAAGGAGTAATATTAAAAGCTGACAACCATAATTGTAAGTAGTGATATTAACGTCGGCAAGTAGATCATTAATATATAAAATCTTTAAAGAAATTTTATGTATCTAACATGAAATAAAAAATTAAATGAAATTCCAACAAATTTAAAACACGATGAATTTGTATATCATTTTCCAGAAATTTTTTCAGTCATACTATGTATTTTTGAATAATCTTCACCTTCGTACGATCATTAAATCAAACTGATGGATTTTTAACAAAATTAAAATATGTGAATTTTTTAAATCAATTTGTAGAAATAATTATTTTTTCTAATCAGTCAAGGTGAACATTAAAAACTAAAACAATTACTGTCCTAGAGTATACTGAATTGGACAATATTACTTCTATGAAAATAATAAATTAAAATAATATAATGTCAAACATTATGGTGTCGTTAGAATAGACTCCCTTTCAAGGTGATATTGTAGCAGATTGCAAACTTCATAGTTAAGGTACAGGTTTTAATGGACACATCAATACAGTCAATATGTAGATTTTATTTATCAGGACACATCAGAATCAACTTTTTCCTTCATACCTTATTAACTGGGTAAAACAAATATTTTGACGTACAATTAATAAAATATGTTGGTATTTAAAAGAATAGGAGAAGGCGATGACTTTGTGTACGAACAAGTGACTTTGATGGAAAATTTGAAATTAAAAATTAATCAGTTTTCCGAGACCTACCTCTTAACAAAAAGGATTCATTATTGATTTTTTATATTTGTGGTAAGCGATTACTCGGAAACCAATTATATTTTAGTTACATGTATTTGCACCGAGGTCAATTGTTTGTCTACTCCTACTTTTTTAAATATTATCTGATTTTATAAATTATAACCAGGACGTTCGCAGTAATTCTTAAATATTACTTTTTTTAAGGTTAGAAATATCTATATTATAATTTACAAAAACGACTTTCCCAGTAATAATCAAATATTGGAAATTTTAATGTCATATCTATATTATAGGTTACAACAAGAACGTTTCCTGTAATTCTTAGATATTAATATTTTTGATGAGGTTATAAATTATTATTAAATTAAATAATTTTAATAATTTTATAGAGACATTTATTTTGCACTTCTCGAATTAACACCTTTAGAAAAGTGTATATCATGTGTGCAAAATGTATAGCTAAGTGTATAGCAAGTGTATATAAAATGTTTGTAATCGAAGCCGGTAAATAAACTGAAAAATATTGTCACGGACATTGAGAAGGAGTCGAGTGACAGATAAGAAGTGTAGGTCGTATCGTCGATGCTCCGTCGGGTGGACGGTAGCTTGATGGTTAGAGCGCGCGCGATTCGCACGCTGAGGACTCGGGTCGATCCTGCGAATCCCGCATAATCCACCTTTTTATTTCTCGCTTCTCTCCTTTTCATACGTAACAATATACAGAGTAATTTAGTAATTTATATGACTTAATAGTCTTGGTGAAGAATAAACCTTGAAAGTCACCATATTAAATGTAATGAAATCAAAATAAGAGTAGACAAGTGTGAACATTAACAACCGTAATTGAAACTTGTGATACATCAAAATCGGTATATTAGTTGAAAAATATAAACAATAATTTAATTAATGTATTACATAAAATCCTTAAAGAAATTTTACGTTTCTAACATGAAATAATTAGTTAAGTTAAAAAGAAATAACAAAAGTTATAAATGAATTAATGTAAAATACAAGAATATTCTTCGCGATTTATTTTCTTATGGAAACGAGCCAAAAGTGTTTAGCAAGAGAATACAGCAGACGAAAGCATGTAGCTGTGTTCTGTATTATATTAGTAATCATGCTTTCAAAATCGACTGTGTCGCAAAAACACAATTCAGGTATACCTTGATGGATTCGTATACTCATAGTTGCACTGCTGATCCTCTTTATTAATACATTATTTTGCAAAATGTCACTTTAATTTCACTGCTTTTGCGCCCCTGCCAATTACACAAATGCAGGAAAATGTTTCCAGAAAAGAACTATACGTATTGCCAAGTTCATCGCAGAAATCGTATTAAAAATTATATCGAAGTAGTATATTAAATTAACGTCTTTATTTCGTTTGAATAACCAAACTACAAGAATTTTGGATTGTCGAAGATTTACTATCAACTTCACGCTATGTTTCAAATCCGAACTGTTCGAAAATTGACATTTCAAGACAAATAGAGAAGCTTGAAAAGTAATCAATTAGTTATTATTTAGTAAAAAGAGTAGTAGGAGAATATGTAGAAATTTGTATGATTAGATAGAAACAAATATGTATATATTATTGTCGTTAATTATTTTTAACTATTGAGTTAGTTATAATACACGCATTAAAATTCTTAATGAAAATACACGTTTTCTGACCTAATGCACATTTTTATCTATTTTAAGGAGTAATATTAAAAGCTGACAACCATAATTGTAAGTAGTGATATTAACGTCGGCAAGTAGATCATTAATATATAAAATCTTTAAAGAAATTTTATGTATCTAACATGAAATAATTAGTTAAGTTAAAAAGAAATAACAAAAGTTATAAATGAATTAATGTAAAATACAAGAATATTCTTCGCGATTTATTTTCTTATGGAAACGAGCCAAAAGTGTTTAGCAAGAGAATACAGCAGACGAAAGCATGTAGCTGTGTTCTGTATTATATTAGTAATCATGCTTTCAAAATCGACTGTGTCGCAAAAACACAATTCAGGTATACCTTGATGGATTCGTATACTCATAGTTGCACTGCTGATCCTCTTTATTAATAACATTATTTTGCAAAATGTCACTTTAATTTCACTGCTTTTGCGCCCCTGCCAATTACACAAATGCAGGAAAATGTTTCCAGAAAAGAACTATACGTATTGCCAAGTTTCATCGCAGAAATCGTATTAAAAATTATATCGAAGTAGTATATTAAATTAACGTCTTTATTTCGTTTGAATAACCAAACTACAAGAATTTTGGATTGTCGAAGATTTACTATCAACTTCACGCTATGTTCAAATCCGAACTGTTCGAAAATTGACATTTCAAGACAAATAGAGAAGCAGAAGCATTCGTTTACACCACGAAAGTACACAACTACCGTTATATACCCGGTAAATAAATTATTTGCATGCAGCAGAGACTGGATTAAAAAAAATCCTTGAAAAGTAATCAATTAGTTATTATTTAGTAAAAAGAGTAGTAGGAGAATATGTAGAAATTTGTATGATTAGATAGAAACAAATATGTATATATATTGTAACGGGGTGGGTACTGGGGATATGTAAGGCTCACGGTTAGGCCCAATCTGTCCCAACTTACCAACCTTAAGTGTGCAGTCCCACGATGCGGCCGGGAATCCCTTTGATTCCCGTGCAATGCCGTTAACAACGTCAAACACTCCGTTTGACTTATATACCGTGTGTTGGGCCCTATGCCCAAAATTGCCAACTAGGATAAACACCGGAGAGGGCGGTATTCGTAGGATAGGACGTTAACCGGTAAAATACTATCAACAATCGATATTATTGTTAATCGGCGAGAAAGATTGTCTCGCCGAGTCAATTTATTAAATTAACAATTAAATATTAATAAATAATGGACAAATAAACTTTAACAATTTGCGGGGAGTCGTACCGATGACTACCCCCGAGGTCAGCGCGAAAAGAATCGGTTAAAATCTATTTAACAGTCGATTACGAGCAACCGATCCGGATATGATCGGCTGCTTAACCTGATGGCATACGTCACACCGTGTGACGTATGAATTACTGACGTAGAGAGCTTTTACGTAGAAGCTTACTACGTCACGCGCGCCTTCTCTCGTGAAGTGGTTCCCGCGAACCACCGACCTTTCTATCCGTGCGGGTATTGTCACGAGAGGGGGGAAAGGAGGAACGCTTCCTCACCTGGACCGTACCAGGTAAATCGGGACGCGAAATATTCAGTAGACACGCGGGTCTAAATGTGGTGCACCACTTACCGTTTGTCTATATATCGCGCCTCGGTGGGAAACGACTGGGCAAAGGAGAGACAGCTCGTCCTCGTGCTTATCTCTCTCTCTCACTCCAATGGTCGGGAAGGCGGCCGGCTCTTGGCTTCCTTCCTTCTGCCTTTCTCGGGGCCGTGCTGCTCCGCACGCCGACGTGGAGGTTGGTGGGGAGAAAAACCTCACACCCACACACGAACTGCACCAGTCTAATCACTTTTTATCCCGTAAAAATCACTCGGCAATTGTCAACACACCTTGTTGTTGCCGATCGCGCGCGAACTCTCTCACGATCCTCTCTTGCGCACAATTCTCGCGCGCGTTCCCTGCGCGCGCCGCGCTGTATCTCCTCTTTCGCGTTGCTTACCTGATCGGTAACTCGCTTACCGTTACAATATATATATTATTATTTCACGTCAATTGGTTGGATCAAAATTTTAAAATGCATCTGGGTGCAGACTGGAAATGTTATCCAGAAAGTAGAAAAAATATTTTAGATACTGGAATCTTCTTGTTCAAAAGTTATTCTAACCTCATAACGTTATATTATCAAGTTTTTTTTAACACCAACTGTGTTGAATTATTAATCTCAATGTGGACAACTTATAAAGTATAAGATAACATTGATGTTTAAAATAAGATGATCATACCACAAACAAATTTTTTATCCAAAAGTCTAAAAAAAAGTTTGAAGCGATACCTTTCTAATGGTCTGTAGCTTGATAATTGACCTATAAGCCTGTCAAAAGTTATGGTATTTTAAAAACTACCAAATGTTTTTAAAAAATTACCTGTTAAATTGCTTTTAAATTTTCAATAATTTTTTTTTATTTTTAAAAATTCCAAAAGTTTTTTAAATTTAGCACTTAAATATTTCTTTTTTTTATATTTTATAATTTTTGTTTTTATAATTTTAATAATTTTTTTTGTTTTCTGGATAACATTTCCGGTCTGTGCCCAAAATTTGGTGCATTTTAAAATTTTGATCAAACCAGTTGTCGTGGAATGACCCATATGGTTACATGTCTATGATCCTTGGAAAGAACAATATTTGTGTGCGTGTATATTACTTTACAACAAAATTTACACGATATTGAATTACGCAACGCGTGTTTCATTTTTAACCGAGTAACGTAAACATACATATTATTACATTATTGTACACGAAGTACATATAAATTATTTATGTATACAATAATAACCACAAAAAGGGGTACACCAATGATTGAGTAAATATTCATTTGCACAAAAGATAAAAATTGTTGGGAAATGATGACACAACAAACTCGAAATAATCAAGAATTACAGAAGTGTATGTATACATATCCCTTCCGAATGTTATCGGAGGAAAAATAAAGAAGGAGAGGGATGTGGACGAACTCGTCGGCTCATTACCGTAGGTAATAAAAACTCGGGGGCACGTGAGGTAGTTCCGGAAGGAGGAAACAGTAGATATCTCGTCGGCGTTATGGCCCAAAAACATTAGGTGAACCGATAAACCTCGTCGCACACCTAGACACCCCCGCACATGAACAAACAGGCGAGCGAGCGACGATAATCAGCGTGGTGTAGGTTGGATGCCAGAAATTGACGAGCATACGGTTTCTCTCTATCGGGTGCAGGATACGAGAGCTAGCCCGTGGAATATTAATTGACTGTCCTCAACAATTCGGGGAGTTGGGGTGTTTGTGGGGGCGTTTAGCATACTGATTTCCGAGCGGTACACCTGGAACCCTCGGCTCACCCTCCGATCTTTACGAGGCTGCAGAACCGCGAAAGTCACACGTATATACGCTCGAGTCGCGTGGGCGTATGTACACACAAACTGATGGAACTGAGTAAGAGCGTTCGTGGGTGTGGGTGTGTGGGTAGGTGTGGGTGTACGCGTGTGTTCGCCCCACATGGGACGCAAGGTGTTTGCACGAACTAAGAGCCCCTGTAAACCGAGCCTCTCTCTATACCACCAAATCGCGGAACATTACACATACATTATCTGTATACATATATACACTCCGATTACTCGAGCAAATAACAAATTTAATTACCGTACATTCATGAGTGATTGGGATAAAACATCCCCCTCCCTTTCACGCCTCGGATTTAATTAAAATTTCGTTTCAGTCACGACGAAACGAAGACATTAGCTGACCTGCGAGATATGCCTGTTCTACGTACGTTTTATAAGTAATCTTTATTTAATAATCTAAAAATTAAATATTTAATCTATAATCTATAAAAATTACGATTTAATATATTTTTTCATTGAAATGCCAATTAAATCATGTAGTGGCAAATATAAATTACGTCGGTTGACGACTAATTACATTTACAGTAAACAATTATATGTAAAGCAAAAGTTCTACTTGTCATCGACCGTGTACGCGTAAATGCATCACGGAATTTGCTTTTATGCGTAAGAATACCAGATTCAAATACATTTTTTTTATTCTACTAAACTGAGTGTATCTAAACGTTGAAAAATGTATATATGTATAAATATAAGTGATCCTCTGTAAGATCAGCCGGCCAAAATTTTTTTTCTACTCCAAAATTTGTTTACATGTTTTATAAAATTTTTTCAGATTTAAAAAAAGTGTAGCCATTTTTGCACTTTTTGGCTATATTCATTAATTTATAGTTCCTCAGGAAAACATTTTTTACAAAAAAAACATATGTATATACTTTTTTTGTAAAATTCTCTGACGTTTTCACCAAAAATACTTCCAAAGTCATATTTATAGGGTATAGGTACCCTGTAAGTCATTTAATCCAATAATAAAAAATTCCTGGAGATACCTTTTTTAGTCCGAAACTACCTGTGAAAATCCCGTTACATCACAAGCATAAGCCTCTGTACTGAAAATAATTTTAGCAGTCTATAATGTTAAAATATGATTGAAATATCACAATATGCCTAAGAAAAATATGTTTATATGTACAACACTCACTACCGTAAGATTTATAGAGGTAGTTTACATAAAAAGTAAGATATTGCATGGATATTCCTTACTAGAAACATGTACCTTTCTATATATATATATATATATGGGCTATTTCACGTCAAGTGGTACGATGAAAATTTTAAATCGCTCCAAAATTTGAGAACAGGCTGGAAATATCTTTAAGAAGATAGAAAAAAATTTTTAGGTTTTAAAGATAATTTGCTTAAGAGTTATTCCACCATGAAAAGTGGAAATTTTTCAATTTTTTAGAAAAATTTCTATTTTTAAAGCCATTTATCTCAAAATTTATTCATTTTTTTGAAAAAACATTACAAACAACTTTTGTTCAAAATAATCTTTAGAACTTGTCTGCCTGGGTTACAATTCTTAATTTTAAAATCTCGAAGAGATAGAACGACCATAAATATTGAATATCAAAATAAGGCGACCACGCCACGATCGATTTTGATCTAACACCGCTCAAAAGATCACATTTTTCGAGAGCTTTCGAATGACGGTGGTTAGATTATTGGCCAAGACCGCTGGTGTAAGTTATGCCCCATAAACCTCATGAAATCACTAATTTTCATGTATTTTTGGGCATAACCTACAACAGCGGTTTTGGCCAATAATCTAACCACCGCCATTCGAAAGCTCTCGAAAAATGTGATCTTTTGAGCGGTGTTAGATCAAAATCGATCGTGGCGTGGTCGCCTTATTTTGATATTCAATATTTATGGTCGTTCTATCTCTTCGAGATTTTAAAATTAAGAATTGTAACCCAGGCAGACAAGTTCTAAAGATTATTTTGAACAAAAGTTGTTTGTAATGTTTTTTCAAAAAAATGAATAGATTTTGAGATAAATGGCTTTGAAAATAGAAATTTTTCTAAAAAATTGAAAAATTTCCACTTTTCATGGTGGAATAACTCTTAAGCAAATTATCTTTAACACCTAAAATTTTTTTTCTATCTTCTTGAAGATATTTCCAGCCTGTTCTCAAATTTTGGAGCGATTTAAAATTTTCATCGTACCACTTAACGTGAAATAGCCCATATATATATCTGACTAAACGGCTAGACTAAACGTTAAACCTATATTTTTTTATTTCAACTGCATTTACATCGGTGTACATATATTTGGTACACTCGTGTATCGATACGCTTTCAATTCCCTGTGTATATATATGGTATACTGGCTGGAGAAGCGCAATCTGTGCCACGACATAATAGCATACGAAATTCACTGGCAAAGATAACCAAAGCGTAGACAAGAGAGAGAGAGAGTCAGTTTCGGTTCCTATATATCCTCGGCGCTCGCGTACCCGTGAAATTTAATAAACTCGATTGTGACTCGATGAAGGTCCAGCGAGACTCGAATGATGCGTAGACTCCTACTGAAGTCGACACACATATCCATCCACCCACCCACACACACCCATGTGTGGTACGTTCGAATGTTGACCTGCTTACAATACGCCACATTTGTGGGTGTAGACATTTAAATACCAAAGGTGAATGACATTCCTCGTTCGGGTCAATATTTGTCATCATGCGTCAACGATCATCAGACATATATATATATATATAGGCACTGATGGCACATTCGTTGATTTACTCGTGCGTATACGTTTCACCTCTTCAACTCGTTTTTGCGATTCGCCTATACCCATTTTAGTTTATCCATCTCCTCGTTTAACAGTGTGGGATGTAACGTTGGAATATTTTAAATCGTATAGTGTGTGTAAGTGATTTATTTATACCAGATATGAAAATTGTGATAATGTCAGAATGGTTTTTGAAAAAATTCAAAAAAGTAATTGTTTATTTATACATAAAAACATATTTTGTCAATAAAGTAAGTCGTTTTAAACCTTTTGAAAAAGTATGTACGTGTGTATGTATATCTATGTAATCAAGTTAATCGAATAACTCAGTCAATTTTTAACCGAATCGGCCGACATTTTAATGGTATATTCCACATAAGTAGTATATACGTATTAATATCCGCCCTCATGCATGTCCCAACATCCTGACTTCTTTACCAGATAGGTACTTTTTTCACTTTATCATATGGATGTTGCTTCCGGATTGCAAGGCCGATCTTTAAACAGATCGGGGAAGGCAGGCGATTTGGGCAGCTAAAGCTCGGTCGGCGTCCGAAATAGAAGAGAGCGGGAGACGCGCGATCCGCACACTTATGCGAACTCTCATCGAATATTCGCGTATCTTCCCCTACTCACGCCTCATCTATATACTTACTTACTCCCTTGACTACGCGATTTCATTTAGTTCGTCATAACTGCAAAAGTTTAAATATAAAAAAACTTTTTTAAATTTTGACTCTAATAACTCACCCGTGCATGTGTTTATTAGAAAGTATATATTAATCGGTATTTCCGAGCTAATTTGTGTTACTCAATATTTTTTTAAATATTGCACAAAACCTTCTTTTTAGCAACTTACTTGCATATCGCTAAGTTATGCCAGAGGTATTAGAAAATTAATTTAATAAAGATCGAGAAAGAAAAAAATCAACGTCAAAGAAAAAAAGACGCTTTTTGACCTCATCTCAATAAATAATGATTTCATCTACAAATTCTACAAGTAAGAAATATTCATCACAATACAAGAAAACTTTTCTATTGAACATTTCTTATTCCCATTGATATTTTTCCTGATACATACGGAAAAACGGTTACAAAAGCGTAAAATGTACAAAAAGACGCTTCTCGGACCTTATATCAATAAATATTGATTATACGTACAAATTTTAAATGTAGGAAATATTAATCACAATAGAAGGAATTATTTTTCTATTGATATTTTTTATTCATATTGATATTTTTAAAATTAGTTATATAAAAAGGATTAAAAAAGCCGCCGATTTTACAAATAGAAAAAAAAACGCTTTAGAGACCTTATTCGATATTTCAATCATCCAATATTCAGTTTCACTGTAGTAACTTGTAATATTGAATTTTTGAAAGGATTTTTCGACTGATTTAATCGCAAAATTCTTTCAAAAATTACAAGAGTGTAAAAATAGAGAACATTTATAATATTATTTAAATATTTGTAAAGTATTTCTACATGATAATTAACTATGTTTCTATTCTTTCAATTTTTAATTTATTAAACAAGCCAGATTCATCATATAATGAGCAGTTTAAAGTTTTTGTATTCTATCAAAATATAGGTCTCTGTTGGATAAATGTATTTACATTCTAATATCAGTTCAAAATTTTAAGACCAAAATTTTAAGATCACATTTCGAACCCTCAAACAAAGTTATTATATAATAATATATAAATATTTATGACGTGTGTATGTATGTATGCTCGACATGAATATCCAGTGGACATTCCAGTAGACGATGAGTCCGTCGTCCTGGAGGTCATCCTGACCACCTGGACATCATCTACAGGAATTGCATTTTTTTCCATATCCACGTGTAATATCCAGTGGACATTCCAGTAGACGATGTGTCCGTCGTCCTGGAGGTCATCCTGACCACCTGGACATCATCTACAGGAATTGCATTTTTTTCCATATCCACGTGTAATATCCAGTGGACATTCCAGTAGACGAAGTGTCCGTCGTCCTGGAGGTCATCCAGACCACCTGGACATCATCTACAGGAATTGCATTTTTTTCCATATCCACGTGTAATATCCAGTGGACATTCCAGTAGACGATGTGTCCGTCGTCCTGGACATCATCTACAGGATTTTATTAAGTTGTAGAACACGATTATTGCTTGAAAAACAGGAAATATCGCAGTCATTCAACTAACGTCGAGAAATATTATTTTTCGTATAAATGTCAAATAGCGAGTAATTATCTATTTATTACTACTATTGCCTTTATTTATGTATCAATTTATAATTAAATCTAAATATAATTATCGTTGCTATAATTATAAACAATAAAGTGTATTATATTCATCACGAAAAATATTTTTTATTCAAAACGTAGACCACATGGTTGTTAATTTTTTGTGTGCTATATAAAATTAAAGAACGAATTATGAAAATCGGATTATTAGATCCTAATATATCCTCAAATTTTTCCACTTTTTCAAATATAAAATACAGTTGGCAGAAGGGTCAACTTCTGTCGCTTGTCCGAAACGCGTATTGTGCATGTCCTCCCCACTTTTTTCTTTATGCGTCGATTGTAAAAAAGAACGCACTACCGCTTTTGTTAATAGCATAATTGAAATACTGTGGCTTATTGTTATTTTTTTTGTCAATTTTGTAAAATCTTGTAAATTTCATTTTTGATTACTCGGACTCAAGCAAATTTTACAAGTTGGTCAGCGAAGGACCATTCAGGTTGTTTACATTAATAAATTAGTTTATAAACCTATTATGGAGGTTTCTAACATAATTTATATGTATTTAACATAGTTACAAATTGTTTAGTTGTTACAATTGTTAACAATTTAAGTAATTGTTATTTGTTTATATCTTTAATTAATTAGCATATAAACTTTACAAATATTTATTTGTTGAACATTTATAAAAAAATTTAAAAGAACAGACCATTTTCTTTGATAAATGTATGCTTCAAAGGTTCAACACAATATATAAACCATTTTACGAATTATTTTGTTTATTTTTTACATTTTTAAAATCGTCGAATGTATCGGAAATAAGAAAGAGCTCAAATACTCTATCTTAGATTTAGTTGAACTCTACCTTAGAGTTAAAATAATTAACTCGAACGTTAGAGTTTATTTTACTCTATTAGAGTTAAAATTAACTCTACCAGTTTAAGCATGTAAGGTTGCTACCGTTAAATCTTAATCACGTAAATACGGTCAACGCAAAAATGCAGTGGTTTTACATGTATTAACTTTTAGAAGGAGTATACTATAAGGATTTGGAATAATCGGGATATTACGGACCACCCTAAGCGACATACTTAATTTATAATTATAATTGTCACAATAACGTTTTAAATTCACACTTACGAAATTTACTTCTCTATGTGCCGCTTTTAGTTTTAACTTAATTTAAAAAATCGTTCTGTTCATCGTGGATCTTTAGGATTTCTTTGCATCATAATGTTTGTATTTATGTTTTTTGGACAGTAATATAGGTATACGTTTTATGAAGTTCAACTTAATGCATATTAATTTCGAAGAAGCGAACCTATACGCCACACGATTTTGTTACATTGCTTGTTGTATTGTTTAAATTCGTGAATATAACCTTGAAGTATGAAACATCCATAATATATTTACACTTAAAAGTCTTTTTTTTTGTAGATCGGCTGCGATAATCTGACTAATCGCGAGAGTATAATGATATATTTTTTTCTAATTAATGCTGCACAATCTACATAAGTTAGCGACTAGAATACCCGAATCGCCACACTATATAATTTCAAATGTGTAATTACCTATTATTATTAGACGAGTTTTTGTAATGATTTAGACAATATGCTTTTTCATATATAGGTAACTATCACGAACAAGAAGTACTTTTAACTCTGATATACATGAAAACGCTTTGTATAGATTATGGAATTACTACACGGTAAGAGGAAAGGACTGAAAAGAGTACGTTTGAACACTTATATGTACATTGTAATTCCGGTACATTTTATACCTGTATCAAAAATTCATTTTGCTCATTGAATCAGCAATAAAAACACATAGACGCGTACGCTTACTCATACACGCATTCATTTACGCATATTGATGAACAGGCACTCAGAAAAAAACTCGCACGAAGCAAATCAAGGACCCATACGCTCGTACACGTACTCGTCCATACGCGCATCGTTTGCAATAAATATAAATATAATATAAATATAAATAGAAGTATAGTAACTTTCGTATTTTACGTATAGCTATAAAGCAAAAAATACGATTTTTTAAAAACATATCGAAATTTCAATGAAAAACTCTAATAATAGTTTCAATAGTATTTTTTATAATATACTTTAAATTGATTTGTCAAGAATTCCATGTTTTTTCCCACTCACTGAGTATATTACGAACAGTCTAGTCACTCGTAATAATATATCGTACTATATAAACACACGGAGAAAAATGTCTGATAATTGTTACCCTGTAAGAATAGTAAAAGTGGGACAAACTGTCTTTTCTGTACACTGCGAAAAATTTTTAGTAAAAATTACAATACTGTCTAGTAAAAGAGTCACGGACTGCCAAAAATGAGAAAAATTACTATACTTTATAGTAAAATTTACTATAATTCTTGTAAATTTTACTAAAAAGTATAGTAATTTTTCTCATTTTTGGCAGTCTGTGACTCTTTTACTAGACAGTATTGTAATTTTTACTAAAAATTTTTCTCAGTGTATACAATTTACCCGGTTTTCGGTTAAAAATTACAAGAACTTAGGATAAATTTTACTATGCAGCAGGGTAATTTTTTCCAGAAAACACAGTTCGTCCCATGTTTACTAACCTTACAGGATAAATATTATCACAAATTTTTCTCCGTGCATGAACTATAATTATATAAATATGATCGCAAGAGAAGCGTTCGAGTCGTCTATACATAATATACTACAATATTTATTCGAAATAAGAATTTTCGTCAATATAGCAACAATAATTTTCGCAAAAAAAATTAAAAAATTTCAGTGAAAAAATATCCTCACGAGCTTAAACCGAGAACTCCAGCCTTTCCAGGGCCAATGCGATACCAATTTCGCCACCGAGGATCTTCGTATGTACTCTTCATTGAAATTTCAATTAATACGCGACTTTCAATCGAAGTGTATGTCGGGTCACATAATTTCAAGTAAGAATTTTATCGAATACGAGAAAAATAATTAGAATAACGCGTTTATTATTGTTTAAAAATTTATGAAAATTTATAAATGTGTTAAACACCGAGGAATCTAGGTAGAGGAATAGCTCTATTTCACCGAACAAAGTATTTCGATCAAACTTCTTTACAGGCTCATATCTTACTTTGTCATCACAACTTTTTTTCTTCTTTATTCAGCGCAACTACTCAGTGCACGTACACATATGAAAAACGAAACTTATACACGGAGAGAAAAACTTAGTAATGATTCCCTAACGGTTAGGTAAAATGCAGCCAATAAAATTCGTTTGAAATCATATAAATCTGTGAATCGAGCATATGGATAATTTTAATTCTTGAAATACGTTTCTTTTTTAAATAGTCTTGCACGATAGGATATTACTCGCGATTTTGTGCACCAAATCGAACGTAATCGGGCTAATTTTGTTGCTTTCAGTAAGTACTAAAATTTTGCAAATAATTTATTTCATATAAAATATTTTGTGAAAAAATGATAAAAATATTTATGAAAATTCGTTATTCAGGAGTACAAAATAGAACGACTTTATTTAGCAAAAATTATCAGAAAACGTTAAAGTATTTGCAAAAAGAAACAAACGCAAGTGATTAGGTTCAATTTTGTTTAAAAAAACGTGAGTAATTGTAATCGCGCTAATCCTTTTTTTTCTTAAACAGCATTATCTTGTAATTAAGGTTGCTACCGTTAAATCTTAATCACGTAAATACGGTCAACGCAAAATGCATTGGTTTTACATGTATTAACTTTTGGAAGAAGTATACTTTAAGGATTTGGAATACTCGGGAAATTATGGACCACCTTAAGCGACATACTTAATTTATAGTTATAATTGTTATAATAACGTTTTAAATTCACACTTGCGAAATTTGCTTCTCTACGTGTCACTTTTAGTAGAACGATCTGTTTAGGAACATTGGTACATCACAACTTAATTTAAAAAATCATTCTCTTCATCGTGGATCTTTGGATTTCCTTGCATCATAATGTTTGTATTTATGTTTTTGGACAGTAATATAGGTATACGTTTTATGAAGTTCAACTTAATGCATATTAATTTCGAAGAAGCGAACCTATATACGCCACACGATTTTGTTACATTGCTTGTTGTATTGTTTAAATTCGTGAATATAACCTTGAAGTATGAAACATCCATAATATATTTACACTTAAAAGTCTTTTTTTTTGTAGATCGGCTGCGATAATCTGACTAATCGCGAGAGTATAATGATATATTTTTTTCTAATTAATGCTGCACAATCTACATAAGTTAGCGACTAGAATACCCGAATCGCCACACTATATAATTTCAAATGTGTAATTACCTATTATTATTAGACGAGTTTTGTAATGATTTAGACAATATGCTCTTTCATATATAGGTAACTATCACGAACAAGAAGTACTTTAACTCTGATATACATGAAAACGCTTTGTATAGATTATGGAATTACTACACGGTAAGAGGAAAGGGCTGAAAAGAGTACGTTTGAACACTTATATGTACATTGTAATTTCGGTACATTTTATACCTGTATCAAAAATTAATTTTGCTCATTGAATCAGCAATAAAAACACATAGACGCGTACGGTTACTCATACACGCATTCATTTACGCATATTGACGAACAGGCACTCAGAAAAAACTCGCACGAAGCAAATCAAGGACCCATACGCTCGTACACTACTAGTCTATACGCGCATCGTTTGCAATAAATATAAATATGTCAATTATTTCAAATAAAAATGTTAGTCAATATCTCCGAAGCAACAATAATTTTCGCAAAAAAAATTAAAAAATTTCAGTGAAAAAATATCCTCACGAGCTTAAACCGAGAACTCCAGCCTTTCCAGGGCCAATGCGATACCAATTTCGCCACCGAGGATCTTCGTATGTACTCTTCATTGAAATTTCAATTAATACGCGACTTTCAATCGAAGTGTATGTCGGGTCACATAATTTCAAGTAAGAATTTTATCGAATACGAGAAAAATAATTAGAATAACGCGTTTATTATTGTTTAAAAATTTATGAAAATTTATAAATGTGTTAAACACCGAGGAATCTAGGTAGAGGAATAGCTCTATTTCACCGAACAAAGTATTTCGATCAAACTTCTTTACAGGCTCATATCTTACTTTGTCATCACAACTTTTTTTCTTCTTTATTCAGCGCAACTACTCAGTGCACGTACACATATGAAAAACGAAACTTATACACGGAGAGAAAAACTTAGTAATGATTCCCTAACGGTTAGGTAAAATGCAGCCAATAAAATTCGTTTGAAATCATTGCCAGGATTTTTAGGAACGAGTACCTATTTTTTCAGGTAATGAGTCCTTATCTTTTCAGTTGAAGGTACATAAGGACTGATTACTATACGCGATTAAGTATTCATTGCTAATTAGAATTAAATAAATTTATTAATTATTATAGTAATAAATAAAAATGATAACAAGGCGCGATTTTATTTATATATAATGATTAATAATTAATTAATAATAATTAAGTAATAATGCCAAACTGGGATAGGGTGCATACGCGTATGAGTGTGTGAGAGATAGCTGATAGAGAGACAGACTGAGATGGATCGAGGAAGAGAGCACGCACGAAACAATTGAACATTCTGTGTTTTGTTTATAATACGATAAATTTATATTTTAAGCATTTTACGAAAGTAACATTCTCTATCGAACTTCTTTCACATATTTCTGATTACCAGCGATATTGTAATTAATAGTAATACGTTTATACTAAAAAATTGGAAATAAAGTTTGGTATAAAATAAATCATTATTTTTATTGTTTCTAACCTTTTCTGAATTTGTTGGCTTTCATTAACCTATAAAATTTTAGGATAGTAACTATTACATAAAATACTAGGACTGAGTACCTACATTGCCGTTTAAATAAGGATTAGTACTTATTCCTATATAGTTTTGTAGCTATTACCTATGTAACTTTATCGTCTTCAGTTTACCTAACTGAGTTAGTAATGAATACTAATTTCGTTAGTAACCGTTAATGGGTTTTTCTCTCCGTGTACGTACAAGAAATAAATGTCGTAATATTTACTAGACGCATCTTCGCGGTATGGTTAAATTAAAAAAAAAAAGAAAAAAATACTCGTACAATTGCGAGGAACTATTACCATCAACGCTCAACGAGACTCGATGAAATAAAATAATCAAATGATTTTCATATCACTCGCATTGCAATATGTACGTATACGGGGATGCAGATATAAATAAAGTTAGTTAACCCGCGATGGCAATCAAACTCAGTCGAAGCTCTATTGAAGTTTCGATATATATCCTGCGATTTATGCATACGTTAATGCGACGGTCTCGGGGAACGCGGCAAGCCAAATATCGTAACTTCGATAAAGTCATATAGTAGTATATCTCCAGTGCTAGATTTTGATTAACTTTGTACTGTAAGATATCGACTGTTGTCATCTAGATCTATATATATATATATATATGTATATTATACCCTTGTTTTACTTGGATCGATCTACGGTACGCGAGCGTGCGCGCGTTGCATGTAAACCAATGTAAACTTACTTTATGTACACATTTTCTTTTGCACACTTTGTTGTACGGTTGTACGTATACGGCTTCGGGAATTCGATAAATCAATGTTGACGTTGCTACTTCTTGGACAAATTTTGATTACTTGCTTTCTATAATCAATTAATAATTTGTATTTATGTTCATCAATATTTGCGTGGAATTGGACGGGCCTCGGATTAGTCAAGTCACTCGAAATCTCAAATGAGAAACATCATTCAAAGTCAATAATGAAAAAAACACAAATATAGTTAATTGATTATATTTATCGTGTCGATATTACTTCGTAAACATTATACTTTTAATGTCAATTAAACTTTTCTGATTAGTACCATATATGTGTCATTGTTACGCTGAAGAAAAATTTAATGAATTCAACAACATATTCGATTGAGCATTTCTAATAAATCTACATTTGGTACGATGAGATTATTTTCATATTAATAAGGTAACTGTCGTTTGTGTAGATTTTATACACATAGTATTATTCGTTTTTGTTGTGCGATGTATTAATAGTACACAATTTTTTATTTAGCATCAAGTGGTGAGAAAATTTTGCCAACGAAACGTTTTTTTATTTATTTACGGGATGTCATTCTAGTTTGTACACTAAAAAAAGACTATTATTGCGAATATTTTATAAGTTTATTATCGTGTATACGGACATGAAAGTTGTTGGTCTTAACAAACACATGTGTATAAAAAAATATTTTCTTGTATCTATTTTTATACCGTTTTCACATGTGAAAACGTTAGTCGAACACAATGTCTCGAAAAGTCGATATACTGGTTGCGCCTAAAACAAATAAGTCAAATAATTTTATATTTAGTAGAAGAGTGGTTGTAGCGCTTCCTAAAAAATTTTGTCAAAAAATAATTAATTGTCGTTCCGAGGAAAACGCGTGTTTAAAGTTTTTTTCCATGAAAAGTTATGAAAAAATCAAAACTTTACCTTCGTTAGCGATGCCTGCTCCATACAATATATCTTCCATCTCTATTGTCATATGCATATACTTTCGAAAAATGTAAAAAAAATCGATTTTTTAAAAGAGCAGATAAAGTTGAGCAACCCCTAAAATTAAAAAAAAATACCTACTTGACCCTCAAAAAATTATTGATAAAAATTTCTTTTACTTTTTAATTACGAAAAAATATTTGTCTGAAATTTATATATTACAGTTATCAAATACATTACCTTTCTATCAATTAAAATTATCTAATAAATAATCATTATATTTTTACGGAGAAAAATTTTTTGTAAAAAATAGTCTAGTAAAAATTACAAGATTCTCGAGTAATATGGTCACAGACCGTTTGTCTCGGTTTGTCTCAAAAGGACGATTCTGTGAAACAACACGTAACGATCACGTGGCGCAATGGTAAAGTTTTCGATTTACAACTCAAACTTCGCAGGTTCGATCCCGGTGATATCCAAAAATGTTTTTTGCAATTGTCTGCGTAAAGTACGTGCATGAAGACCTCAAAACAGTGCATGAAGTTCACTTCTCCAAACTGGTGTTTGCAAATCCAATGCGAATGCGTAAAGAAAATACAGCAGCGCGTGACTTAATAAAATTAGTTCTTCACGCACGCCCTTTACGCACACTATTACAAAAAATATCGTATGGATCGCGGGCGTGAGACTTCACGCACTCGCACGATCTGTGCTATAGTGCGTGAATTGACTCTTCACCCCATGTTACATAATGTATTATTCATTAATAAAATTTAATCAAAATGTTTCAAACATTAATAACTCTTAAATAATGTACAAAACAAGTTATTTATGTAAAAAATAACATTTTTTTCAATATTAAAAAAAAAATTAAAATTAAAACTCAGTCTAGTAAAAGTTACGAGATTCGCTGTCTGTTACCACATTACTTATCAGTTCACGAATTTTTACTAGACTAATACGTAATATTTACAAAAAATTTCTAACCGTGCTAAAATAAACACTCTGTTCTGCAAATATTTTTGGTTCACCGGGAAAGTGCAAATTATCGAATAAATTTACGTTCACTAAATAAAAATATATAGAGAGTGTAAAGTAAGTCAATATAATGGTAAGGGTACACAAAGGGATTCCAAGAAGGTAACACGATGCATTCGAGTATACACATCTGTAAGTCAACTTCGTTAACACCTGAAACGCTATTTCGCAATTCAGAGTAATTCCGGGAGCTCGAGTAACATAATTTAATCCAATTGCATTGCGAATCCAGTTATCATCTCCGCCTTAGTTTCCGAGTCAATAATACTATATAATTCATTTGTCTATCACCGTTAAAACGACATTTTTTTTTAGGTGCGGAGGCACAATTTGCAAATTACTTTTATTTTTACGTTCTAATCGCGTGAACAATCCGTGCCAATGCAAACCGAGTCGAAAAATACTCTTAAGATTGTGTTATAAAGTATATTAGATTCTGCTTTTTCAAAGAAAATGTCGCACAAAAGTACGAAGAAGGGGGTAAAAGAGTATAACAACGAAAACATATCTCCTACTGTACTTTATGTATCGTACTTTGAAGTTTCCTGATTACGAAATGCGAAATATTCTAGGAGCTGTCTACCTCATTCTCGAATACATGGTAATGTAATATTTTGCATTTTATCTTAAAAAGGAAAGATATGCATAATAATGGAACGAATCTAATTACAAAATAATACAGCGCTTACGAAACAAACAGAATCGGACTATTTAACTTTAGAGATTTGATAATTGGTTATATAGAGCGATTTATTTACAATACTTGACTTGTTTACAGAATAAAGTTTCGTGGTATACAACGCATTCGTTTGCAAAATTCTTTTACAATAACTGTTACTGTCATTTCTTTCTCTACTTGCGATGTAAAATTTTAGGCTAAATACTCTCTTACACGTGGAATTAACATTAACTTCTTAGTAACTTAAACGCTTGTAGTACTTAAGTGCTAACGTTTAACTTACAAAAAGTAACAATACATCAAATTTCTCCTTTATCAACATAAATAACTTTTTATTTAATTTTAGATCAATCATAGTTTCCTCGCTTACAGACGTACACGTCACCGAGGAGAAAGAGCGGGAATGATAATGTAGAACAAACGAACACAACAATTCGTAATTTAACATTTCGTAGTCGACTGAGAAACCGTTATCGTATAGTTATCTATGAAGGGTTAAAGCATCAAACGTTAAAGCATCGAGATAACAAAAAAGTTTTTTCGTACTATTTTTTGCGATATTATTATATGAAACGTGAAGTTGAATTATTTATATTAGCTCAAAAATAATACGGTTCGGTATACTATCGAGTCGAATTTTAAATGCTAGTTTTAATTTGTTATCGATTCATCGAATGCTTGTAAATTTGCTAATTTATAGCATAATGAAATTCATATTTTTATTAATTTCAAATGTGAATTTTTATTTAACATTAATGACTTTTTTCATGTACTTCTGGTTTCACAATCAATTCCGAAATTTCTCCTTAAAATCTAAATATTTACCTAAATTATTTAGAGTAACACTTGAAACATTCATATTCGTAATGAAATTTCCCTTTGATAAAAATTTATTCCAAAAATAAATCGAACAAGAGAGAAAAAAAGTTTTTTCATTTTTTCCCCCTCCCTAAACACTTCAATGTCTACCCAAATTTAAAAAAAATGTTAATTATCGCTGGAAATGAAAACATCGGAATTTCACCTCAAATTCGCAGAAACTTTTAATTCAATCAAACTCCATCAAAACGTACGTTTCATCGAAAACTAGCTTGAAACCCGGACACCCCTTTTATTCTACCAACTCGTTACATTCGATTTAGAAAGTGTGCATTCCGTTTCTGTAAATAATAAAAAAAGAGTAAGAGAGAGAGAAAGAGAAGAAAGTTTCTTTTATTAAGATACTTGTAGTGGTGGTATCAAAGTGCAGAGGGGGTCCTATTGAAAAGTGCAGTACGGGAAGCGTTTGTGCCTTGAAACAATTCGCAGTTGGCAAGCAACAGTTGCGAGCCGCTTTGGCTTACCCCCAGGAATTCGACGGACCAAAACGAACAAAAAGTACAGCCGCAAGATCGATCAAAAAGACTGCGAACCGTTCCTCTCCTGCGCATCCTTTTTCGCTCAGTTTTACTATTCGTTCCTTTATATTGTTTCTTTTTTTTTCACCTCTGTCCCTTTCTCTATTTCCGCATTCGATTTATCCTTTTTCGCGCGTTCTATATTCGTTTAAATCTTTCCGACGCCACTGAAACCATTGGCGTACCGTTTACGGAAGCTCCCAGATAAACGGATACGATCGGATAAATAGATATTGTTTATTGTTCCGTGACGTATATCCCAGTGTCAGCGCGGAAATGATAATTTATCTTTCATTGCGAGGTACCGATTTTTGTTTTCTTTTTTTTACGACTCGAAATTGAAATTACATTTTACCAATCTATTTTTCAGGGGGAAGAGAGGTCAAATGGCAGACTTTTTATTTTAATTTTTTTCTGAAAACTGTGCGTTTTTAAAATGAAACACAATACACTATGTTAAAGTACTTCATCCAAGGATTTTACGTGAATTTTTTTTAAACTGTTTTGCGTACAATTTTGGTGAAAGAACTAATGCAATGTGCATATTTTTCTTTGAGCCATTTAGTCCCCCACGCGGGGTAAAGTAAGATCCTTGCTGGGGTAAAATGACAACACATCAAATAACTTACAAAATATTTTATTTTCTTGTTTATTAATATACTTGTGAGATAAACTTCGCACAACATAAATAATAATATAAATATAAAAGATTAAGTGGAGGGAATAATCCTAAGCGGAGACAAACTTGAAATAAAAGAAATAGATTAATAAATATAAATACAGTGCCAGTCACTTACTTTTACCCCCCCTGGAGCAAAATAGGATAAAGTTTAAAGTTTTGTATCTTTGAAAGAGATCATCGTACAAAAACCAGTCGGAGACCATTTGAAAGCTTATTTTAATACCTTTCGATTGGCCTAAGTCACTTATAAAAAATACTATTTTTTGAAACTATTAAATGGCAATAAACTAGTTTAAAAAAAAACTTTTTGGACATCTTTTTGAATTCAATGCAGTTTTCAAAAGAGTGACGAAACCAAAAAGTTATCCAGATAGATTTTTAGCTTTTTTCAACAGCTTTCGACTGTTTTTTTTTTTCATTTTTGTAACTTTATTTTAAACAAAGTTACGGTAGTTTTTGCTCGAAAATAGCCTTTTTTTTTAAATCTAAATATATTAAAAACTTTTATAGATACAAAAAAATGATAAAGAGAAAAAATGTCACTTTTATATCGTAGAATACGAAAATGTTTTAAGTAAGAGCAAACAAAAAAATTTTTTATTAACTGTATATTTTACCTCTGCAGGTTGATTTTTTTCAAAGATGATTGTACTTAAAAAAAATACAGGTAATAAAAATTTTTTTATTTGCACTTACTTAAAACATTTTCGTATTCTACGATATAAAAGTGACATTTTTTCTCTTTATCATTTTTTTGTATCTATAAAAGTTTTTAATATATTTAGATTTTTAAAAAAAGGCTATTTTCGAGCATAAACTACCGTAACTTTGTTTAAAATAAAGTTACAAAAATGAAAAAAAACCAGTCGAAAGCTGTTGAAAAAAGCTAAAAATCTATCTGGATAACTTTTTGGTTTCGTCAATCTTTTGAAAACTGCATTGAATTCAAAAAGGTGTCCAAAAATTTTTTTTTTTAAACTAGTTTATTGCCATTTAATAGTTTCAAAAAATAGTATTTTTTATAAGTGACTTAGGCCAATCGAAAGGTATTAAAATAAGCTTTCAAATAGTCTCCGACTGGTTTTTGTACGATGATCTCTTTCAAAGATACAAAACTTTAAACTTTATCCTATTTTGCTCCAGGGGGGGTAAAAGTAAGTGACTGGCAGTGTACATAATAGGGTTAGTAGTATATAGGGATAATATAATATTATGGGGCCCAGGGATGTCAGTTCCATGAGTCCTGGGTGGTACGCGCTGGTCCAGGGTCCGCACCTCTGGTAGTTCTGGGTACGTGGAAGGTTAATAATAAATATAGTGGTTTTATTATGCGAAAAACAATTAATTAAATTAAAAAATAACTTTCAGGGTAAAATGTCATTTAGAAAGAAAAATGTCACTTTACCCCGAATGCTTTTTGAAACTTCCGATATATTTTTTTTAGCATCACTAACGACTTATAAAAATAAACACGTAATTTGAACACATCCTTAAATAGTTAAATATTATAACGCTTATATTATTATTACGATTTGTTCACTTAACTAAAAAATATTAAACTTTTTCAAGCAAAACGAAAATTTTTACTTTACTTACTTCAAAACTATATCTTCCTGTGTATATCGAAATATCGACACTGGAATATTGAAAGTCAATACATATACACTAATGGTGAAGAATTATTCGCAGAATGACACTATACCCCCACTGCAATTTGGCCCCCCTCTCCCTTATAGCTAATAAACGGCACTTTAAAGTTTGGTGATTTTAAAAAGAAGTTACGTTCGTAGATCATGTAACAGAGGGCTGATATTTTTTGTTTATTTTCGATCAAAATTTTGGCTTGAACCGCATTGAAATTTTGGTATGCAAACCGTATTGAATCTTTTTATTTTAATGAACTTGTTTTTTGGGTTTAGGTGAAATGACAAAATAAAAAATACACTTTTGCCGCAATTGGAAGAAAGAAAATCTCGACACTACCGTAACACAAACAATGTTTGATCGGTTAAGACCCATTTTTGATTATATCTTCACGCATATAACACCTGCAATTATCTTCCACATTAGTTTGTTGATTTCACCCTCCAGTGTTAATTATCAAAAGTATTGATATCGAGAGTGAATATTAAATAAATAAACAATTATTAAATATTAATTTTTTCGATATAAACTTTATATATAATTTATAATTATTATTAATTATTGTTAATTATTATTAATTCTTGTAATTCAACGATGCATATCTGGGCTTATTATTTCATCATTTATACGTGAATAGTGAATATTTATATACGTTCATTATAATTATTTAGTTCTTAAAGTTGTTAATTTTATTTTTATTTTTTTTTTTATTCTTGATTTTGTGCCCTCTTTTTTCCTGGCACTTCCTACCGTTTATCCCCTGGGGGACTTTAACGGTGTCCACCTACCACCTATGTGTAGGTGCTTTATCCCTCCCTTAAAAACCCCACCATCTCGCATTCGCCCGGGGTTATGCCCGTGGATGAGGGAAACCTGTGAAGCAGGGAAAACCTCACCCGAAACCGAATGTTTCACACCTCCCGCTCACGTTGTGAAGTGTGAAAAAACACCTAACCGATCCCGAAAGTCGCACAAGAAAGGTGTCACCCATCCAAGTGCCAACCGCACTCAGTGCTGCTTAACTTCCGTGATCGGCCGAGGTGCGTCTCCGCCACTCCGCCACTGCGTCGGTTTCTTAAAGTTGTTAATTGTTCCCTAGTAGAAATTGAGCATTTTAAGGTTAGACAAAATTTTTAATTTGATCATATTAGGATTATATTTTGAGTATTTTTTGCTAATTCGTCACTTTCTGGCTTAAAAAACCGTTTCAATTATGCTCAAAATTCTACTAGGGTTGTGTTCAATAAATTTAGTACCTGAAGAGGTCTACAAATCAAACAGACGAAACGTTGTACAACTAAATTAAATAAATAATTATTTGGGTTATTGGGTAAAAACACTAAAAGAATATTTTGGCTAGAATACCTAAATACTATAAATTATCAAATTTCTAATAAAGAATTATGGAGAAAAATAAAAGCTATAGAAGGGTTCAACGTATCTACTGTTCCTGCGCTAAAAGAAAATAATTAGTTATAACTAACCCTAAAGAAATAGCTGACATTCTTGCCAATAAATTTGCAGATAACTCAAGTAACAATAACTATAATCAAGAATTTCTAACATTCAAAATTGAAGCCGAAAAAAATGAAATTAATTCCGACACAAACCAAGACAGCAACAACAAAATTAATATAGAGATTAACATTAATGAACTACTTACAGCAATCGACTCCAGTAAAAACAGTAGTGCTGGACCGGACCTCATACCTAATATGTTTATTAAAAAACTACCTGAAGATGCACTAAACTGTCTGTTAGATATTTACAATATTATTTGGATTAAACATGTATTTCCTAAAACATGGCTACAAGCAACAGTTGTCCCTATACCCAAGCCCGGTAAAGATAAGTATACAACAAAGAAAACTTTAGACCAATTGCCCTTACTTGCTGCTTATGCAAAATTTTAGAAAAAATTATAAACAAAAGATTACGTTGGCATCTTGAATCAAACAAAATTATTCACAAAAATCAAAGTGGCTTTAGAGAAAAATGCTCTACTACAGATTGTTTAGCAACACTAGAATCTAATATATGCGAAGCATTTGCCAACAATCACCACCTAATCGCAGTGTGTCTCGATCTCGAAAAGGCCTATGACCTAGTTTGGCGACATAAAATTTTAGAATTATTGGTAAAGTATAAGTCAACCGGAAACATTTTTTATTTTATAAAAAATTTCATTAACAATAGAAATATCGGAGTTAAAGTGAATGACTCCCTTTCCGAATCTGAAGTTCCACAAATTTTAAGCGTCACGATTTTTCTTATAGCCATAAACCAAATTCAAGAAAATATAAAACTGCCTGTAAGATCTACCACATTCGCAGATGATGTAACTTTATTTATCGAAGGAAAAAATATAAAAACTTCGCAATCTTTATTGCAAAAAACTTTAGATAAATTGACGTTAATATGTAATACTGAAGGTTTTAAAATATCTAAACAGAAAACTCAAGCAATAATTTTTCAAAAACAAAAAAGTAAAAGTGAGAAATTAAATTTAGAAATATCAAACCAAAATAAAAATAGTTAACCAAATAAAAATACTCGGGCTAAATTTTGATTACAACTTTCATGGAAAACACATATTGATACATTAAAAAGACTATGTTATTTAAGGATAAATATACTAAAAACTCTCTCAGCTAAAAATTGGGGCACCAGCCAACAAGTACTCATCAACACATACAAATCCATAATTCAATCCAGGATCGATTATGGATCTGTAGTTTACGGATCTGCTAAGAATACCCAACTAAAAAATTGGATCCAATTCTAAATAGTAGCATAAAAATTTCAACCGGAGCCTACACCACTAGCCTACGTATAGTATATTAAGTGAAGGAAACACTTATCCGTTACAATTAAGAAGGAAAAAACTACTGTGAAGTATGCATTAAATCTATTAACACGTCCAAACAATCAAGCTTACGAGCTCATATTAAAGAAAAACAAAAGTCTCTTTGAAACTAAACCTAGAAACCCTAAACCTTTCTACTATAGATTTCATAAATACCTCAAAGACTATAAAATCAGAGTACCAAACTTATACATACTACATCAGTACATCAACGATGATTGGTTAAACAAACTAAGCACAAATCACTTAATCATAGATGCAAATATTTCCCCAAATTTTATAGACATTCAAGAGAAATACCCAGACTATCTTCATTTATATATATCTACTGAAGAATAATAACTTTGTGGGAGCTGCAGCCTTATTACCGAATAATGAAAAAATCCTCCTAAAATTTCCGCCTTGGTTTAGTCAAAGATAATCATTAAAAAATCTTAATTTGAGAAGTTATCGAATTCGTCAAAAAATCATCAATAAAATATATCGTTCACATTAATCTTTCAAAAATAGGCAATACTAAATTCTCAAAGCAAGGAAGATCCTTGGTAACCAATTAATAATAGAATTAAACAACTATAAAAGTCAAATTATCAATCTACTTTTCCAACTTTGTAAAATAAAGAAGAATTCGAACTGCCGCCGAATCTGCGTGCCTACTAAAACACTGTGAGAGAAATTACTTTGCAAACAAAGATGACTTCTTAAAACGAATTGACAATAAAATAAACGAAGAATGGCGAAATCAATGGATATCTTGTAATAAAAACGCTCATCTTAAAATAGTAAAAGGTCATGTTTTAGAAAAAACCCTACAAAAAATCTTAGTAGACAGATCAGGTGATCATCACACGACTTCGAATTAGGACACACTAAAGTTACTCATCACATCTTATAAATAAAGACACCCAACCATTTGTGAACAGTGGCAAATCTCCACTATCCGTAAAACATATATTACTAATTGTGCTAAGTTTGATAATGAACGTAAGTGCTTTGATATACCGATAATCTAGAAAACAATTTAAATAACAGTGTACAGTGTCAAAACGTAATAAAATTTATAGACTCAATAAATTACAGACATTATATTTAAAGTGCAATACAATGTAATAAGTCTTTTAATGTAAATATATTTTAAGTACCCGCGTAAAAATTAAACTATTGCCACTATATTGCCGAAAATGGGCAATAGCTATTGCAAACATTTGCCAATATGTTGTCGCGACAATTGGCAATGATTGCCAACATATCTCCAAACGTACAACCGCCAATATCTTTGCCAAATATGGCAATAGTTACTATCTTACCTTTTGAAATATTACCATATGTTGGCCATAGTGATAAATTTAAAAAAAAAAATAAAAAAAAAAATATTAGCCAGCCGCGGATTTGAACCTTCAATCTTTAGATCCGAATGCTGACTCTTTACCACTGAGCCATTTTGCTATTTTGTTATTAAGAGTTAATTTCAGGTTATAAGAACAGTTGAAAATGTGGTTAAAAAAATTTCTAAGTCCAAATATTTATGAATTCAACTGTTCTTTTAGCCTGAAATTAACTCTTAATAACAAAATAACAAATGGCTCAGTCCCGAGCAGAAATGATTTCCAGGCAAAAAGAAGGCCCTGTCAGGTACCTGACGAATATTAAAGGCCTGAACAGGTGCCTGTAAAGGCCTTTAAAAAATGTAATGGGGTGGAGATCAGGGCCTGTTTTATGTAATACTATTTTGTGGGTTGTTCAGGTGATATTAGGCACTTAATTAGTAGTAAAACTAAATCTGATGTATTTGTTATTTTACATTTGTTTTTAATTCTTAACCTTTAGAGGACGGGAATTTTCAAAACCACAAAATATACTAATATAAAGTTTAAATATAAGGTTAATTGGGCGTGCGTACTGCGTGTGTGTGGTGTGTGTGTGTGTGTGTGTGTGTGTGTGTGTGTGTGTGTGTGTGTGTGTGTGTGTGTGTGTGTGTGTGTGTGTGTGTGTGGCGTGTAGGTTTTGTAAATAAAATAAAATGCATTTTAATACATTAATATTTATAAACATAAATATTATAGATAATATAATTAAATTATATGGTTAATATAATTCCAAATAATTACAACATCTTAATATAATATAATATTAAAACTTTGCACTTTTTTACACAATACAAAATAATCTTTTCACATATTTAAAGCATATAACTGCATAAACTTTATATTATTAAAGTTTTTTTAAACTTCACTATTTATATATTGTATTTTCCTTTTCAATCGATACCTTCGAACTCTTAGAATTAAGCTTCGAGCATAATCAATTTTTTTACTTATTTTTATTTATAAAAAACTCTTGATAAAATTCTAACCTGAAAATTGATATACAATACTAATAATTTGTAGACTACTTACTAACCTCACATTCGAACTAACAAAATTAGGCCCTGACTTAAATTCCATTACATTCGATCCGGCCCTTAAAGGCGGCCTTTCAGGCCCTGTTTTCTAATTCAGGCGGCCTGGCTAGAATTTCTACTCGGGGTGGTAAAGAGTCAGCATTCGGATCTAAGATTGAAGGTTCAAATCCCGCGGCTGGCTAATATTTTTTTTATTTTTTTTTTATTCTTGATTTTGTGCCCTCTTTTTTCCTGGCACTTCCTACCGTTTATCCCCTGGGGGACTTTAACGGTGTCCACCTACCACCTATGTGTAGGTGCTTTATCCCTCCCTTAAAAACCCCACCATCTCGCATTCGCCCGGGGTTATGCCCGTGGATGAGGGAAACCTGTGAAGCAGGGAAAACCTCACCCGAAACCGAATGTTTCACACCTCCCGCTCACGTTGTGAAGTGTGAAAAAACACCTAACCGATCCCGAAAGTCGCACAAGAAAGGTGTCACCCATCCAAGTGCCAACCGCACTCAGTGCTGCTTAACTTCCGTGATCGGCCGAGGTGCGTCTCCGCCACTCCGCCACTGCGTCGGTTTCTTAAAGTTGTTAATTGTTCCCTAGTAGAAATTGAGCATTTTAAGGTTAGACAAAATTTTTAATTTGATCATATTAGGATTATATTTTGAGTATTTTTTGCTAATTCGTCACTTTCTGGCTTAAAAAACCGTTTCAATTATGCTCAAAATTCTACTAGGGTTGTGTTCAATAAATTTAGTACCTGAAGAGGTCTACAAATCAAACAGACGAAACGTTGTACAACTAAATTAAATAAATAATTATTTGTTTATTTAATATTGACCCTCGACATCGATTCCTTTATATTTTGTTGCCCAGATATTTTAATATTGAAAAATTAGCTCCCTTACAAATTATACTAAAAAATGATCAAAAATTGGGTGCTCATCAGGAATTGGTTTATATGATACGGTATTGTCAATTTTGTACCCATATTATGTATTTTACGTTAAAAACACGCGGTTAACTGAATATCTTGAATGAGCAACGTCCCTCGTGAAAATAAAAAAATCCAAGTACAAACCGCGCGATCGAGAAAAATCAGAGGCCGGATGATCGATGGCTCGTGTGTCGACGACGACCGTAAGCCTCTGGGCAAACGTATATCCCCCTTGCGTTTGACGCAAACCGAGAACGACGCGATCGCTTTCCGAAGCCGATTACGCGGCGCATAATGCGCCCTCCCTTTTTTTTAAGGAATGGCAGGAAGAGGTTGAAGATTTCGAGTGAACGCCAATCTTTGTTCAAGATGTTGGAATCACGCCTACGCTTGTACAGTTCCTCTTGAAAGTTTAGGGCGATGGCGCGTGTCTTCCAGATAAACGAGCGATCTTCATTTTATTTCCTACAGGGTATATATTACGTAATTGGAAGATATGGGTTCTCGCTTTTATCGCATGGTATTTTTTGTTTACCTCGGTTTAATTTGCGGAAATCAATATTATTGACACTCCTCGATCCGCAATAAAATTTTATTTATTTAAGATATATATCTATGTGTATATATATATACACACATAATCTTGGATATATAAGGTACTTCAACTGCAAGATCAAATTAACCTCGCGTTATTATTATTTCTTTATATTTACAGAAGACATATTTGTCTTACGATAGATTTGATTTATGCGAATTTTTTTAACAATTGTAAAATTAACGGAACTTATGGTAAATGTTAGAATAATTGTAGTAAAAATATATAGCAAACGTTACTATACAGTATAGTAATTTTTTTAATCTTAACAGTCTGTTATTTTATTACTATAGAGTATTGTCATTTATACTACAACTTTTTTCTCAGTGCAATATATATTTCTGGACGAAAATTCGTTTGGTAATAGTTTGTTATCAAAATAAGATTTGTTTACGGAAACATCGCGTTTGTTAAAAGCTCCGTAAGAGAAGATTAACGAAAGCCCTTGTAACAACTAGAGAACGCGAATGTACGAAGCTTCGGCTGACTAAACTTTTGCGCGCTACTGTATGACGAATCACTGCGGCAGTATCGCCTAAATGGTTACCGAAAATTAAAGAGCGAGGGTTGTGGAAGAGATTGGTTTAAGGTTATAGACGCGTCGTGCGTAATGAAACTCGACGTACTTCGGTGCATCCTATTTTCTCGATTTGCATACGTAGATGGTTTTTTATTTACCGGTAAGATCGTTTATAGTATGCAAATAATTGAAATATGAAATTTAAATGTATGCGGTTTTGAATGGCTTTATTAAATGTATGATAAATTAATATGGGGTGGGGGATCTGTTCTCGTATTGTTTTGCATTATATTTACATTGCTTTTAATATTGAACGAGCACACGATTAACTCGCAATTAAAAATTTTAACGATGTGCGAGAAATTAATCCGTAATCCATAATATAAAATTAATCCATAATCCATAATATAAAAATTAATCCATAATCCATAATATAAAAATAAAAATATAATATAAAAATAACGAGAATCTCAAAAATTGACACTCGGTCTCGAAATTATGTAAATATCACGATCTCGATGGGCGAAATAGTCATGTTGCTGTATTTGTTATAAAGTCAGAGAACAAAAAATTCAAACATCGGCGCGCGTACCGCACCTTGATTATCTAGTTATTTATTAAAATTTCAATATTGTATGTATAGATATTGATAATCGCTTTTCTGTCGATCCAATTATCGTTCGAGGTGACAAAATAAAATCAATAGACTGTTATCGTATAGCGTGAACAACTACAGTAGCGATTTTTACACATATATCATTATATTTACGTTATACAATTCACTTTTACATATTGCATATTATACGCGGCGAGAAAAGTTTTACCAAATTGTACCAAACTTTCTGTAAATTTAACTAAACTTTTACTAACGCGGTATCAGATTACCAAAATACAAAAAATTACAGCACTTTTTGTCAATTTTACTGAATTTTCAAGTAATATTTTGAATTAAAAGTATAGATTACTAAAATTGTTATAGAAACTTTAGCAAAATTTACTACATTCTTTTTCTCCGTGTACACTTACAAAATATTTCGATAAATTTTCTATCCATAATTTCGAGAAATGAAATGAAATGTGTAAACTGAAAAAAAGGAACGATTGAATATGTATATATAAAGATAAACGTATACGAAACTTGAAAATTTAGGTAAAAGCTTCTGAGTTTGAGGAAACGATAAGGCAAGTGAATTAAAATGTGAGGGAGGTAATGTTTTGAATTTAATGTAAAACGAAGTGTTAGTGTGCCATGCATAAAGATGCTAGGTATAAAGAAGAGTATTACGCGGAAGTTGATGGTCGCGAGTCCTGACACACTCTCAATCATGATGGCTACTTCAAGGAGAAAGGTGAACATTTCATCCTTTACTCGGAAGCTATTTGCTCGAGACATTTTTTACGCAGATGACGTGTGCGCGTAAAACTTGCCGAGAATTCCCTGCATATTTTTCATTTTAGTGCGTGTGTGTATATGTATACACAGAGTGTTCTGGCGCGCTGATTGTAAATACAGTATTCCGAATACACCACCGGGGATCATCCCGTGAAAAATTGCGGGGAAACCCCTACAAGAGATTCAACCGGCAGTTATACTTTCAGTAGATTACGTGATTGTTGAAAACTTTCATTTCTCAAAATTGCTCAGCACTGCTTTCTTTTATTTATGAATGATTAAAGGGTTGTCAATTTTACCATGCGATATACATGCATGTCAGATTAATTATATTATAATTCATATTTGACCTATATGATTCGTGAAATTGTACAAATAATGGTGTTATATATCGTGTTAAGATTTTAATGTACATTGCCTCTTGTAAAATGTATAAAGATGTAGAAATAAATAAATAAAAATATAATATAAAAATAAAAATATAATATAAAAATAACGAGAATCTCAAAAATTGACACTCGGTCTCGAAATTATGTAAATATCACGATCTCGATGGGCGAAATAGTCATGTTGCTGTATTTGTTATAAAGTCAGAGAACAAAAAATTCAAACATCGGCGCGCGTACCGCACCTTGATTATCTAGTTATTTATTAAAATTTCAATATTGTATGTATAGATATTGATAATCGCTTTTCTGTCGATCCAATTATCGTTCGAGGTGACAAAATAAAATCAATAGACTGTTATCGTATAGCGTGAACAACTACAGTAGCGATTTTTACACATATATCATTATATTTACGTTATACAATTCACTTTTACATATTGCATATTATACGCGGCGAGAAAAGTTTTACCAAATTGTACCAAACTTTCTGTAAATTTAACTAAACTTTTACTAACGCGGTATCAGATTACCAAAATACAAAAAATTACAGCACTTTTTGTCAATTTTACTGAATTTTCAAGTAATATTTTGAATTAAAAGTATAGATTACTAAAAATTGTTATAGAAACTTTAGCAAAATTTACTACATTCTTTTTCTCCGTGTACACTTACAAAATATTTCGATAAATTTTCTATCCATAATTTCGAGAAATGAAATGAAATGTGTAAACTGAAAAAAAGGAACGATTGAATATGTATATATAAAGATAAACGTATACGAAACTTGAAAATTTAGGTAAAAGCTTCTGAGTTTGAGGAAACGATAAGGCAAGTGAATTAAAATGTGAGGGAGGTAATGTTTTGAATTTAATGTAAAACGAAGTGTTAGTGTGCCATGCATAAAGATGCTAGGTATAAAGAAGAGTATTACGCGGAAGTTGATGGTCGCGAGTCCTGACACACTCTCAATCATGATGGCTACTTCAAGGAGAAAGGTGAACATTTCATCCTTTACTCGGAAGCTATTTGCTCGAGACATTTTTTACGCAGATGACGTGTGCGCGTAAAACTTGCCGAGAATTCCCTGCATATTTTTCATTTTAGTGCGTGTGTGTATATGTATACACAGAGTGTTCTGGCGCGCTGATTGTAAATACAGTATTCCGAATACACCACCGGGGATCATCCCGTGAAAAATTGCGGGAAACCCCTACAAGAGATTCAACCGGCAGTTATACTTTCAGTAGATTACGTGATTGTTGAAAACTTTCATTTCTCAAAATTGCTCAGCACTGCTTTCTTTTATTTATGAATGATTAAAGGGTTGTCAATTTTACCATGCGATATACATGCATGTCAGATTAATTATATAGTATAATTCATATTTGACCTATATGATTCGTGAAATTGTACAAATAATGGTGTTATATATCGTGTTAAGATTTTAATGTACATTGCCTCTTGTAAAATGTATAAAGATGTAGAAATAAATAAATAAACAATATAATAATTAAAAAAATCGTATACGAATGCAGTAACAATAAATTCAACTATATATGCCATCTAAGTGACTATAACAATTTTACGATGTAGTTATAATTACACGTATAATATCGACTAAAATTCGTTTTAATTATACCCTTAGTAGGTTTTTTTCTTTCAATTTCATTATTAAATTATCCCATTAAACGCTAAGATCGTTTTAGATTTCAAAATTAATTAAATATCATTTCAATGCAATGTAGAATGCAATATTTTTAACTGAAAATTATATTTAATTTCGGTGATTTTTAAGTAATTAAACTCATTTTCATCACATATTCTACATTTATAGCACTGCTCGTTAATACAATAAGATGCTGTCAAATAAGAGGCGATTCGACTGCAACATTTTATTCGCTCTACATCAGATCAAATAATCTTTAATCAAAATATCTTTTCGATCTTTAAATTTTGTTACAAGAATTACACTATACCTAATCGATCCCCAGTCATTTATTGTTCAATCAAAATATATACTGCAAAACAGTAATGACTTTTCATTTTTTGTAAACATTTAACAGTATAATTTCGTAGGTTTGAAAAATTGGTAAAAAGTATATATACTGATTATAAACTTGCTAGTAAAATTATAGTTAATCATTACTAAATATATTTGTTTTTATAAATAAAATTTTTATTATTGTTAACAATTATTTATCATGTATTTTTAGTAAGAATGTTTATCTTGATTCTTTAATCTATAGATTGATCAAACGGTTTCATATGAATACATTTATTTATTTATTCAAGAGTTGTATAACAAAATTACGTATAAACATTTGCAAACTGATACATAGTTAATATTATTTACACAATAACACACTATATCGTCGCAAATCCTGCAGAGGAAAACGAAGTTTTCTAATTACAGGTTCGGATAAATAACAAAAAAAACAAACAAAATGCTGGTTAGATATACTGTGATCAACACAGTAAGATCTTCAGCCACATTTATCATTTTAAAAAATCATTCATTCATAAGGAAGCATGTCTCCAAGTCAGACTTTTATACTCATATCATACTAGCCTTCACACGTTCACCATTCGCACATACTTTGGTTGAGTTTCGAAGGTTTTAATCTCTCTTCTTCCCAACTTTGATTATTATCATTTATGAGTCGTGACTTAAATGACACATAATCCTTTTATAATTGTTTATAAAGTATTATGGGTTATAAAAAAATTTGAAATTTACAAAGACAATTCAACGATTGATAACGCATTATTAAACGTATCATTACGTATGAAAAGGAGAGAAGCGAGAAATAAAAAGGTGGACTGAGCTACCGTCTACCCGACGCAGCATCGACGATACGAGTTGCACACTTCTTATTTGTCACTTGACTCCTTCTCATATGCCTAAGTCGCGCGGCGATGACACCAATTATAACGCCAATTTTTGTTTTAAAAGAACATTAAAAAAAACTGCTTGAGCCAAATTTTTAAACTCCTAGATGCCTCTTTGAGTTAGAATTATTCAAAGTTTCAAAAATCGCTAATATTAGGCTATTTTTAGAAAGCTCTCCTGAGCTCGCTTTTTAATATTTTTTAACAATTTCAACATCGCTTTATTTTTTCACCTATCTATCAATAAGTGTAGTTCAGATTAGCATAAGAATCATATAGATCAGTCAGTAATGCTAAATATAAATTTTTAATGTTAAGCGTGATAACTTTAACAATACCGGGCAATAATAATAAGGTTGTTCGTACAGCTTTATTAAGTTGTTATGTTATGTTAAGTTTCATCGGTTACATTAAACTTATTCATGTGTTTTTAATGTGAGTTTAATAAATTTATGGTTTATGATAGTTATGCAAAGTTTTATTGCTGAGATTAAATAAATATAATATAATTTAAATAATTATGTAGAAAAAAGTTTCACCCAGAACAATAATTGTTGAAAAAAACTGTTAAATTGCCACTCAAGTGCTAAAATTATGTCATTTTAAAAATTTTTTCATTTTTACAATATCTATGATTTCATATATATTTGTTTGAATCAACATCTCGTATTAAATTAAATTTCGTTAAAAATCTATTATTACACAGAATAATCTGGTTCAAACTGGGGCATATTGATGCTGTGGTACAGACCAAAATTAAAACTGACAAATTGAGCCATCGATAGCCAATCAAATTACTGCAAATTAGGAATTGGTATAAGTGGTACAAAATTCTATTGAGCTATTTAAAACTTTTCCCATTTAAGGTGTAATATAAATAGTTAACCTATTTTGAGTTATTTAAGATCCAAATACCTATGTGAAAAATTGAAAAAAGGAAAAAAACAAACTGTTTTTTTGAACACACGTAACTCTGGTGCAAATTAATATTTTGATTTAAAATTTATTTTTTACACTCTGAAAGATACTTTTAGTCTGTATTTAAAATTTGAGCCATTACAAAATTTTGACATGTACAAATTTAATTTTGAGCAATTTTTAAATATAGTTTAAGAATTTTTAGTATTAACATTGTAAATTGTCGTATTTTTAAAGGAAAAATTTAATTTTACTAAAGTCATAGTGCTATTTACTATATACTATTTTTAGATATATCAATGTTTATAGTCACAATTTTTACAAATAAGCTAGAAATATTTACTCACAAGGAGACCATCATATGTTTGGGAATCGAATCGTGTCCAGTTTGTAGGATATATTTTCTAATAGAAAAATATGAAAAAAGCCAGAGCCGTAGACTCAAACAATCTTTTATTTAAAAGTTATAAGCTATATTAAAGCAAATTTTCCAAAAAAAGAGGCTTCAGTTTACACACTTGTAATTAGTAAGCTATCAAATATTGAGATTCAAACTAAAGTTTAGCGAGAAGCTGAGATAAAATAGATATAATTTTAAAAAATGCTCAAATCCGTTAAAATGGAGCAAAGTTACAGCCGAATTAAGAATTAGAAGAAATTTTAACGAAAATTCGGCACTATAAATTTTATTTATTATATAACCTAAATTTATTCAAATTCTTAATTTGCCTGTAATTTTGCTCCATTCTAATTTGAGTTTGAGCGTACTTTTTTAAAATTGTATCTATATAATCTTCGCTTTTCATTAAACTTTAGTTTGATATATTTTTATAATAGAAAACATCCTACAAGCTGGGCACGATCCGTTTCCCAAACATATGAGGGTTCTCCTTATGAGTTAATATTCTTAACTTATTTGTAGATTATACACATCGATGTACGTAGTAATAGTAGTATAGTAAATATCATCGGATAACAACAATGTCCTTTGTGTATAAATTGAAATAATAATATTTGCTGTCTAATTTTTCACAAATTATAAAAATGTTTAGCAAAAATTAATTAATAATTATAGTTGTTAGTCTTGTCGCAAAATTTATATTTTTATGCAGAGTATCTTGTTGTTTATATTTAACCCACTTGCAATCATATACAGATATAATCTTTTATTTGAATCTTACCTCATTTCTATTATTGCTTCTCAAAAATTAAATTATAAATAATTGATTGTATACGGTTAGCAAGTGGATTATTGATCGAAGTAGTAACTACAGTGCATTATAAATACTTATACGAGGTTTTTGGCACATACAATACATATAAATAACTTCTACGATTATCTCTAGAAAATAAGTGAAAGAAAAAGAAGTATTTCTATTTGATTGCCGATGTATATTACCGCACCACAAAACGCGATTTAAATAGACTACAAGGATAAATCGTTTCCGCACGCGTTAAAAAATAGAAAAAAAAACCGATGTAGAAACAAAGTTGTGCTGGTGACGTTTCGCGGGTGAGACACCCCTGACAAACGCGTTTATCTAATTTCACCGTGGATCCGCGCGGGCGCTCTAATGAAATTCGCTGACTGTAATCAAGGAGTTACTTGATTGAACGATCGAGCGCCAAGAGACGAAAGCGTTATCGACTCGGACAGGAGATATCGAAAGGGGCTAAGTGAATTGCACCTATCGCTTTGAGGATTCGCTATTGGAAAAGATAAATATACGACTTCCAAAGATTAATGGCCGCGCGTGGAGTTTCCTTCTTTTCCTTTCTCCGACTCTTTTTTTTCTCCTTTTTCCTACAGCATACATTCAGGAATGTAAGGATGCGGCGTACATTTTTTTTCTAGTACAATTTATAAATAGAACGTGACTTTACCTTTTCGAGATTGATATTCCGTTAAAAGGGGAAGTATACTTTTGATAAGACAAAACATTATTTCGTCTCCTGAATATTTCAAACTTTGTCACAGTGTTAATAAGCATTATTTTTATTAATCTGTATAATATTTTGATATAAAAGAACACTTGTTAAAATTAAAAACTAAAAAATTTATAAAAATTGCACACATTATGTAATCACAAAATGTTCAAATTGTAGGTTGAATTTATATATAAAACTGGTAAAATAACTAGGTGAAGGATCGTTGAATTTTACCTACAACGAGTATACAACGGATAGAAAGTAAATCGATTAAGCTATTTCCAAAATATTTTCATCATTGACTTTGACAACCTGGTTTTGAGAGAAATTCGTTTAAAGATTTTTTGCGTTTTTTTTTTAAATCTGAATTTGAATTGTACATCTGCGTAGTCATCAATTTAAAATACGGTAAAATTATTTGTAAGTAGTTTAAAAAATAAAATAAAATCCAATGTATGTATTCATGCTAAATATTAATAAGAAAGATTAAAAAAGTGACACCGAGAGATCGGCGAAAATATACAATATCAAAAGTCACAATGAGACGCAATAAAGATGTGACAAACAATGGTGTCACAAAAACTTTTCCTTATTGATTGCAAAAAAACAAATGGAAAAAAGTGAATTATTATGTACGAAAAGGAAAAGAAAGCAAAAATGCACGGATTGACTAGGAGGATAAAAAGAAAGATGAGGTCACGGATGATTTTGAACTGGTTTTCGAACCCGTATACGAGACGATCGTCTGGTATGGAACAAAACGAGATAGTAATACAGCTTTTAGTTCCAATCTGCAAGTGTATCTCTTTTACCATGGGATTATCTCTTCGGTATTCCTTTACCCAGTTACAGAGGTCCACCGTTTCCTGTTTTCCCCGATCCCTTTATTCGTCTATGTGACTCGGAGTCTTTTTCAACGAGCCAAACGCTGCAAAGTGTTTCCTTCGTCCCTTTGAATCTCTCACTCCATTTCTAATTTCCAACGAGCCTCCCGAGTTTATTTCAATTGCAAATTCCGCGACTAACTCCGATTTTTCGGACATCGAGCTGTGGTCATAACGATATTATACTGGTTCACTGGGTCATGATAACTTTTTTTTACACGTACCTGTACACATCCTATACGTAGATTTTTCGCGTGTTATACACCGGAGATCAAATGGGTTTCCCACTAAAATCTAACTTGTCGTTATATTTTATCAAATTTTACGTGTCCTTGCCAGTGATTGATTAAACACGTTTCCAGTGATTAATTGCATTTTCACTTTATTCGGTTTATTTTTTCTAATTTCTTTTTTAGGTTACCAGAGGTAAGATATTATTGTGCAACGTTTGAAATATGTGTTTTGTGTGAATTTATATACGCTTTAATTACGAGTGGATATACCATTCATCGAGGCACGAAAAAGCGAACCTCGAATTTACTAACCAGAGATTGTTGAACCGCAAAATTTAAAATAAAACTAGTGAAAGGAAAGCATATAAACTTTGTTTTCTAAAATTTGACTATTAAATTTGCAATTTGACTAGTTGAACTGAACAATATGAATATTATATAAAAAAAAATGGGGAGGGAGGGAGGGTGGAGCTCTAAAAGGAGTAGAGGAGCGTAGATTCAATGGATGTGTAGCCAAACGAGACAATTCCATTGATGAGCGCTGTGGCCAACAATTGTGCACCTTTGCAATTTGAAGCATTTGTGTCCCGCGTCACTTGAGCTTTTATTGTACGCTGTTACAGAGGATTGATGTATTGCGCTAAATGCACGGGCGATGCATCCACCAACATTATAGTCAAACTGTTTACATTCCATTACGATTCCCGTAATGCCGGATAAGATCAAAGTGACAAAACGGATCGCCTTAATGCATTTAGGCCTCTACAATTCTAGCAAGTATTCCCATTAACGTTAAACAATAGGTCAGGCGTGAAATATTGCCTGCGTACAAGTAAACGCGTAGTGCAATATATTTTTATATATTGTGGATTTTAATTATTTAACGAATATTATCCTTTGCCTTTTATTTTTTAACACGTATCACTTATTGTTCTGAACATTTTAGGCGTTTCAATGCGATGCACAAGCGGTTCGCCGAGACCCCATTATACTCTTTTAATTTTTATTAATTGAAATAAAATGTATAGCGAATCAGGGGCTACGGGATGAGAAGTGAATGCTTGCATGAACTCAGACCACAAAATACCTGAAAGTTGCTTTAACTATTATATCGATGTTTGCGTTATAAATATGGAAAATAGATGAATACGCAGATAAAAAATGAAGTTCTCAAATTTTATAAACCGTCGAGTTCAGATGTTTGATTACCATAGATTGTACACTGAGAATAATGTTACAATAAAATTGGCAATGATTTAATAAAAATTCACATGTTTTATAATAATCAATGGATATATACGAATTATGAAAGATTTTATAATATTTATAATAAACATTATTATCAGCATAATAAAAACTACCAAAAGTTTAAGCAATATTTAATATCAAGTAAGTTTGATGAAAATTACTATGTTACATAGCAAAAATCACGATGTACAAAAATTATAATTTAGCGAACGAAATTTACTAGGCAACGTAGTAAATTTTATTACGCAACATCGCAAAATTTGTGACTTTTGTACTAATAATTGATATATTTTTGAGTAAACGATAATTTTTACATAATAAACAATATCTTAATATGTTTGTACTATGTAGTAAAATTTCTTATTAAAAGTAATAAAATTTGTCATGACAATAATAAAATTGGTACGTATAGTGGAAATAAACCATCTCTACATAACCTGAAAGTATTTCAGTCTATATAGTATCATAAATTTACAAATAAGTAAATTTCTTTTTTTAGATTATTTTTACGGGATAATGTTTAATTAATAAGAAAATTTAATAAATGCAGTATCGGAACAAACAAACCTAATAAATAGAACGAGCGAGTTTTTGTAAATCTCATAGAATGCATATGGGAACGATTCTAATTAAACGAAATAAAGTAGTCAGGTTGCGCAAGCGGTAAGGTGCAGGATTTCTATAAGAGGTTCGTTGATTCGAACCCGACCAGAAATAAATTTATGGCGTTCATCGGGACCGCCTATGGTGCCTTAGCTTAGCCGCCTATGCTACCCCGCGTAAAAAAATTTAACTTTATGTCAACTTCATATAAAGTTTAAGTTGCGCTAAACTTCATATGATGTTTATCCAATGGCACTGGGCTGAACCCTAGTAGAATTGAAATCCATTTAGTGAGCAGTACCAAGCCAGTTAAACTAGAAATAGGCTAAAACTAGGTATATTTTTGGGCTTGCGATGAAACGCTTTTTTTAACCTTTCCTAGCTATTTTATAGAATAATCTATAAATGTTAGGATTGAACTAAGTATTTTGAAGGTTGTAAAACTAGTTTCCGTAAGCAGGATACCTGGCGCATTATAGGCTATGAACAAGCCTGCAAAAATGTTTCGGATCAATTTGGTGATTAATTTATAAAAGTTAAAATATCTTGAAAATGATGAGTGTTTGTACGACGCAAACAATCGTCGGACTCGATCGGAAATGGTACAAGGGATCAAATTTCACAACATGCTTCGCATTTTGTTTAGAACATTACCCAGAAATTAATACTTTATGTTTGGTGGTTATGCTCATTCCAATAAATGTGCAAGAAATGGGCGAAAAAGCGTTTCATCGAGAGTCAATACACTTGTCTAAAAGTTTAGCTAAAGATTAATAATCGTTTTTTATAAGTTAAAATTGCCTTACATAAACCTAAAAAATTTTTAAAATTAAAAAAAAATTAATTTTCGGGGGATTCGAACCTCTGATTTTATACTTTGGAGTCTGTCGCTCTACCAACTGAGCTATTTTATTGTTTATGTCATTATGTTAAATTTTATTTATAAAGTACGAAATATGTTTTAATTGTTCTTTATAACCAAAATTTAATATAATGACTGATGAAATAAATGAAAGATACTCGAACCAAAATTTAAAAGAAAGTTTGGATCGAGTGGTTTGTATTAAAAAAAAGAGAAGCCCAAATCTTTTAGCTACAAAATTAGTAATTCAATTTTAAGCTAAAATAACTATAACTCTCGATGAAATAGACAGCTTTGGGCTTCTTTCTTTTAATCCAAGCCAACTGATCCAAACTTTCTTTTAAATTTTGGTTCTAGTATGTCTATTTAGTCATTAAGAGTTATAAACGGTTAAAGTAAAGCATCTATTTTTCGTAACTTCACTAAAAATACCTAAGTTTGGATAAGATCAGTGATCCTAGGGCCGTAATCTCTCTGTCACTACAAACAATTTGTAATAATTTTGTAAATCGCATATTTATATCATTTATGTATATTTTATCATCTATATTTTTATTTCTTTCGTTTTTAAAAAGTTTTATTATTGTTTTAAAAAATGCATAAAAAATAATATATAATAATGTATATGTATAAAAAATGGAATATTCTTATATCTGAAAGGTTTTTTCATTTTATTTCCCCTGACCTTTTTTGCGATTTTAATAGCAAATCTCTTGTAAATAAATTTCGAAAAACCGTAATCAATAACTCAGTTTGATCTCTATTTGGTGAAGATGTCAACGTCAAATTAATATTCTATAAAATTAAAAATATGTAAATATAATATAAAATGAATTAAGGGGACAAGTCTGGGTTAAAATTGAAAATATCTTCATTTATTTATTTATTTATTTATTTATTTATTTAACCAGTATACACTTATCATCAGAGTAACTTTATGCTAAACGTAGACTACTATAAAATAAATAAACTATATAATTATAATTATAACAGTGATAGTGTTCTGTATAACAACGCCTATATTCCAACAAGTTAACGTTATAATTCTTTAATAATTTAATTAGATCCAAATTTTTAGCTTACTTTTAGTATTTAATTTGCTAAATTGAGATCCTTTAAGCTCATTTAGTATTCTATTAAAAGTTCTAAGTGCTTTAATAAAACTACTTTTATTACTAACTAATTTATATATTTTTGGTAATAAAATACTCTTATTTCTAATTTTCTCATTACTGAATCTATAACTTGTTATGATAGTACCATAGAGATTCAAAAACAAAAGATTGATTGAAAATATTAATTATTTAATTAATTATTTATTAATTATTCAATATTAAGAATTAATAATTTCTTAATTTTTAAACAAATAATTAAATTTTTTGATGAATTGATATGTAACATAACTATTCTAATTAATTGTGAGATTCCGTACTCTGATTTTTATTTCGACAATGAATTTACTGCAGGATATGTCAGGAACCACTTCATCGAATGATTTTAATTCTCTTCAGCGGAACAGAATATTAATAAAAGTCTAAATATTTATTTTAAAAAATTATTTAGCTGTTTTTTACACAACTTTTTATTTTTACTTACACATTTATTCAACTTTTTTAAAATAATTTGGTAAGAATAATTGTTTTATTACAATGTTAACACAGGCTGATCCATTCAAGTGGATTAAAATCATGTTTAAAAGTTACTGTTAAATTTTCAGCTTATTCGATGAAGTGGTACCTGAGAAATTTTGTGGGGTAAGTCCATAAGAACAAAAATGAGGGTACAAAGTCTGATAATTAATGAAAATATTATGTTACATATCAATTGGCCAGAGAAATTTAAAATAAAAGTTGATAATAAAATAAATAATGGAGTATTTATGAAAGTAAAAATCGAGAGGCTACGTAGCTGTATATATGGCTTACGCGCCTTTATACTTATGTAATTTGTTAAAAAAATTATTAATTATTAATATTGAAGTTTTTTTTTAATTTTAACTATAGGCTTGTCTCCTTAAAGTATATTTTCTTTAATGTATAAATATACGTGTATACAAGAACTCACAAGTTGATTATATAATTTATTTTCTTTGTTTTGCAAATCTGCATGAAAACTATTAAAATCTTCACCTTTCGAGAATCATTAAAAGAAATAACCTTATTCACTCCTTCAGCTGATTTCTTGGTGATCATAGCATTTTCAAATTCCGACATGGCTTGCCTGTAACTTACCATCCAAGACCCCTATTTATATTTTCAAATGAAAGCGCAAAATATTTACATTACGTTTTAAAAAGGGAAAAGTAATATATATTATACATCTTTGTCACTGTACTTTTCTTGCATATTTCAATAAAGTATTGTTTGTTTTTACAAAGTTATATATTTAGTAAATAATTAAATGAAATTTTTACGAAACAAATTGGTTCCGAAAGAGTGCGGATGCAAATGAACTGTATACAGTCCTTACTACATCTTCGCATATTTTTCGTAAATATTTCTGAAAATACAATATCCACAAACGTATCCAAAAGTAATTTCGTTATACGAGGGATTTACGAAAATAAAAAAAAGTATTTACATTCTCGAAAGTTACGCGTTGCCCGTTGAAATTTGCCACTCGGTATAAAAGGGCAAACGTCCTGTAATCGCATTATTGGACGTCAAAGCGTAAAACTATATGCGCGAACGCTCGCCGTATACATATAGGCTTTTCGAGAGAATATAAAGTCATGGCGCTTTCTCGTATGAGGATCTCGAGCGATTTTGTAAAGGTGATGTTACGGCTTTTCGACCGGCGATTCGATTGCGAGTTTCATTTTTGGATGATCTTGGGTTTACCAAACGATATCGAGGTACCTATACATGGTTGAACAATACTGCCTTCGTAAAAACGATTCGTTTTAAATTTTCAGGTGCACCGAAATTTGATAAATATAAACTAATACCCTGGCAATCGCGGTATAAATATATAACGTCTTTTAGAGGGTAAAATGGTGAGTTGATACAAAATATCATAGAAAAAAAAAACATCGTTGTAATAAAATATTATATTTTGAAAACCTTAAAATTCTTACATTTCTTCTATCGTAATAGTTAATTATAATTATGACCAATACTATATGTATGAACGACGATACTTTTATGCACGGCTTGATAGTTCACCTAGCGATGAAACTCGAAACTCAATGTGCGAGCACTGTCTTTGAGAATCGTTTATATATATAAATCTATAGATAGAGATAGCAGGATATAAAGTAAATTGAACTATACACATTATCCACGATGTAATTAATGGTATACTATTACTAATATATATGTGTACAGATATTCTTAGATGCAAGTAAAAATAAATGTATAGAACAAAATGAGCTGATACTACTGAAAATAATTAATTGCGTTTATTTATATACGTTTATTATTCGATTTTGATGAATTTACATTATTCGATTGATTTAAATTATTATCTTACGTTGAGTGGGTGTCATAATCATCTTTTCATCTACCTTATCGAAGTAAAATATCACAACATATAATTGGACTTGATTAGAAAGAAAGATTTATTTATAAAATTATAAGTTTTTATTACCCTTCGTCTACGAATAATCTATCCATCTCGTAAATCTTAGAAGAAAACGTTTATTAGTTTTCGAAAACCATCCCTCACAAAAAATTGTGATTATTTTTGTAAAATACTAGGTTATAAATAATCACTTACATATTATTTTTAAATTGTTGTCCAAAGAGTTCTTTTAAAAGTAATGAATATTAAATCTTATCCCACATTTGTTTAATTAAAAACCAAGGGCAATGAAAATTTTAAATTTTCAGTATACCAATAATTAACCCTAGATTTAAATGTAATTTTCGTTAGGAATTCGTGGAAGAAAATTCTACCTAAATATTAATAATGTTAAACTTTTATTTAAACATTAATTTAAATGTCTATATATCTATTATAAGAGTTATTATAGATAAATTTAATTGTTCGAAATTTTTTTGTTAATTGTGAATTACTCTTGAAATAAGATTTATTCAACAAAATTATCAAAGATTTTTTCATACTACTATATGTGAAATCATTATAAAAAATAACAATAAACCCAAAATCCATACTCCTTTATTTATTCACATTTTAATTTAAGTATATACTTTAATTGTGTCAAATTTTATGTGAATTTTTTGTCGATAAGGTAGAGAGGATAAAAGTTACCCCTGGAACCTCTGTAAGAAAGAGGACGCCGAACAGCACTGCTTTACCGACATTGCTAAATTAATTTATTATAAAAAAAATAAAGATTCATCGTAAAAAATAAGACTTGTCACCACTTAATATAGTTACTAGGAATCTAACGATATACCTTTTTTTGTTTCGATAAAACGTTTTTTGAAAGAGAAAATTTTGAAATACTGATGAACCTTACGCACGCTCAGTATTTCAAAATTTGCTCATACAATAAACGTTTTAACGAATCAAAAGAGATATTATTAGTTTCTTAATAACTACAGTAAACAGGAATATTCGGCGTCCTCTTACATAAATAAATAAAGTTTCACTAATTTTCGAAACTATGTTATACCTTACCAATTAAATACTGCTGAGTATGAAATCATTCAATTTTAATATGTAGTTATAAAATAAATTAAAATATTACTAGTAAATAATGTTTTGAATGTTTTATGTTTATATAGGTTGAACGAAACAAGCGCACAGCTGAAGTTTCTGATGCTACACGAAAAACGTATTCCACGAAATTACAGAGCTTTCCCAGAATCAGGTTAAATAACAATTATGTTCTTAGTTCATTAAACTTTTATTCATGCATTGTTGTCTATCCAGTGTTTGATCATAGATATTAAATTAGAATATGTAAGTAGATCATTGTCTGATAATAACCAACATATAATGTGCAAAGTCAATACGAATGATTAAAATTACATTTAATGTAATGAATCAAGTTATAATTTTTGTAAGTTACTAAAGTACTTACTAATTTTGTATGTATTGTAAGAATGATCGAGGATATTAAATGACTATATAAAATGTTAAAATTAATTTTGATGCATCAAAAGTTTATTAAACGTTACTTCATGAATTAATTTTATATATGGAAAATAATCATATAAAATTTTATAATAATTCGCAGCAACTTAATTATTATAATAGTTGTAATAGTTTCGAAAAAGTAAAATTAATATGTACATTTTCGATATGTTTGATATTACTAATTGTAAGTAAACCATATTCTGCAGCCAATATATCAATATTTATCATTATTCATACATTTAAGGCCTGCGATGACTCGGTCGGTAGGGCGTCGGGCTCGTAATTTGAACTGGAGGTCCCAGGTTCGATTCCCGGCCCTGGCCGATTGTTACAAACACCACTGGGGAATGTATTTTTCAACAAGTGCTTTCTTCACCAAGACATCGTATGACCTCCGTCGGTGATTAGCACCGATTTGAGAGCATAAAAAGAGCGACGTTAAAATAAAAAAATATAATACATTTAAAACAAAATTTTTTTACCGTTATAAATTTATTCTAGCGTAACATCTCTACACATATAATAATTATCGTAATAATACGGTACAAGCGCGAAATTAATGTACGTTAGTAAAATAATTTTTTTAAATATAATATAACATAACCTTTGAATTTGATAATTATTATATTTAGTAACATAACTTCTAAACTTTAATATTATTTGTTGCTTTTCTTTACGCGTATTTTTACAAATGCGACAATTTATAAAGAAAACTTTGGTAGAGGTGATCAAAGTTTTTACATAAAAATGATATTATAATACGACATGAGAAATTGTAAACCTCGGTTCACGAATCTCCTGATGCGTATTAATTTTAAACAAATTAGGTACGAGTCGATATATATGTGTATTAAAGAATCGTACAAACTTGAAGAGTTACATTATGATCCTACCAAAAATGTTGAAAAAATATTTTAATTAGTATGTGTTATATGTTATATCTTTATTACAAATTATTTGTTAATTATTTTATCAAACTATAGGGGATAAATGCCATTTAGACGATGCTGTTCTAAATCGTTGTACGTATCAGTTATACACAAAAATGGATCTAAATTAAATAAGTATTGAAGTTTTTAACAAAATTGTAATTTTTAATCTTTTACTAAAACTAAGTTTTGTTCCAATAATTGGACTATATTAATAATTGGCTAGTACAGCTATCGTAACAAAACAAATTTTTCCTTTTACGACTTTGTTTAAGTGAATAATATTGTAGTGTTGAAATAATGCTAACGTAACATCGAATTGAATATACGTTTTGTATACTCTCTGTACAACCCCCTAACAAATATTTTATTATTATTAGTATATAATGCTTTGTGGTTAGGTATGGCTATTTTATAATCCACTTTTTAAGATTATCTGTCTTTAACGTCAAAATTCGTAACAATTTTATATAAAGTACTCTCTACACATAATAGATACATATGCTGCTTAAGTATAAAATATAAATAAATATATCCGACTAAACGTAACATCCTATATACATACCTGCACATAGGTCTGGTAGACTGATTTAATAAACTAACTTAAAGCTAAAAACGACTTTATAGTGTGCGTATTATAAAAACCTTTTCTTAAATTCAAATTTATAACAAAAACACAAATAGATATATTGTTAAATTAAGAAAATAATAAAAATTATATAAAATTTTGTCGCGCGTGTCTATAAACATCTTTTTTCCGCAAAAAAAGTATTATTGTAGGAATTATATTTTGAATCATATATAGTTCTTGGGAGAACTCACACGGTTGCAACGGTCGGAGCATCGGGGCCTCCAGATGACCGTCTCGCACCTTAAAAAAAATTCGCGTCTCTCTTTGGCGTGCATCTGCCTTGAACGACTCGCACTCGCGTTTAGTCGTTTCTTGACTCTCCGTCGGTTGGATTCACAAATATACTCTTTCAGGACCAGTCCGGTAATCCTCGCCAAGGTGCGAACGCGATTCGCTTTGGCATATGGGGCCTTACGCTTGTTTTAGCTCATAAGCGAATGATCGTTCGCTGCATGTGCGTTTCAAACAAATACGCTGCTCAAATCTCGACCATAGTGAGCTCGAGTTGATCTCGCTTCGAATGCGTGACCTTTTAATTGCTCTTAAACCCACCTTTTCCATTCGCTGCCGAACGTGCGTGGTCTTTCTTTAATAAATATAAATAGTGGATTATTCATTTTAAGCCTCCCTGTCACCTATGTTACGTCAATTTATATAAATTATATGAAAATCATTTTTTTATTGTATATACTCCTTACACTGAAAGAAGATCGTTCGTTTATTTTTAGAAATTAACATTCATTTGTAATAAAATAATATTTCTTTGATATTAATGTTAATAGTGAAGTTTATACGTTAATAGGTGTAAGACGCTTGTTTATATAGAAGATTCCGCGCGAGCAGATGATCACGCTTGTCGGGATCGAGCAACCGAAATTCGCAACACTTTAACGGCTCGCGATCAACCTTAGCGATTCATTCTCATCCCGGTCGCACGACGAGATTGTTTGTCGAATCAACGTCGAATATAGTATTGGAAATAATGGAATACAAGGAGACGTATTCTTACAATCGCAATTCACCGTCTATCACTCATACATTTAAGAGATCTCGTTAACAAAGTAGCCTATGGTGAGATTTGCAACCAATAATCAATGCTGGAGATCGTTGACACACGAATATATTGCAAATTCGGGTGAGATTTCTACAACACCAGGCGATTAATAAAATAAACGTCTATTTTCATCTATTTGTGTATTATTAATTTATTAATGATAGATTATGTTAATTTAAATGAACGGTATATATAGCGAAAATAAATTTTGTTACAATCACATGCATAATTTCACAATCAGCAAAAAGATTTTTTGGAATATATATTTAAAGTATACTCAAAGTATTATTTTTTTTATATAGCATACTAGAAGTATGCTTCAAGATTTTTGTAAGTGATGCATGAACGTCTGCTTCTAAAGTATACTTGAAGTAAACTACAAGTTGTCGTGTTGGCAGCGATTAAAATAATATTAATATAAATATTCTAAATAAATGTTCTAAAAGATAACTTCAAGAATACTTTCAGTTTTCTTCTTCTTTCGAAATTAATTATTTTTTATTGTTACTTTTCGATGAAAAAACTTAGAGAATACTAAAAAATTATCCGATGTATTCTTTTTTGCAAAACAAATTTGTTCTTTAACATAACTTGATGAATGTTCTTAAATAACTGTAATAATACTTACTTAATGCAAAGTTTGCAGTGGCTTAAAGTTTATAAAAATCGTTTTTAAAATTGCATTAGATAATTCATTATTGCATTAAAAATTACTACATTACATAAATTCTTTTAACTTAAATTTTAAATGAATGAATTATAATTTTCGTTGTGAAAGGTTTGTACATTTTTTAATTAAAAATTTTTTTGATTGTATTTACATTAACCACATAGCAAAAACTTGTTATTCGTTTACAATAAATACACTCTTTGACTGTTTAACAAAATCTGTACTTATTTTTTTTTTTATAATTAATTATAAATAATTCTATATATATTTTAATAACCTGTCATAAATTTATGTCCTTCTTTCATCAATAATCAATCTGATAATTGAAATACATCAACATAGAAACCATAGCAACACAAATTTTAGATTGGAATTTGAATATCGATATCACTGTGAAATGTATTATACCAATAAATAGCTCGTAAATCATAACAAATTTAAAAATACTAGAACTCGGTTAGACCAATAAATTTTTTTTATAGTATGAATAATTGAAATACATTATTATATATGAAAGGACTTAAATATGCTCAAAATTATATCGCTGTATGAAAAATTATAAAATAGTATAGATAATTTAATATTTAATTGATTTACAAAGCTTCAAATATATATGTAAATTGTAATTTTGAAATTTTGAATAAACTTATATTATAGTATTTTTTTTAAATTACGCGAAGTGAACAATTTTGAACCTAAACTTAACGATTATGAAGTAAATTTCGATATAATCCAATTATTCCCTACGTGGATACAAAAATTGTTAGTTACAATTGATTTAGGTGACCGAAATGCCATAACTCAAGCGTTAGCAAATTTAGTTCGCGTGAATAAAGACAATGAAAAGAAAGAAAATTTCGGCAAGCAACAAATCATGAAAATAGAAATCAAGAGGTTTTACATATAAATTCACGCTTATTCAAATTTTCGTCCACGGAAGTGTAGTTAACTGTATTATAATAGAAATAGTAGAGACGAAAACTATAATACACAACGAAGCGATAATACTCAAAAGAATTATATAACGCCGAGCGTAAGCACAAACAATCACGCAATATAAAATCTTCCCGACACAATACACAATTCGCAAACTATAATAATTATAATATACCTAATACAAACCAAGCCAATATCAACAATAGACATTTTGCGAATCAAAACAATCATAACACCGCAAATTTAAACTTTCAGCAGGCGCGTTGAATTGCGGTCCGACAACGCGTCTTTTCGATTTTGATTATGTCAATGAAATGTCTATTGTTATCAATGGGAAGAAGGGCCAAAACGCGGAAAATAAAAAACGATTTAAATGCTGTCCTCGTATTTTAATACAATTTGACGATGAACAAATATAGGCTTTGTTAGACTCGGGGAGCCAGATTACTTGTGTATCCGAGACATTCTATTCGAAACATAAAAACAAATAGAATAGACGAACTTCCTGTAACAAATCTAGTCATTTCTACAGCTGTTGGTAAAAAAACAACCACCGTAAACAAACAATTATTACTAGAATTTAATGTCGATAATGTAAATAGCTTTTTTATATTTTTAATCATACCATTTTTAACATCAGAAGTAATCGTAGGCAACGATTGGAGTACTGCGCATGGATTAATATTGAATTACAATGATAAAACGAATAGGGGAAGCCCGGGCAAGATGGACCCCTTAAGGAAAAACGAATAAAAAATGTACTAAACAACAAAATATACGATCAATAAAAATTTTTTCGTGAAGTAGGAATCAGAACAAAGCAGTACGTGCAAGTATATCGATATATTATAACTTAAGCATATAATAAAAAATTGTTGAAAAAATTGTGAAATTTCGAGGCCTTCAAAAATGCCCGGGCAAAACGGACACCCTCAGGAAAAATCAATAAAAATTGGTTAAATAAGGAATTTTTAACATATTTATATTTTTAAACATCATTTACTAACAAAAATAGATTAATATATAAATTACTTTTATAGAAACATTAACAGTAAAGAAAAGAAAAATTTTTTTTATAAATAGTACATTAATCGTCGGATTCTTCGTAAAAATAACTACGATATCCTTTGTATGGTGAACAATTTTCATGAGCCCACTTTTTACACTGATTGCATTGAATCCAATCTTCAGTGGTAGGCTCTACATATTTCTCATAACAAATTAAACAATAGAAATCTTCATGAATGAATAATTGCCATATGACCGTCTTGCCCGGACCATCTTGCCCGGAATGGATATAATGACTTTTTTTTTTAAAAATTAGTAAAAAACAAAATTAATATGGGCTCTAACCTGTGTCTTTTTTTAAAACTAGTTAAATACAATAGCCTGACACTATTTATTTATTAATTTAATAATTTGTGTGAAAAATAAGTTTACTTTCTTACCTTGATAACATCGTAAGGATTCAGACGAAAATCAATATTTATGTTTTTCGACGATGTTACCATCGAGACCGGCGCGGACGTACTGAAATTTAAATACTAGTAACACAAACAATATACTTGAATTTTTTCGGAATTTTCCGAACAGCCATATTAGAAATAGAGGGGGGTGACCGTCTTGCCCGGTATGACCGTCTTGCCCGGGCTTCCCCTACAATACAAAATCAAAATATTTCTCAGAAGTCAATCTTGTTCGATCGTGATGCGTTAAACAGAATCATCTGTTCCCACACAAATTTCTACATTATTAATGCTGAATTAATGAACGAAAATATAGAACACGTTACAAATTGGAATAAAAATTAACCCAACGGAGAGAATAAGAATACAAATAATGATTTAATTAATTTAAATAAAACTCAATCACGTACCTAATTATGATTTTATGTTTGAGGTTCATGACGAAGTTATTAATGATTTAAGCGAGATAACAATTAAACGTTTAAAATGTATACATATAAATAAAATAATTAAAATATGAAGAATACAAGTAATGATATATGTTTAAAATACATTAATGAAAAAAATGAAAACAAAACGGATGATCTGTTTGATCGATAACGATAAGCCGCGCGTAAGCTAACGAGATTGACTGAAAAGCAACAAACCAATTCATAAATGTATTAATCAAATGTAAAAGTTTATTTGATAATAAAATTGAATGCGCTGAATAGTATCAACACCGTATTAGATTAAAACCAGGTGGCACCGTCGTAAGAAAAACTTATCCAATACCGATCGCACTACGCGAAGCTGATCGAAACGAAATTAAAACTACGATAGAAAACGGCATTATTGAAAAATCTATTAGCGCATACTGCATTCCGCTACGCATCGTACGTAAAACAGACGTTCAAATAAGACTGTGTTTAGATGCGCGTTATTTGAACGAGTTAATTGAATTCAATCACGAGTCTCCTCCGTTAATAAATGAACGGTTACAGTTATAATGGCTGTAATTTATTCTCAAAAATGGATATGTTAAACGGATATTGACAAGTAAAACTTGAAGAATGGTCTCGTCAATATATAAGTTTTTTACTTGACGGCGAAATGTATAAGTTTCGCCGAACTTCTTTTGGTGTTTGAAATGCCGGATGTGAATTTATGAGAGCGATACAAATTACATTACAACACATTGGGTTAAATCTTTCTGTTTATGTTGACGATATAACTCCTTGCTTCGAGTCACATTTGAATGCATTACGTGCAATTTTTTTAAAACTGGTAAAATTTAATTTTACATTAAAATTGGACAAATGTACATTTTTCACACCACAAATCTCATTTCTGTGTTACATTATTTCGCCGACGGGAATCACTCCTGATCCACGTAAATAGCAATCCATTTATAATTGTAAGCAGCCAAATTCAAAAGAAAATTTACAAAGATTTTTAGGTATGTGGAATATTACCGATAATTTAATAGACATCACAGTCGATAAGTTAATGCGTTGCGAGATTTGTTAGGATACGATAATATTTTATATCACCGCGAACAGAATGATAATATATGGAAAATCTGTATACCAAAAAAAACGACTCAAACTAATTTGTAATACTCACGAAAACCTCACACATTCGGGAGTATGTAAAGCGTTGATCTACCTAAAACAAATTTTTTACTGGCGCAGAATGCAAAAACAAACAAACAGATTTATAAAATCGGGCGACATATGTCAAAGTGTAAAGTTCTTGACTATTGGCATGGAAGGCGAATTTCATTTAATAGCCTCAAACGGTTCATCAGAACTCGCGGCATTGGACTTTTTCGGTCCCCTTCCGCGAGCTAGGGGGGAATGCAGTATATTCTAGTCATAATGGACGCGTTTTCAAAATATGTATGCTTATACGCACTAAAAAACGAAACTACAGAGGCGAACCTAAAATGTATATTTCACAAGTATATACCACTGTGCGGAAAACCTAAGAGGTTACTCAGCAATAATGGGTAACAGTTCACGTCGGCAAAGTGGAAAATAAAACTCGAACAAGCAGGAATCGAAGTCGTTTACACCTCAATCCATCACTCACAATCGAACCCGACGGAACGTATTCGGCGCGAATTGGGACGCATGTTTAGAACTATGTTGTAACAGTCTCTCGATTATAGTAATCGAGAGGACCAAGTTTTCAATAAAGCTCCCAGGAAGGAGAAGAACGCCAGCACAATAAGTACTAGCGCTTTCACAGAAAGGTTCTTCTTCTGCCGATGTCCGCGGAACGCGCTTCATCCTTTCGGACGATCGACCGCGCAATCCCCACGTTAGTTACGTGAACCTCGAATTTATCACCGACATCACTATACACGGATTTGAAAATAAATAAGTAAATGACGTCAAATTTAATAAATATAAAGTCGGAATGATAGCCGAGCGAATTGGGTGGAGTCCCGCGTAAAAATAGATAAATTCATATGAACTTGATATGATGTTTAGGTTCATATAAAGTTTGTATAAATTTATCCAATGGCACAATCCTGAACTTCATTCTTGATTGTGCTAAAGTTCAGCTAAAGATTATAAATAATTTAAAAACAGCATCAGCCAAACTTTACATTAACTTTATTTAAACTTTATATTGTTTTTAAAAATTTGGTTATTTAATCTGTATATAATTTTATATATAAATTTATATACATAAATATGAGGATTTTAAAAAGAAAAAAGTAATGTTAAATGTTACCCAATCCACATCTGAAAAAAAGCATTCATATATGGTTTTCAAAATTTGACGTAGAGGTTAATCATCAGCATCGAAGTTGCCGTCGTAGGACCATTCAAGTCGGCGTTGAGGGTTAGACTGACACATAGCAAATTTTTAGTTGTCAAGATATTTTTATAAACGTCTCTTAGCAACCAGTAAACAATTGACTTCTTGTTTACTGGTAGTTACTAAAAATGTTGTTTCACGGTTATTCGTCAGTCTAACCATCAACGCCGAGCTGAACGGTCCTGCGAAGGCAACTTCGATGCTGATGATTAACCTCTACGTCAAATTTTGAAAAATTGAATGCTTTTTTCAGATGTGGATTCGGTAACATTTAACATTACTTTTTTCTTTTTAAAATCCTGGAGTCGGCGACTTCCGAAGGGATTGAAGAGTCGACCGAGTTCCTGGTACGCGGTAGGAGAGGCATTTAATGTTGAGACATATAAGAAAGGTATGAATGAATAATGTCATTATTAATCGTAAATAAATTGTATCCCTTTGGTATTTATATTAATGTAATAAATTGTAATAATTGTTTTAATTAAGATGTTAAATTTATTTTTATTATAAATAATCATAATAAATTAGATTATAAGTAAGCAAATTTTACAATGTGTAATGGGTACAAAGCAAAATTGAAAAATGACTAAATATTGCAACGCATTTCAGTACCGGATATACTCCGAGGGAGGTGCACTTTGGAAAACCTGTACAAAACAAAGTACAAAAATAATTAAATTTCCGCAAAATACATATCCATCACATAAATATATTATAACATTAGCAAAAGAAAATATCGAAAAGAATTTTAGAAATAGGCTAAAGCAACAAAAAACAGTATCGAAAATCGAAGTCATACTTAACGATTCAGTCCTTTTACGCGTTCGCCGCGGAAGAAAGCAAGGAAACAGTTCAGTTCGAGAGATAATTCGAGAAAGACCACCGTCACGATACATTTTACATTGTAGTCCATTAGTTCTATTATATTAATACTTGTAATTATTTCATTTATCTTATAGTATTCTATCTACTTTAGTAGTAGATAGTATAGTATTCTCTCTACTATACACTGTGTTGTTTTTCTGCATCAAATATATATTGTATATTATATCTATAAATAAAGGATTCTTATAAATAAATACTTAATATATTCCATTAAAAATAGATATAATTTTAAAAAAATACACTCAAGTCCGTTAGAATGCAGCAAAGTTATAGCCGAATTAAGAATTAGAAGAAATTTTAACGAAAATTTGGCACTACAAATTTTATTCATTTTTTAAGCTAAATTTTTTCTAATTCTTATTTCGGCTATAACTTTGCTGCATATTCTAACGGGTTTATGCGTATTTTTTTAAATATTTGATAGTTTAGAAGATTCATGGGTTTAAAGTGAAACCTGTTTTTTTTGTAAAGTTTGTTTTAATAGCGTATAACTTTTGTAAAAACGATTGTTAGGGTCTGCGGGTTTGACTTTCTTCATATTTTTATATTAGAAAACTTCCTACAAGCTGGGCACGATCCGTTTCCCAAACATATGATGGTCTCCTTGTTAGTGAACAATTGTATTATACATGAAACTGGATAATGAACAATAGTTTCGAGCAAAGTCTTTTGTATGCAAACTGAAGAGCGAACAACTGTATCAAATGGTTCGATTTTAGCACGGTTACTGCATAACTCGGAACGTCAATCAGCCGACACCTTAATCGATTATCTTACTCGTAGATACGGGCATCTCGATGCTCACGTATTTGGCGCGGGCAGGTCAGATATACGCGAACGTGATGAGAAAACTCAAACCCTCTTTATAAACCTACAGTTCGACATGTCGGACGCCACACTCACACATGTGGAAAAACCACGAGGTTTCGATAATCGCGAAGTGAAAAACGAAAAGAAATGTGGTCGAAAAAGCTGTGTTTACCCTAAGACAAAATTGCTTCTTTTCTCTCCTTTACTCAATTTCTTCGACTCGTTCCTCGTTATTGATCTGATACGTTTACCAAATAATTTGTTCTAAATGTTATAACCGTTGTAAGATACAGTTTACAATTAGAGAACAGATGTTTGTGAAATAGAACAATGGTTTTTATAATGAATCCGAAACTTGAAGATTATATAATTGATTTAGGAAAAATATTGAATGTCTTCGTTGGATTTTAAACTTTTGATCACATGGTTCAATAGATCAGACATCAACAGAAAAGTGTTCACTTTAAGAGCCCATTCTAATTTTCGTTCTAGATTGTTGTAAAAATTTTTATTGCACATAGAGGCGTCGCTTTGACATCTGTTTTAACTCTGTCTTTTTTATTCGCACGGACATCCCGTATGATTAATATGCATTTTTAAGGCAACATTTTTTCGCGCTGAAATCAAAGAACCAACAAAACAATATAATCTTTCAAATTTACTCTACATTTTACTCCGAATTTTTGTTTTATTTAAAAAAAAGGAACTTTTATAAGAATCAGAAAACCGCTAAAATTCATTGACACATAACTTCCTCAAAGTGTATCATGTGTGATTTAATTAATTCTAAAAAAATTATCCAAAGTTTTTCAAACTGTTTATGTTTCGCAAAATAAAAAACATGCTTCGAAAAATACTTGAATATATCACAATTTGAATAATACGATTATAAAAAATATAGAAATAGTAATTATTTTATTTTAACGCATTTTCCAAGAATTTTGCACTAAAAAATAAAATATTTGCATATAAAAATAGGATATTTTGCAAGTAACTCAAAATATGTTTCCCAAAAGCTTTAATAAACCAAAATATTTAATAAGCAAATGTTATAATTACATGTATCGCACTCTACAGGAAATAAATTTTTTTTTAGAAAAATTGTATAATCATATATTGTTTCCATTTCTTGTACTTAAAGTACAACAAAATAAAATTCTATATACATTTTTTAATAATACCAGCATTAAAATACTCTAGTTAAAGTGCGTGAAAATAGCTTTGCGTAAAATGAAATCACAATTTATATACAATGTTAACAGGTTGGCGATGGCATGACACATATTTATATCATGTTATATTACTTGCCTTTGTTCTAATTTATGATTTTTTTGATCTAAAAAAATATACCTTGATTCGTATAAGGCTGGATGTAAATTAACTTAATTGAAACTTAATTGTTTTACTAATTTTTTTAAATTATCCAACTATTTATTTTGATTATAAAAAGGTAAGCAAAACTAATAGTTAATAAGAGTTGTTATTATAAATTATAAATAACTAATTAATAAATTGAATCTAACAACACTCACACAAAATCATAGTCGCACTTAATAGTTTTTTTGTTTAAAGTACTTTTTTCTTAAAATACATTTAATAAATGAATTTTTTCAAGTTTCAGCTCGAGAAAATTAAATATGCCCCGCTAACAGTTTTTTTAAGTATTAAACAGCCCATTTCCAAAACATTCTGTACGTCTCTGGTTTGACGCTTTTGACTTCTGTTCTAGGTCATTTTCTTTGTTTTCCGAGTACTTTTCAGAAAAAATCATCGTAAAGCACGGTATCTACTAAGTCAAATGCAAACTGGAAATATATTGATTTTTTTATTAATTTTCTTTGGCTTCAAGAGACATATTTTCTACTTCCTGGTTTGTATTATATATTAATTTGGCCGAAAGTTATGAACACTTGAAATTGACCTATTTTTGCAAAATCGTCAATGTGCTACTCCTGTAACTTTTTTCTCGAAACTTTGTGTTGAACGTATTTATAGCCAAAAGTTAACTTTTGTATAGGACTTACACCATATATGAGATTTTTATAGTAAAAAATTTTCAAGTTTTCATAATATTCCTGTATTTTATTATGCTACAACAACGCTTCTTATACGCTGTTATTATACCTGCACTTTTTAGATATTAAATATTCAATTGTACTTACAATTTATAGTAGACGAAAGTTCGCTGCCAACAGAAGAGATGTTTAGTAATATATATATATGAGCATTCCACGTCAAGTGGTCCGATCAAAATTTTAAAATAAACCAAATTTTAGGTACACACTGGAAATATTTTTCAAAAAATAAAACAAAATTTTTAGTTACTGAAATCTATTTATTCAAAAGTTATTCTAACCTCAAAAGTGAGCATTTACAAGTTTTATCAACACCAGCTGTTTTTACCGCTATTTAACTCAAAATTTATCAACTTACTATAGAACATTACAATGTAACATTGGTTGCTAATTGTCTCTAGAAATTATCCTCCTGCGTTACAATTTCTGAAGCAATAGCTTTTAAACGGTTTGTAGCTTATTAGTGGCCTTCAATTCTGTAAATGTTATGATAATTTGAAGAAACACAATTTTTTTTTTAAATTCAAATGGGAATTATCACCATGTTAATTCTTGAAATTTTTTTCAAATTTTTTTCAAAGGTTATTTTAACCTTAAAACGTTAAATGTTCCAACTTTTTTTTCAACGCCAGATATGTTTACCACTATTTATCTCAAAATATATCAACTTTTACTATAAAACATTATATGTAACATTCGTTGCTAATTATGTCTAGAATTTATTCCTCTGGGTTAGAATTTCTAATCTCAAAGTTAATGTTTAATAAACTATATTTCAACATTTATCTTGAAAAATTGTAACTTCGCTACCATTGATTTTTTCATTCAAAAATTTAAAAAAGCTTAAATTAATATCTTTTTAATGATATGTAGCTTGTATGTGGCCTTCACTTCTGTATCAAAGACTGTTCTTTGATACACGTGTGAAAAATAATTTTTAAACGAGTGAGAATGAGAACGTCCACGCAACGCTTCGACACCATTTTAAGGGGGTAGCGTATCCGATGGATTACCAACCGAAAATAAAAATATTTTACAAAGTTTCAAATAAATACAATGAAGACATCATAAAAAATTTCTGCATCGAAAAACATCACGAAAAATCGTATATTTTCAGTTAGAAATTTTTTAGGATGTGCATGTTGTATTCCTATGGAACTACCTAGTACAATTGTGTGTTCGGGTCTTGCGTAAAATCGCATATGTTTTTAAATGCATGTAACTGTTATCTTCTTTGCCCAGTTGGTAATTCAGCGGGTATGCCACCCCCAAGGGGGTTCCAAACTTAACTTTTATCCTCCCTTCCTTATCGGCCGAGCTAAATAAATAATTTAATACTATATAATAATATATGATATAATTTGAAAAAGTACGAAAAAACGCGCGTTTGTTTCAAACAATTGACCTTGGTACAAAGTTTGAAATTAAAAAATAATCGGTTTTTCGATAACTACCCCTTTTACCAAGACGGGTTGATTATTGATTTTTCATACTTTTGGTAAGAGATTTCTTAGAAATTTTGCACCGAGCTCAGTTGTTTGTAAACAAAGGCGCGTTATTCTCGTACTTTTTCAAATGTTGATTATCATATTGTTTAATTTATATTTAAAATTATTTGTTTAACTCGGTCGATAAGGTAGGCGTCATAAAAGTTAAATTTGGTTCGATGATGTCTTCGTTTGTCAATAATTTACCATTATATTTTAACTAAAATAATTTTTCCGTTTCTATGACACGATCGGTAAAAAATTGACTTTGATATCCCCTTAATGACAAAAAATACAATATTGGAATTTTGCAAAACATTCCGCTTCTTTTATATAATATCAGCGGATACTTTTTATTGTTCAGAAATATTTTTACCGTTCTGATTACTTGCGTACGACTTTCGAAAGTTGCCAATAAATGTGCTAATAGGCATTTATTGAAGATATTTCTTTTGTTATACATTCTAGTAGAAACTTAATAATAATATTGATGATCACTCGAGTTACTAAATAGAAGAACTGAAATTTGGAATATAAATTAGGAGGTTAAAAATTGCTGTTGTAGGACACTGAAAACAATTAAAGTGAGTTTATAGTATGTTTTTTCACTGCTATATAATAAAATATTTCCGTTTTTTACACTGATATTAATTATTACTCAAAATTGATATTTATGAATAAACTATTAAATTTTAATAATTTAGATAATTATTATTATTATTATTATTATTATTCGTATTCCTATTGTACTAATATTTTGATTTGCACCATAAGATAATTATTAAACTTTTCTAAACAATATAAAAATTAAAAACTTTATTATAAATTTTAATAAATTAGCCTTGTTATTATTTTTGATACAAAACATACTAAAGTTATACAGACAATTTTTTTAATCCCAGCTTTCTATATAGTTTATATTATGTACATTCATTTCGTAAAAATAGTTTTCATTGATAAAATATGTAAGGTGTGCAAAATTTAACAGAATGTAAAATATATTCTCATATTTCCACAAGGGGATTGGTGATTAAATGTAATAAATACAATTTCTCTAAAATATACTTAAGAGAATCACCTGAAATCTCGCTGACAAAAACACACTCCTTTCATTTTTATCGTTCGTTGATGTAGCAAGACCAGTTTTAAACGCAGCTGAGAAAGAAGGTAAAAAAGCCCTCCCATTCGAGATAAGCGAGAAATTAGCGCGAAAACAACTCCAATTCTCATTTGACCAATCCCAGCCTCGTATCAGCTCTGTGATATTTTCGTTTATTTCCTTCGTGTGTGTATATATAGACACACACATCAACTCTCTAAAACGAGTGGCATTAGATACACGTTTGGATGGAATCTTGCGGTTCATAAATAACGTCGGAGTGCTTATGCAATAAAGTTATGTGGTGAAGCGTCGACGTAGCCAAAAAAACACGGAACTCTTGCACGTACGCTTTTCTTTCTTTTGTACCTCCGCCCTCTCGTTGGGATCGAAAGAATTTTATGGTCAAAGTTCGCTTCTGGAAAACAAGAACAGTTCCTGAGAATCTACAGTCCTTCTTTTTTTTTACGGAAAGTGCAATTGGAACTTGAAACTAACACGACGTTAGTTATAGCTATTCTATCACATCTATAGGTTTTTCTTTTCTTTATTTGTACAAATCATCAATTTTAATTTTAATATTTTAATATTTATTATATGATTATGAAATGTAAGTGTGACGTAGTACGCGTATTTAATTACATTCTTTAGTCGATACAGTTGTTATTGTTTTTCAATTTGTACACATTCAAAATTTGATTAGATCACTTTAAATCAAAATAAAGTATTTTCATTGCTGATCCCCAAGGTTTCAACAATGGTATTAAGGGGGTGTCATAACCGATGGATTACCGACCCTGCCAAAAAAGGTAATTATACAGTTATTTAAAAAAATACGCTATTTTATGCAAAACCCGAATACAGAAGCAAAAAATCATTAAATAATAAGTAATTCTATTAAGTTTCAGTTCAATACGACAAAGCATCCTAAAAAATTTCTACACCGAAGAAACACAGAGAATCGTACATTTTCGGTGCAGCAATTTTTTAAGGTGTCTTTGTTGTATTTACCTAAAACTTTGTAAAATGACTTTTTATTTAATTATCTAGTGCTTCTGTAATAAATAAACGGAATAAGTATCTTTTTTTGCTCAGTCGGTAACGTACCGGGTATGCCACCTCCATAAAATTAATTTGATAAGCAGTAATTTTCGCGTTTTTCACGCCTATATTCAGCATATCTGTCGGCGTAACGCCCTAACACGTTCAATAATTCCAAATTAAGAAATCGTAGAAAAACATTTCGAAATTTCAATAAAATATTACTTATATTTAAGGAGATAATTATTGAACTTAAAAGAAATAAATGTATAATAGTATAATAACATTTATACACGGAAAGAAAAGTTTCAGTAAATTTTACCAAACTTTCCGTAAATTTCACTAACACGCGGTAACAGTTTGCCGTAACCTAAAAAATAACTGTACCTTCAGTCAATTTTTACTAAACTTTTAATCAATTTTTAATAGAAGTCTACTAATTTTGACTAAAGATATAAAAATTTTTACTATAAAAGTTTCGTAATTTTGTGCATTTTGGCAGTCTGTCACGCGCGTGTCAGTAAAATTGTTCTCTACGGGTATAAATGATATATACGAGAATACAAATTTGATAACCACTCAAAGCAACGTGTGTATATGAATTTGATAAAACGTTAACGAAACAGCGTTGAGAAAAGTATTTATTCCGAAATATAGTTAATTGACTTTATGTAAATAACTATTAAAAGATTAAGCACAATGAGGATAGATGACAGTGAAGCAATTAAAATTTATAAAGTAATGACACGTAGAGAAGTGTAAAGCGCAAAGTGACTTCTTTTGAATACAAAACTTTCCTTTCATTTCTGTTCCTGCAGTACTAAAGTTAAAAGCACTTTTGTTTGAACGTCGTCGGAACACCTTACAGAAGGTTTGGTTTAATTAAATGTAATTTTATCATTGATATTTCGAAACGACGTAAGAAAAGCAAAATTTTACTTTCAAGTAACATTGTAAATATTGCACTCTACCAGGTCATATATTCGTAGATGTAGTCGTAATTGAATTAAATCAGTAAAAGAAATTTCCAAGTGACTTTATCTAAATTCATTGAATATCACTTTTAATCGATAAAATACAATAATTACTGTATCCTCCTTGGTTTGTAAGTACATTGGTAATTATTTTAAGTTACTTACCGCATAAATTTTCAAAATTGGCGACATGGATCCGTTGAAAATATCAACGAGGATCCGATTACCCTAAATAATGGATCTCTGCGAATGACGACATTGTGCGTGAAATTAAAAGAACTTGATTCGTGAAACAAAGCACTTTATGCTACAAAGACTTGTGAGTACCAATTAGTATTTAACTGTGATATCTGCATTCGATAATAAATAGTACATTTTACAAATCGCGTACACAATTTTTATTCCGAGACGCGTTATACGTACCTTTTTACACCGAAAACCATGTGTTCCAACGTTAAAACATAAGTTCAAGCGTAACTATAAATTGTAAAGTTTATGGAAAGAAAAGCGTGGGTTTCAGAATTTACGATGAATATTAAAATGCTCGCGAGTAGATAATGTCCAGCTACGGTAAGACAACGGATATTTATTTTCTTTCATCGCGGAGACAGTCAACATTTCCGAGAATGAAAATAAAAAGATGAGGATATGAATTGGTATAGGTACAAAAGGTAGAAAGAGAGAGAGAGAGAGAGAGAGAGAGAGAGAGAGAGAGAGAGGATGGAAACAAAACTGATTTATCGATCGGAGCATCGTTGCGTTGAATCGAAATTCCAGAGTCACAAAATTTCCCGCAAGTGTAATTACTTGCAAGTACGTAATTACATAATGTTTTCGGAGAGGGAGAGAGAGAGAGAGAGAGAGAGAGAGAGAGAGAGAGAGAGAGAGAGAGAGAGAGAGAGAGAGAGAGAGAGAGAGAGAGAGAGTTGGAAAAGTAATGTGTGTGTAGTTGCCTCTCTGTATAAGACGAGGGTGCATTTTCCTTCTCGGTGGCAGAGTATAAAGAGTCTCTCTTGGAAGAAATGGAGGAAAAAAAAGGATGGATGAAAAGAGGGAGAGAGAGAGAGAGAGAGAGAGAGAGAGAGAGGGAGCTGTCGTACTAAAAATGCATCATAGAAAAGCATTAGATGGAATGGCTTGGGACGAGGACGCATTTCCGTCCTCCTTCCGGTCTCAGGCATTAAAATCAGCTTCTCTCTTCGCTATTCCGATGAATGAGCTTGCGCTTTACTCATCCTTTTCGCACATGCACGGTTGCATTTGTTCCTTCCTCTCTCTCTCTCTCTCTCTCTCTATCTATCTTTCTCTATCTCTTTCTATATTCTATATATATAGAAAAAGAGAGAGAGAGAGAGAGAGAGAGAGAGAGAGAGAGAGAGAGAGAGAGAGATATGTATACACACACCCTCCTTTAGCAATTCCGTTACTTTCGCTTCCATGCGCAAGAGCTCCACTCACCCCTATCCCCTTCAGTACCTTGGTAGTTTTCTATATACTTCGGGGTTTTTGTTGCCTCAATTGGAAACGTTAAGCCGGTGCGTCTGAGATAAATAATTCTTGGCCGTTCTTTTGACTTGGGAATATTAAAGTGGAAGATTTCTCGGTGTACTGACTCGAGTCTCTCTCTCTCTCTCTCTCTCTCTCACTTATGTATGACCGTCAAATCTTTTCGGTGGTTTTTTCATTACATTTTACTTTTCTTTCTACCAATCCACTTCCTCCCTCCTATTGTTTTCAGCTGTGCTCTATATATATGCTTCTTCATGAATCGTGCGAAGGGTTATACTTTTGTTAGCTGATGAATCCAATCGGTATGAATAAGGAATTTTTACTTTTTATTAATACAATGAAACCTCTTTCATTAAGTTATTTGCATATATTTATTTACTAGCGGTTAGGACCCTATATACACGTTGCGACACCTCTCTTTGACACCAAATTGATTCATTGATAATAGTTTATTATAGAAAAAAATTTTCTTTTACAAAATTTTTCTTTTCATTTTCAAAAAGTCTAATGGTTACGCTATACGAAGTTTCGTTGAAACAGATTTAGACCAGGTGTGCCGTTTAAGATATTTAATTCCAAATAAATTAAATACAACGTTCGTATTTCAATTAAAATATTTTTTTAAGAAACCGCTTAGAAGAATTTATAGGAATATCATTGGAAAATATTTGCTTGCAATATCTTCGCGAAAATTGTTTGTATTTTATTAAGAAATAATCGTAAAATTGACAGATGCTCATTAAAACTCAAGACTAAACGTAAAACACAATTGTATACGAATGACACTTGTTGCGGTGTAGTTTTATTTACAAATCGGAAAGTTCGTAGCTCGAGTTGAATGTGCGGGTGCCCCAATCCGTTTCATTAAATAATCGCCTCGTATCCGTTACAAATTATCTTTTAAAACGCAAAATTCGAAAAGACAAATCAAAATCGTCATTTTGAGGTTGAAGTACATTATAATGTTGTGTGGAAAGTATCACGCCGATTGCTTACATTTGTTTAAAACCAATACTTATAAAATAAACATTATAACATTTTAATTTTTTTATTTTATTTAACAATGCTCAGTGATAATAATTTTGACCGATCCGTTTAACGCTTGATCTTTTCACTACTTGTATTTCTGACGTAATCTAAATAACATTTATCTATGTAGATGTGAAATAAAATGCGCATACAACATTTTTTGTATTATGTTTCTTTTTAGATTAATGCATCAGCTATGAAACCAATTCCTAAATTGTGTATTATTACTCCCAAATGATAATCACGTATAATACTCGCGTGATATTCAATTATTCTTAAATCAAGATAGAAAAAAGGCCACGGCTCAAGTTGTCGGGGGGATAAAAAAGTCAAATTATAGATACTAGCATTAAATTCTCGAAAAGAAAAAAATCGAACAAACTATTGCTTTTTATAGTTTACTTTTTTTTCTACACACGAGCGAGTTAGCCCTCGTGTTTAGTAGGATGCAAATTATTACCTCCCTCCGACACAAATAAACGAACGTCTGAGTTTTATTATTTTGAATCGTTTATTATTTTTTTTACAACACACCACCTTGCCAGTTAAACATTTCAGCAGTCTTTCAACTTACACATTTTTAATATCATCGAGAGACGGGCAGTTTCCACATAATTATCTTATTTAAATTTCATTTGTAAAATGTATAAATTTTATAAAATTTTCATCTCAAAGGGTGTGCGGCGAATTTTAACATATACTTGATAAGTCACGCGCTTATTTTGCGAACGTTATTAATTTCTTTTTACTTTTTTTGGCAACGGTCAATTAAATTCGTTTGTTGCGTCGATTAACGCGTATGCAAAACAATTTTTAGTGTCACTCGTTAACGTTATTTTATTGTGGCATTAGCGAATCCTAATAAAGTTCTCGTGAACGTTAAATTATGCGCGCATAAAACGATGTTTGTGTTATACATATAATGAGAGTATACGCGAACATTATATTATATCGTGTGTGACGGAAATCGACACAATCTATTCACGACGAATAGAATATTTAAATTCACTAACTGTAAGTCGTCGGAGTCTTTGGTATGTCAAGGCCAACCGACGACACTTGTTTGTTTCATTTACGAGTGTACAATTACGCGCGCGACAATACGTAGGGATGAGAGTGCGAGAGAGTGTGTGTGTGTGTGTTCCCTGTTCTCATCCCTTTTTCGGAAAATTATGCGATCGCCTAATTAGTGTATATCTGTCCGTCGATCGAGGCGGATCAGTATATTTTTACCCGGAAGTACCGCTCGATGAGTCGAGGGCACCTACGCCGCCAGGTAGTGACGAGACCCTGTGCACGGTTTCGCCGAAGCAGGGTCGAACACGACTCCGATCGTTCACCTGTTATTGTGTGTGTACAAGTGACAGTGTGAGACTAAGGAAGGGGTCGTGCGCGAGTGCAAGGGTAGTTCGCGAACGCGCTTGCCGCGGCATTGGGCCGCCTTCACCGTTGCCCAGGTGGTCGTCGAGGACCACAGGATCGGCTGGGCCATCCACGGGGCGCAACCCGCTAAGTTGCTTATATACTACCGTGACTCCTACCCTTTTCCCGAGTGTATGTGTGTGTGTGAGACTTCGGGAGTATGTTCGGGTACGCCGGCCCAACGGTTATTCTATTTATTTATATAGCTATTTAATTATTTTATTTATTTGTAGTTATTTAATTATTTTATTTATTTATAGTTATTTAATTTTACCGGGTACGCGAATACCACGTCACACGTGTTTCCCGTAACAAGATAATAATATAGTCAGATTCACGATAAATACGTATACCGAAAATATAATCTCATATTCCATAAGTATGTGTTTAAAACGCTTGTAAACTATACTGTTGCGTGTGTAGTCGTCGACCCACTCGATCGTCTATTTATTTTTATACAAATAATGGTGGTATTTTAAAAATTTTTACACTTGTAACTCACGTCTATTTTGGATCACAATTTATATCGTCGAATTAAATGTTTTTGGGATCATTTTCGTTTTATCTTTCGTCCCTCCAAAGAAATTGGGTTTTTGATTGGTGAATCGTTAAAAACTAACTTAAAAAATCATTACCAATACGTATTTTATTGAAGAAATAGTTTTTTAATTATTTTTAATAACCAAATATTATTATTAGCACTCACAATAATAATGATAACAATGTCTTTTTTTTTTATTTTTTCTAATAACCTAAAAACCTAAAAATAATTTTATTATAATATTTTATTTATTTTATCGTACGTACAATAATAATAATGACATTAGTTAATTTGCCTAAATAAACATTTAAATTTATATTACTAGTATTTGGTTAATGTCAATCAATTTGGGTCAATAGATTATTACAAAATAGAGTTTTTCCATCAAAAGTTGTACTTTCATTTATATATTAGATCATTTTATTCACGATTTACCAAAAGAAAAGCTATATTTTCTTTGGGGGTGGGGAGAGGGATAAAACGGAAAAGATCTTATTTTTGCAATGAAAAATTTATTATCTCCTTTGATATTTTGAATTCAACGGTATAAAAAAATTAAGAATCGCTTTTTAAAATGCAGTTTCAAATGAATCGCGGGTATAATTTATATTACACGCGCGGGTTACACGCGTAAACAAAAATGTGCGTATATATATATAAACTAAATAAAAATGAGTGAAAATAATATTGAAACGTACCTGCATATTTATAAAATAAGGAAAAAGGAAAAAGAGAAGTAATCGGTTACATACCGGGTAATCGAGTGACAATTCAACATCCAAGACACTAGTATATCGAATGCGAAAAGACAGAGGGTATATATACATATTTACGAGAGGCATATAGAAGAGACGGAGGCGCGCACTAGGGTATACACGGGGAGCCGCTTATTAACCACCACCCCCTCGTAATCGGGGATGCAAAGGGGTACGTATGCTCCTTTCCGGTGTATATATATAGGAAGAATGAACGAGCGCGCGAGCGAGCACATCCGACAAAGACAGAGGTAAACTCCGGCAAAGGAGGAAGGCGATCGCGCGCGCGCAACGGGGAGTGAGAGGCAGCACACACACAGTTGGCATCACAGATAGCACACCGCGCATGCACCATTGACGTCGCCGTGACTGCCCGGGTTTCAGTGCGCTCGGCATCGCGAACCCGGCTGGTTGGGTTTTTCGACGATCGAGACTTTCTCTTTCTTTCTTTCTCACTTTCAGCCCGGGCTGAGCGGGAAAATACGAACGACGTTCGGTGACGTTGTTGCCGCCCCCGCGCGCGCGCGCGCGCGCTCCCCGATCCCCGTCCCCGACTTCTCTTTATCTTGACATGGTGACTTGTGCCGATCGCGAGTGCGGGGTTCTACGTTCTCTTTATTTTTTTTTTTTCGCTTTTTTACATTCATGGTATACCCACTTATATTTCTCTCCGTTGAATTTTCATTTTGATTTTTGATTTTTGGAATACGAATCGACCGTTTGGACTGTTTCTGGTCTTGTGGATCGCTTCGTGAATGTAAGTTACGTTCCTCGAACGCATTGTCTCGAAGCTTCTTTTTCTTTTTTTTTATTCTCTCTCTCTCTCTCCCCCTATCTTTCTCTCCATACCTTCCTCTCTCTCTCTCTCTCTCTCTCTTTTTTTTTTGGTTTATATTTTTGGAAAGGATTATTTTCGAGACCGGCGAGTCTTCAATTTTAAGTTTGGTACCGCGCGTCACGTATAAATAGATGAGGTTTCCATAATCACTTTTTGTGTTGATGATGCGCTGGTTTTTGTATAAATAGACGATCTTTTTTCAGGGGATTTCGACACAATATCCGTCTTGTATCGGTATTAGATTGTTAATTATCAATTTAATATTTTATCGTTGAATCGCACGCCTCGCCGAGTCCGTGTGTCAAAATAAATATTTTGACAAGTGTATCTCTTATTTTATCCTCCGCTTCAAAGTGCATACTTTAAAACAATAGTTAATTCGTACCGAAATATTATTGATATGTTTAAATAAATAACGGAACATATGTCACCTATATATGTATATATATCGTCGAGCTGATTATTGCATTGTAAAGCGATATATCGTGCAATTTAATAACTACTTTTATTCGATTTTATTGTATTTCCATATTATTCTATTGCACCTGTAATTCAATATTTATTGCAGCTTATTTCAAAATTTGTGTATTTATATGTGCAAGTTCGCGGTAAACGATCGGTTGTACATGTTAAACAAAAAAAAAAAAAATATATATATATATATATATATATATATATATATATAACTAATTTGACATTAGTTTCAAGTGGACGTAAATTATATTAAGTGATCGTAAATTAGTTGTTTATTTTCTTTCGAGATTTCCTTTATTTGTTATTGTCCGTACGTTTTTGCGCGCAGAAAACCGCGAAATGTGCTTCTAAAGTATATCCAAACTGTAAATCACTAGATCGCATTACTCTTATTTAAATGAATGTAATTATCTGTAATTGTATCGGTTCTACAGTGCTATACTTATCCGCGTGCCATAAGACAAACTTCCTTTCTTTATAGCGCTCAAGTGCTCAGGGAGAAAAAGATATATATATATATATATATAATAATTTATGCTGATTTTATTTTTGTTCTTCTTCGTCACGGAAGCAGTTGATTCGAATTAAAAATAGTACAATTGTATTATACTTTATAGTCCGATCTATAGGTAATTGTATACCTTTGGAAATCCATATACGCAATTGGTCTATATATGTATATACGTAACTTCAATTTGATTAAATTAAACCTATAGATAATGTTATTATTACGCTATAGTCGAACGACCAATTGTATTCAAATAAGTCATAGTATCTAAAAATACATGATCATTTTGGCATATTCGCATTAATTTTAATTTTACAATTTTACGATGCTTTATTTTAAAGCACGACTCGTACCAGCACGTGTCACTGAAAATGTTCACTTTTTAGCTTACACGATGATTTTTCCACGTTTGCAATTCTATTTAAATAACGTACGTTGAAAGAATACTCCGTTTTTACTCGAATAATCGTTGTTTATATTTTAATATGTATAAGTCTAACGAATAATCAAATTGTATATTCAACGTAACGGATACAATTAAAAGTTGATCAGAGACGAGAGGTGCTTTCTGAGATTTAGGCGAGAACGCGTTAAAAGACGTTAACACGAATTAATTAAAAATAACGTATATAAGAATCTCGTAGAATTTCGAGAGAAAATAAAATCAGCATAATACATAACGAAGCGATATCTCGATTACACCTAGTTACATAATTTAGATCCAAAAATTTAATGTATTTTATACTCCCTCGAGCAGATCTGTCTATCGAAGTTATCCCGACTTTCTCGACAGGAGAGGATCGCAACTGCGTCCTTATAAGGCCGAGCATATCACGGTTGATCATCGCGGATAACATAATAAGCTATCGAGAGTGAAAGAGAGAGAGAGAGGGAGGGAGAGTGAGCGAGTGAGGGAGGGAGAGGGAGAGAAACGGAGAGAGAGAGTGAGAGAGATTCCAAAAGAGAGAAAAAAAAGAGAAAGATAAATATACTGGAAATTAAGAACAACTGAGGCGTTCGGCGAGATGGGACTGTTCGAACGTCGATGCGCCCCGGGCGAAATTGCGCTGGGCACCTGCGACGACGAGGACGACAAGAGCGGCCCGGGAACGGCTGAACTTGACAAGGCTCACAGGCTGACAACGAGCTCGTAAGGAAGCGCCGCTTACGGTACGTCCTTATCTTTTTCTCATTACGTCTCTAAAGAATTTTTTCAATTCGAACTATACACGTGCGCCTTCTCGTTCTGGCTGATAATTGAAAATTATGATTACCCCCAGGTAAATCCTCTCGCGAATCTATAACGAATTATATATATTAAATACTATTTTTAGCGAATCTTACTTTTTAACGTGGTTTAATCGATTTTATTTAATTTCTAATGCCGATTTAGGTTACGAATCATTTTTAAATATAGACATCATTTTCACTTGAAAATAAAAAAAGAAACTTCTTTGATAAAAATTGTTTTGCGTGCTCAACGTACCATTTTTAAAAGCAGTTTGATCATCGCTATGTCAATCACTTAAGTTATACAAAAAAAGAAAATTAGCATAATCATTAGATAACGTTACTTTTTACGTACATATTAATTATTATTATGGTAAACACTTATAAATTGCTCTAAAATCATCTGCTTATTGAATTAGGGATATGCAATAAAATTGGGATACACAATCGAGTGCGCGTTATAATTCGAAAAGTTTTTCTGTTCTCGCGATATAATGTCGTACTCTAATTAATCCAATATACGACACTTTCCAGCTAATTAATTTGCTATCGAAATACTAATTTTTTTTATTAACATTAAATAATTCTTAATTGACGTTTATATTACTATAGGGAAAATGTATTGCGTTGTAGAATGAAAGAAACTTAACGTCAATAATCGCGGAGTGTAGATCACACTTAAGAAACAATCACTATCGAACGGAACGTCAAGATATATAAAAATCAAAAGAGCGTTTGACCTTCTATTTGAAAACCTATACACACTCGAGGCTTTTAAAATAATATTACCGTTGAATTAACGAATTATTGAAAGTTATAACGTTAGACCAATAGCGCTATAATACTTTTTTTTTAAGTTCAATTCATACAATCTTCTACTTTTCTCGTCGATTAATCTTTCTATTTTTTTGTTGTAAATATATAATAGTTTTGTATTGTATCTTACATTATTACTATAAACTTGAATCATCGTATCATTTTAAAAAATAAGTTACATAGCCTACTTCTCATGAATATAAAGCAGATATCTATTTCTATGGTTACAAATGGAGAAGTCGTAGCTGCCATCTAGAAGCATAGCTTTTCTTATTTTGACCTATTGTTTTTCAAGTATTCCTTTATAAAATATAAGAAAAACCATTGCGTACACGTTTGCACAATAGATCTATTTGCAAACTTGCATTTGATCAATGACAACGACGACTGTAAAGTTGCAAAAACAAAAAAAAAAAGAAAAAGTAAGAAAAATATTATCCCATCACAATGTACATGTTTGTATGTATGATATACAAATATGAACGTCAAATTTGCACCTGAATTACGTAGATTTTTATTTCGATGAGAAAGGGAGTATTTATATATTTTAACGGCGTACCGCGATATTGAAAAAGCGATTCGACACCGAATCCATACTACATAAAATAATAATGAAACTCATATTTAATTTCACCCGCACCGAAACGATATGCAGTTTGGCTAACTGTTGAATTTGCGCAGCAAAAGATACACGCAACAGGCTCATAATCGAATTATTCGAAGCATATTATTCAATTCACAGCCTTCGGATCGTGTAACAATGTTGTCGGAAACGTGTTCAATACTTTATATTGACAGATTGAGTCCATCAATTATTCTTAATCAATTGTAAAACTGTATATATATATATATATATAAATCTCATTGATTAAAGTTATCCTCGACCAATATAACGTTAGACAGCGCGTAATCTCGTTAACTTCAGAAATTGAACCGTTAAATAAATAAATTCGCGGTGTACATTTGAATAAATGAAATATTCGTATGTATGTATATGTATTACTTTTAAACGATAGCACAGCTTTAAAGATCGATAACATTTTTTTTTTCTATTACAGGTGTGTAGTTCACGACTACAATGTAGCAAATTTATCGGTAAACTATTGTATTTGTCGACTTCCTTTTCTGTGTATAAAAATATTTGATACTAACATTAGCAATCATTGCTTTCATTAATTATTTTCGATTTCTCGATACGTTATTCAATGCTATTTGCGTTAATAAATATATTATATTCGAGATTCGCTCGTTGTATAATAAATACACGTGTTCATATCCCCCATACGCGGTAAAGCATTTATTAATTGCTTTTATACATATTGTTTTCGTACATTTTTATATATATTTGATTTTACAAATATTTTATGAAATTCGCATAAAAATTGTATACAATTTTACTTTATCACTCACTGATATACGTGTAATTATTTTTCTCCACATTTGAAAGTACGTAGAAAAAAGTAGTTCCTATTTTATATATAAAATTCTTGTATTAATTGTAAAAATGTTTGTAGAATCCAATCTATGATATAAACAATTTACAAAAACTTTTGAAGTTTTTCAACACGGAATAAATAAAAAATAAAGAATAAAACCTTGGAATAGATCATAAATGTAAAATGCAAGGTTGTTCTTTAATAAACCAATTATTTTAATTGTCTTTCAATGTAGTGTATACATACAGTTGATATTAGACGAATAAATTTAAAATAATAAACAATCGTAATTGCATTATTTGATAAAGCGTTGTTTAGAAACATAGCTTTATTTTGGGTGACCTATAGCCGTTGGCGTATTCTTTATGTAACGCGCAAGAAATATTACGTAGCATTACTTACGTTTTTTCGGTCTATTAAAATACAAAATCTACTGACGCCTTTGGTATGTACTCGTCTAACTATAGACATATGTAATATGCGTTAATGAGCAATAAACAAATGTTTTTTGTCGATCTACACGATATCTAAGAATTCACATTGAATCAAAATTTAGTAAAGATTTGAGAGAGTATAGTCTAGTGAATTTGAAAATAGGACACTGATTATTCAGTAGTTAAATTTCTCACAGTTGTAACGCGATACGTAAGTCGAGTAGATTAGATTATCACTTTTGTTTATTTTATTTATTTACATGGATATATTCATTATATGTTGCATTTTACGTTCCTGCTTTTTGTATGTATAATATTTTCAATTAATAAATTATCGAATATATAGATTATTAATAATGTAAGGCGATGCTCAGGAAAGCAAATAATATGACCGATTTTCGGGTGAATCGTTAGTTTCCACGAGTTATAATACAATAATGTAAACAACAACAAAATATTTTAAAATAGTTTCATTAAATTTGCACTATTTTACAACGTAATCAAAAAAATTGACCGGTCGTATTAGGCATTGGACGCTATATTGTAAGATTCAAATTGTACAAAATAGATTTATTCGAAGTATATCGCGACAACAAGTTATACACGCCGAGTGTGTACAGTTTAATACAGTTCGACGGTGTACAATCTTGTACGTAATAATCGATAATCATATTATTTGAAAGACACCGCAATTAAATGATCGATCGGATCGATATACGATGAATTTCGCGGGCCCTTATCGAAATATACGAGGGATGACAGTAGTAACTGCACTCAGGGTTTGAGAAATGTATACATACATACGCGTGTATATACATTTATATGTATATATATATATATATATATTTTTCCGAGTTATTATCGATGCGCCGGAGACGCGCGAGAACGCAAAGTCCTCAATCGCGACTAACGAACGTTTAATAGAATTTCCATCAATTGCCATTGAAGCAGCGCTACTTAATGAGAGGATATTTACGGACTAACTAAATGGCCGCGATGTTTTATAGGTTTTTGATTAGCGCGGATAATGTAATCAAGCTGCTTCATAAATGTCTCGCCCGTATTTATATACCCGAGCGTGGTGGTCTGCTATAAAAGAAAAAGCGAACGAGGCGTTAATCTCCATCTCTCTCTCTCTCTATCTCTCTCTTACTCAACAGCTCGCTCACTCTTTCCTTCTCGTTTTACGCGCTAGTTTAGAAGCAAAGCAATCGTAAAGATCTATCCTCTCTCCTCTCTCTCTCTCTCTCTCTCTCTCTCTCTCGCTCTCTCGCTCTCTTTACCCCGTGACTTTTACCCGATCGTTTGTGTTTCCACGCGAGGATACTATACTAGTCGGCTCTTGTACTGACGTAAATTATCGAAGAATAAACGCCTCGAACTGTAAATTACTGAGAAAAGTTTCGGCGTGCCACGTGACGTCCGTCGCGTATTTTTCGTTTCGGGAAGTTCAACACTTTTCTGCACTCCCGTCACATATTTTCCTTTCCTTTCCTTTCCTCCAGTTTTTCTGTAGAGCGCGCACTCGAGCTAAAACACCCAGCAGTTCGACAAATTTTAAAAAATGTTTTATATTTACGAATTACCGGTATTTTCCGAACCAAAGAACCCCGACGTTCCTGAATCTTTGTGCACTTATTGATTGAACGTAGAATTTATTTATTAGTACGAATAGCACTATTTATTAAAATTAATAGTTGGATAAAACTGTTGGATAGCATATGAAATCGTGCAAACTATACATATAAATCTTTTATGTACTTAAATAAGTATTAATAAAATTTTATTCCAAAAAATTTTACTATAGAGTTACTTCAGTAAAATTTACTGGAGCACTTGAGTAATTTTTACTTAAGTTTTTTTTTCCGTGTGTGTGCAATACTTGGACATCGGTTGGTAATGGTGTTTGAAGCTAATTTGAATCTAAAAGTTTTATACTTCATTATTATCTATATTCAATAATTAAATTGACATTTTTTGGTACAACACGTAAGTTTATATCGTAAATAGTACATTGATATTATCAAATTTATGATAAAAATATAGCAGTTACATTCGTAAATCGGATGTAAGTTTTTTTTAATCCAAGTAGTGGATATTTAACCATATACAAGATCGTTTATTTTATGATCATTTTTCTTAATGATACATTTTTTTTAAATTTGTGTGTATATTTGTGTGTACTTTGACAACACAATGTTATTCTACGTGATACAATTGCCCTTGCGATTGAACAATTTTTTTACACATGTATAAAATGTTCTTGCCCAGTGCTTTTATATCGTGGTTCGTCACATATATTTGCAGTGAAATTTGAAGATTATTATCTGTTTAACAAAAATCATTATAATTTTGACTACTAGAAAATAGAAAATTAACTTGAGAAAATGAGTAAGATCAGGGGTACATAAAATATTTATATTATAATATGAAACAAATAAGTATAACAATTTTTAATATAATTAAATTTTATATAATTGTAACTTTCATTTTTAAGAATATTCATTGTCAAAACTGTTTATGAGGAAGATATGTGTGTATAACATGATTTGATTTACACTATAACAATATTAATATTTTTAACATTAGACTAGAAGCAGAATTAAAAAGTATCTTATAATGTCTTTAATACAAAAGATAAATGTGAGATTTAGCGACATATTAAGTTTTATGGGGGTTCCATACCCAATTTTTGATTATTAATTTATAAAAAAAATAACAGTATATCAAAAAATAAGAAAAGAGGCGGCTTCGTTTATCAATGATCTAACTGTGTGCTGCATTTCAGATTAAACTATTATTGCGTTTTCAAGAAAAGTCTCACCAAAAATATCAAATCTTTTCGATCGAAACGAAGGCGCCTATTCTCTTATTTTTTCACATACTCTTTTATTTACAAATTAATTACTAATAATCGCATTTGCAGATAAGGTAGGTAGGATAAATATTGACTATGGTACCCCGTTAATTTTTTAGTGTCAAAACATGCTGTATTTGCTACTTGTTTTAGTCCAGAATTTAAAATCAGGTGGTTACTAATTATAATAAGAAGGAATTAATTCCTTTAATTAAAGCTATGTGTGAAAATGAATGATTGTATACACACATTTCGATGCCGATAAGTTTAATGATTATACCAGTTTTGGTGGACATTATTCGCCTGTAACAAAATAGCCTCTGATAGAAAGGAAATATTAAAAATAGAATAAGAACTTTCTGAAAGAGTCAAATTTGCACCGACTACTCTATTGTTTCTTTCAAATTATATCCGCATGTAAAAACTATGTTTCTCAAATACATCAGAAGTTAATGTTGTTAAGCTGTATGTTAAAGATTGTTCTCGATAGGAGGCTTTATTTTGTTACCGTAGGTGTTGAATAACTGATGAAATATTTAAGATGTTAACTAAAATGTAATAATAACTATATCGGTAAAAATACTTACAAGGAGACTATCATATGTGTGGGAATAAAAATATAAAAAAAAGCCAGAGCTGCTGACCCTAACAATCGTTTTTTCGAAAGTTATACGCTATTAAAGCAAAATTTCCAAAAAAAAAGAAGCTTTGATTTAAACGCTTGTAACTTCTAAACTATCAAATATTAACAATCAAACCAAAATTTAATGAAAAATTGAGATAAAATAGATATAATTTAAAAAAAATATGCTTAAATCCTTTAGAATGAAGTAAAGTTATAGCCGAATTAAGAATTAGAAGAATTTTTAACGAAAATTGGGCACTATAAATTTTATTGATATTTTTAAGTTAAATTTTTTCTAATTCTTAATTCGGCTATAACTTTACTTCATTCTAAAGGATTTAAGCATATTTTTTTTAAATTATATCTATTTTATCTCAATTTTTCATTAAATTTTGGTTTGAATGTTAATATTTGATACTTTAGAAGTTTCATGCGTTTAAAGTGAAACCTCTTTCGATTGTTAAGGTCTGCGGCTCTAGCTCTTTTTATATTTTTATACAAAACATATCCAACAAGCTAAGCACGATCCGTTTCCCACACATATGATGGTCTTCTTGTTAGTAAATGTAAATTATTTAATAATAATTCTATAAAACTTAGATAATTAATTTATTTATAAAAATTATAAATATAAATCGAATTAAAAAAAATAATATATCTTTCTTTATTTTTATTTTTACATTCCATTCTAAATACTAAAAATATCAATATTGTTTTAGTGTAATGCAGATGACGTTATAAATATAAATATCTTCTTTATCTACTGTTTTCGCAATTATGTAAAATTTAATTATAATAAAAATTGATACTCGGTTTTGGAAAAGTATTCGACCTTATAATTTTTGGTATACTTTTTAATTAGCGTTATTATATATAGCGTTGTTATGCAAGTCGATTTGTTTTTTTTGTTACAACAGATTTATATAATTAATTTTGAATCAAAAAATTACTTTATTCCGGTTTACTGCCATTAGAGGTTTGGAATGTTTTTAATTTCATATGACAGAGTTTAAAGGTACACTTAAAATAGCTCAATCAAATTACTAATAAAAATTGACTTGAAGTTTCCAAAGTTGTTTTAGCTTTTAAAGAAGTTTACTGTATTAGAAATAACTTAATAATCGAGTAACCTATAAAACGACTTTTATAATCTAGTTAAATTTTTCGGTCCTACGGATTTCTTAATTTTTACAAGTTGCCCATTAAAAATTACAATATTTCTCGACAATTTATTTTCCCATTACCGTTGTTAAACGACGAAAGAAAAGTTGAGGTCGATTCAACAATTATAATTATAATATTAACATTAACTTAAATCCCGAAGCGTATAAAAATAGGCGTTAATAATATTTTCAAATTTTTACCGAATTTACGCGTAAGTATAGGAACTTTTAAATACAAAAATAAATATTATTTCGCAATAAATAAATTTCGTAAAGTTACGTGGCTAGACATCGTGATTTGACTCATCGTTTTACGACAATATTAAAAAAGAATAAATCTTAATTTACACATCTACACCATTTGGATTCGCATATTTTTATTACGTGTCTTTTACTTGTTTTAACAGCTCCGAACTGGCTTCGCGTGTATATGTATATACACACCCGTACACACCTGTAAATTATGCGTCTAAATCATAAAATGTCTCGTAACACGAGTAAAATAAAAATTAAGTATACACGAAAGAACATAAAGAAGAAACCCAAACAATAATCTGGAAAGCATAAAAATATATATATATACACACATATACATTACAACGACAATAATTCGTATAGAAGTGTGGAAAATTTTTCCAACTATATACGAAAATAACTATCGTCAACGCAAGAAATTGTATTTTTATACGTCGTCGATTCGTGTGAATCCCCGGTTCTAACTGCAAACTGAGCCGATAATCTCGTTTACTTTCTCCCCTCTCCCCCTTATTTTCCGGCTCGGAAAGAAAAGATTCATTAAAATTCTCAAAAGATCCGCAACAAGCACCAAGACTTAAAAGTCGCACAGGGATTCGATTCGCTTCTTAATACTCTTCTTCGAGCATTTGACTGTTCGTCCCTTCTCTCTCCTATATACGCAATTAAACCTATACGAGCAAAAGAAACAAAAAACAAAAACCGAACTCGATATCGGAAAGAAGTTTTCGTGTACGAAAATAGTTATTAGGTCGGTAATATTTTATTTCTATAATACCCGCTACGTTAATAGGGTAATTTTTTTTTAATCAGTCGTAACTTCTTTCCGAGTGGCTATATATGTGACATCGATATAGTTGGTATGCTAAGAATATACAGTAGTTATTAGTAAAGATAATATTTGAACAGTGGATATATACGACGTTTATTCAACGCGGAATGATGAGTTTTGTCGCCGTATATAAGCTGCCGAATGGTGCATACCACGATTACTTTTTATTTATACGGTTATTTATTTTTTGCTAGGATTTTGACACTGGTTTACAATGCACGTTAAAGTAGTGTTATTACCGTATTTATATTCTTTTTTTTTTTAAATTTTGAGTAATGCTGACAAGCAATTGTGCGTTTGATAAAAGAATAATTCATTATAAAAATCTATTTGACATAGCATTATAAAGAATTTATTTTAAGATATATAGGGTAAAAGAATAAATTATTACTTTAATTTCATATTTTTTAATTTTAGTATTACTTTAACATGTAATGTATAGGTACTTTATTCTAAAAGCTTCGTCTCATTCGCTAAAATGCGTGGGAATTTAATTTTTATTTTGTCTTGTATTTAAAAAAATTGTATATTTATATATTTTAAACGTTATTATTACATAAAATTTTATACTTCAACCTTTTTACTTCGAAAGATATTTTATGCATTCCTCGAAAATATTTTTTGGTATTGCACGAATGCGACATTATAAACATATTATTCTCAATATACGGGAATTGTTAATAATAAATTGTTGCCGCTTAGAGTAAAAAAAAGTAATATTATTTTAATTTTAAACGGTAAAATTTTTTCACGTTCGCTAAATTTTCTATATATATATACTTATCGCAAGTTAAATGGAGCTTAATTACGAGAGTGCCATTGAAAGTTTAGTAATGAAATATCATAGAAAACTTAAAAAATAATCTGTTTAATCTTAAATCCCGAGTTTTCCCGTGATAAATAAACGAAACAACGATTAAAGAAACTTTTGACCAATAAACTCGCTCGGTTTATAACAAAAGGTAAACCCTAACGTTCGTAACCAATAAAAATTAAGCCGCGCAATGATCGAGAAAAGTCCTGGACAATCATACCGAAAGTTTTCTCTGCAGTGCACTGATAAAACTGCGAAAAAAAAGGGGGCGATAAAAAACTAAAATACTGTAATCGCTCGTACTTCGAAGGATTATCGAGGGGGTTCGAGCTCGGTTAGCCCAGCCCCACTTTCACCAGAATGGTACAAAAGGAAACGATGCAACTCCGGACCAAATGCCTTAAACTTCAGGAGCTCGGTCGAGTTAACGCGAAACCTCGAGGAAATGGAAAATGTGACTTTCTCGAATTAACATCGTGATTGCGTGCGTTAATTAAATCGTTTTTATTCGACAAAACGAGACGCGCGGGTGTTTGCTTTTCTCCTTGGCTATTAACGTTCTCGATCGATTAATTAAGTATATAAATTTGCGGTTTTATGTATTACAAAGGTAGTGTTTACACGTTATTGAAATTATACACTGCACTCGCGTTTATAATAATGGAACAACGCTCGAATCTATTGACACGTAAAATAAAACTCGACCATGCGAGTAATCGTATCCGCGACGGCGGAGCTAAAGTCAAAGGCTGTAAGGAGCCATTCACTCCTTTTTTCCAACTTTGAATCTTTTCCGACCGTAAAGTGTCTAATTTGTTATGTATTCTTCGGTTTATATTTTCTATGGGTACACTCTACTTTTTAAGTAATTATTATTTTTTCGCGTGATTTTGCAAGAAGACGATAAATGTATATAGATTATAATTCTATACATATATTATATAAAAACGGTAATTTTTAAACACCGTATAATTAATTTAAAGATACTGTAATTGCATTCTGTTTAAAGATTGTTTATTTATTTAACGGTTATTGTATTTTTATATGATTGATATATTATTTTGCAAATGTTATATACGATACGGATAATTTGCAAAATGTAAGAATATATACGTATAACATTGTAAAAGTATATGCTGAATTATATTTTACAATAACTGGCAGATTTATTTTGAATAATTTAAACATGGTTTCAACGGTTGATATTGAGACGAATAAAAGACTTTTTATTTTTAAACGTGTTTCAGGTAAAAACTTTAACAAATGCTGCGTTGAATTAAAACAATCGTCGATTAATCTCGCATTTCATAAAAACTTGTTTTTATACAAAAGAGTTTATAGAATTCGTGGCTTACGTACCGACGAACTTTAAAAATCCAATTCAGAATTGAAAATAGGTTGAATTTTCGTCTTTCGCGTTTTCGACATTAATATTCCTACGAACTTTGTTCGCTGCTCTGTACCGTAAACATCGCCGGGCTGGGACGTCCTCGTAGTAAGCGGTTTGTTCTATAAACGATTAAAAGTTATCGTTTCATTCATCGTTATTAAAATTCGCAAATTCTTAATTAATCGACGTATAGCCATATGTTAACACAATAAACAAAAATATAATACCGATAGAGAGAAACGGGTTGTACATTTCTATCTCGCTGAAGATACATAGTCATCCACTTTAATTGTATGTAGTATAATGGGAACATCTTCCGAAAAATGTATAACTAATACGTAAATTTAACTAGATAGGTGTTGAAAAAAACCCTTTGATGTACATTTTATTCAAAATAATCATTAAGTTAAGCTTGTTTAGTTAAACTATAGAATCCAAGGTATTCCAAAAGAAAAACGTATATATTAAGGGTCGCGTGTCGTACATCCGAGGTGAATATATCGGTACGCGGCACTAGCCTGATATATACAGCTAAAACGAACTTTCGATTTTTACATTATTGATTTTTAATAAAAAAAATGTCCTTATACGTTTTAATTTCAATCTCCCAATAATCCTTATAGTAATGTTTTATAGTTTCTACAAAATTTGGTTATAATTTGGGTGGGGTCCGATTTGTCAAAGGATCAGTCAAAATGTGTGCATTGTTTCGAATTTCAAAGATTAGAAATACATTTTTATTATTTAGAACCAAGAGAAATAGAAAGATCATTATATCGAAAATAATGCATTCTTCATTTTTTATACATTTGTTCCGAATATTCGAACTTTATAGTGTAGCTAAATAACTTTTATAATATTTATCTATTAACACCTTGATAAAAGGCAATAATGCAAATTATTGATCTACTATTGCACCTAATATACCAAATATCTGACGATTTCATTACTTTCGAAAGAATGATCATTCTATTTTCTCGGTTCGAAATAACAAAAAAGTTATTCTTATTTTTAAAATTCGAAATATCGCACACATTTTGACTGAACCTTCGACAAATCGGACCCCACCCCAGACGTACGTTTTTGCGTTGCCCCGCAATAGTATTCGTTGTTTACACAACTGTACAAAAATGATGGCAACACATAAATTGTTGAACAAATTCGAAGAAATAAACGAGGTAGTTCGAAGCGACACTTATATAGAAATCAGCGAGTGATTTCGAAGTTACTCGCAGGAGGAATTGGCGAGCAATGTGCTCGCAATTCCTTGGGACATAAAGAACCTGATTTCAAGGTTACGACTCACTGATTCCAGGTAGTAAATGGCCTACTCCAAGATCGTCGTACAATACGAATCCACGGCATTGTACGACGAAGACGTACTCGGCACACAATACATGACGTACCTTCCGAGTCTTATTTATACTCGTATTCGTGCACACACACACACACACATATATATATATATATATGCACCAGTACACGTGGATAGTACCGTATACCGAGTACACATTTTGCACGTCTCTCGTACAAGGGATCGACTAAATTAGGTTTACGTCGTTCCGACGTGCGTCGACTACGTTGCTTTACATCCTACGATTCCGTATGACGGCGCTCCCGACTCTTCCATTGTGCTTTGGTTTTGGATTTCTCAACGTCATATTCGTAGGTGACGCGCGATCTACCCCCGCGCTTTTCTTCCCTCGAGTTATTTAACCGTCCAGCTGGTCCCTTTCTCTATTTTTTTTCTCTCCGAATGACATTACGCTATTATGTAAAGTTACATCACGCGCATCTTTTTACGTAAATAAATGTATTACGGTGTACGAAGGTAAAGTGTTTGCGTATTATGCACTGTTGAAGTTGGTTCTCTCAAAATATTTAAGGGTACGTCAAAATCGTTATATTACCATCAGAGTCATTTACCGACTGAGAACGTACTACTTTAACGAAAATTAATGTTTTATATTAAAATTTAGGTGAAATTGTGAGAACATTGCTCTTTAATTGTTAAGCTACAATCTCTTATTGTGCGAATTTTTAAGGTGACAGGTGCAATATCAATTTTAATAAAATTTATAACATTAGTGTAATTTGATTAAAATTTGTATTACATAGAATGTATGGGTTCGTAAAATTACGATTAATAGTAGAGTATATATAAAAATATAAAAAACAATTTGTTTTGTTTCTCGTCTTTGTGATCTAAAATTTGTATGGTATTCTTGTAGTAAGAATTTAAAAGTTTTGGGAAATTTTCAATAATATAGAATTATTTTATCCAAAGTTATGCAAAAAAATTATCTAAATTAGTGTTTGGTACCAATAAATTCTGCTTGCGGCACATCAAATTTATGATCTATTCAACATATGAAATTTCAACAATAACTTTTAACTATAATTTTAATCCACTTAAATAACACATACTTTAAATAACATTTTAAATAAAATTATTTAGCTGTTTTAATTTTTCAATTTTTTAAAATTAATTAGTAAAAATAATTTTTTAGGAATGATTGTTACACAGAAGTGCCTTATCTTTTCATCATCGTAAAATATGTGATACCTCAAAAAAGTATATATTTTAACATAAAAATAAAATTTATGCAACTTAGAACTCATCCAAAATTCTTCCTACAATGTATGTATGGATGTGTGTATGTATGAAATACTGTGACCAAAATAACTCTGCTAATTTTTAATCGATTGATCTGAAATTTACAGGATATATTTGTTATAATTATAGAAGTCTGTGGTCCTATTCTCAGCTGTATCGCTCATAAATTATTGAATATATGGAGCGTTTTATAATTTGGTAAAACTGGTTTATGCACATCGTCTCCAAAAATACTATTCTTACGTGCATAATGAATTCAGACAAAATGTTCGTCTTAAAATTATAAAACTTTTTCCTATGCAACACTTTCTGATTCAAGCAAAATTTTTAAAGATACGTAAATAAAAACAACGAAAATCATTAAAAATCTATACAAAAGTACGTTTTTTTGATATAAATTACAATAATAAAAAGTGTAAATGGGCGAACATAAAGAGTATTTAATCGCGACAAGAGCAGAATAATTAATAGAAATTTTTGTAAATTGAAAAAGTCTATTTACTATAATTACAATATAAATATTGTATTACTAGATGTAGAAAAATAAATATAACTAAATATTTATGATTAACTAATATAATATAAGACTTAAATAACACTTACTGCAAAAAAGTGTTTTTGACATCTAAATCCTGCTCGATATAAACATATTTATCTTCTAGTGCATATTCACATAATCCGTATACAAAATAAAAAAAATAAGTACTCAGCTTTTATTTAATTTAGATGGATCATGAGGTACTGGATAAAATAAGGCTTTTTTATGAGTGTATGAATCGGACTGGAAAACTGAAGAATAGTATTGAATAAAGAATAATTTTATTATTAATTACTAGAAATAATAAAATAGTATAATATAATTGTAATAAATGAACATAATAATTACTATGATTTAATTCTATTATTATCTTTATGTAGATTCTAAATATCCTTCGAAACGAGGATTTATTATATACAATACCAATATTTTGTTTATATAACATTTTTAAAAAGTATTCGACGAAAAGTTGTATCGAATACTTGCTCACTTTGAGACCATTGTGGAAAAAATTTAGAGTTCGGAGTTTCAAAATTAATTAAAATAAAATTCTTAATCTCAATGTCGATGACTCATAAATACAAGTTAACATTGATGTTTAATATAAGGCGACCATGCCACAATCAATTTTTTTATTCAAAGGTTTAAAAAGAAGTTTAAAGCAAAACCCTTCTAATGATCCGTAGCTTGTAATTAATATTTAAAAAATTACAAAAAATTATTGAAGATTTAAATGGTATTTAACATAAAAATTATAACTTTTGACAAGCTTACAGGCTAATAACAACAAGCTACATACCATTAGAAAGGTATTGCTTCGAGCTTTTTTTTTTAGATTTTCGAATAAAACAATCGATTATGGCGTGGTTGCCTTATTTTAAACATCAATATTGACTTGTATTTTATGAGTCATTGACATTGAGATTAAAAATTGTAACCCGAAAGGATAAATTATAGAGAAAATCAGCAACCAATGTTACATATAATGTTGTATAGTAAAAGTTTATAGATTTTGAGATAAATGGCTGTAAAGTCAGCTATTGTTGAACAAACATGAAATAACTCATTTTTTGAGGTCGGAATAACTTTTAAATAAATTAATTTTTGCACCTAAAAATTTTGTTCTGTTTTCTGGATAACATTTTCAGTCTGTACCCAAAATTTGGTACATTTTAATATTTTCATTCAACCAGTTGACGTGAAATAGTCCATATGTTTACGACTCTTTGCGCATATAAAAATCAGTTAACGAAAAATTGGAACAAATCCTTTATTTGATGTAGACAATAAATAACGAAAAAGAAAACAAAAAATATAAACAACTGCTATAGCGTAGAGAAAGAGAGCATACCATGAAAATAAATCACTGCATCTAGCGCAAAATCCAATTGCAACAGATTAGCTCGAACCGAAAGCCGACTAAAGTGATCTTTAATTCGACTAATATAAAGATTGGCATTGTCATGACTGCATTGTTGTCGTGGTCTCTGCTTCTCATCTTTCGCTCTCCCTCTCTTCTTCGAGCAGCCTGAAAAAAATATGGTAATAGTCGGTACGCTGCACTCGGAGCTTTATCTAATGCATTCGATGCTGCCAGCATAAATGCGTCGGCTTAGTGCAAGAAGGTGCTGATTCAGAAATAATTTTAAGAAGGTGTCGATTAAAAATTCTTTTTTAATGCACGGAGACGTAAAAATATCGTTTTCACGCTTCATTATAAGGAGCTGAAATGAAATTTTAGGTACGCGTCACGCATTTTACACATGCTAAGACTTAAAATAAAAATATTCTGAAATATGATTTAAATAATATAATAATCTAAAAATCGATTGATTAACTTGTACACTATGCAAATCTAAGGCATAATGTATTGGGTGGTATATATTATCATTTAAACAAACGTGTATTTCTATTATACTTATATTACGTTCCTGAATATAAATTATATTTGCTTTTCTAAATCGTTTATACATATACTATTAAATGTAAAGAATCATCAATTACTTTTGTCAGGGGGGGATTCCACCGGGGCGTCCCCTCCTGCACCCCCACCAGGGGCCATGACCCTGGACTCTGTCCTGACCTCATGCATTCCTTGATATTTACGTCATTTTTTTTATATTCTTTTCAAGTATAGAGATTTTTCCGCATCTAGCATTAAAAATAATGTTCATCCCTCAGGCGTACGCATTTCCTTACACCCATGATTCGAAAAGTAGTAGTTAAGAAGATGCCCACAAATAATAGACTTTTATCACTGTTAAAAATTGTGAAAACACCTTAATGTCTTTAATTACTTAATTACGTTTTGGCACGTTCTTAAAATTATTTCTAAATCGGCACCCTTTTGCAACTAAGCTAGCTACGTACACTGAGAAAAATTTTTAGTAAAAATTACAATACTGTCTAGTAAAAGAGTCACAGACTGCCAAAAATGAGAAAAATTACTATACTTTATAGTAAAATTTACAAGAATTATAGTAAATTTTACTATAAAGTATAGTAATTTTTCTCATTTTTGGCAGTCTGTGACTCTTTTACTAGACAGTATTGTAATTTTTACTAAAAATTTTTCTCAGTGTATAGTATATAAACGCACAAAATGTTCTGTACACTCCAAATTTTCAGACGATACGCAAAGACCGACTTAACGAAAGCTCCATATAATTAGGGTGGGGAAAGCAGCGTCTTCGCGGCACGGAAACTCGTTAAAATAAATGAGTTTTCGTGTGTTGTACCAGCGCTTACGCTTAAACGGTTGTCGCGTTCGCGCTATAATGAAATGATTCCGGGGGTGTTATTCGAACCGTACACTATACTTATGAATGGTACTTACTAAGTTAACCGTGTGTGCGTGTGCGCGCGCGTGTGTGTACAGAAAAAAATATTCAGTCGATCTACTGTAAATGTGACGATAGAAAATAACGTTCAATTGAAACAATTAAATTGCTTATATTAACGCTTATTTAAATCTATATACCCAGTATTCGTTTATTTATTTCAATGTAATACTTTCTCGAACATATGCAAATCACCAGGAGCGAATTATCGTAGAATAATACACGCACAATCGGATATACAATAAAAAATTGAATCGGTCCGCCGAATTATTTACGTGCTTATTTTATAGAAGGTGATATACCCGTTACGTAATACTCGTACGCAACGTTGACTTTATCAACGTGTAAATAACTATAATAATATTGTCAAGTATTATTTAACTTTGAGGAATTACGTAAAGCTCTAAGGAATAATCAATATTTCATTCACTTTCATTCGCCGCGGTTATAAATAAATATTTATAAATGAATATTAAATTCTTCGTTACTGCACGTGTATGTATACTTACATATATATTTACAAGTCGGAGTTGAAGAAATAAATTGTATAAACGAGGTTTGAAGTGTTAAAAAAAAAAAAGTAACTCCGATTTTTTTTTTGGATTAGTTAAAATTACCATGAGGAGACAATGGAAACTTGTAGGTGGAGAAATGGCATAGGTTATTTGTTGATTTACTCGGATGAACTTGAAAATAGATAAATGTAAAGAAAAAAAAAAAACTAATATCTAAGTTCAAATCGATTTAAACTTTCTTTTAAGAAGGGTACAAAAGAATTTAATGTTATATGAGAACGACTCGTCGTGCACAACGTTTTATATAATTAAATAAAAAGAAAAAGTTCACCTTACGCGTAATAAATATTACCTGCACGAGTGCTTTCAAAGTTTTAAGCGTATCGAAAAGAAAAAAAAAAGGTTTAATTCTAACATAATTCACCACTCGCGACTATAAATAAATGCGATGCTTTCTTATAGCCTATAACGAGAGATAGATGCAAGTCTCATTACAAGTTCGAGCAATCGATAGAGCTTGTGCAAAGGTAACTTTGAAAGCAAATTAATAAAGAAAAATACGTAGTTGTTTTACTGTGTTGTTATGTATTATTCTTTTGTTTTAATCATACCGAAACATAATACAACACTGATTTTCATTTTCTATACGGTATATAATATTGAAATTAGTTGTATATATATAGTATATAGTATATATATATATATATACACACACACATTCCTCCTACGCTCTGCAATCTATATATTCAGATATCGCGCACGTGTGTGTGTCTTTAACGAATTAGGCTTCGCCTCTCTCGCTCTCTTCTGCGTATGATGGGTGAAAATAAACTGAACGAGTGAAATGAGAAGTCGTGACATTATATACCATTATGGGTTTTTGTTTGGTTTGCTTTTTATTTCTCTTGAATAGTATAGATATTGAAAGGTATTGCATTACACGTGTAGATATACTCATTTACTGTAATGACATCAATTCTTTTGCACGGATAGTGGCATCACTTTGCACCCAAGAGTTTGCATTTTTTTTCTTTTGTCCGGACATATTCACTTTATGATATTTACCACTATTTTCTTTGAGGTTACATGCAAGTATAGGATTTTTCAAAATACTATAATTCCGCATCTAGCATTAAAAATAATGTTCATCCCTCAGGCGTACGCATTTCCTTACACCCATGATTCGAAAAGTAGTAGTTAAGAAGATGCCCACAAATAATAGACTTTTATCACTGTTAAAAATTGTGAAAACACCTTAATGTCTTTAATTACTTAATTACGTTTTGGCACGTTCTTAAAATTATTTCTAAATCGGCACCCTTTTGCAACTAAGCTAGCTACGTACACTGAGAAAAATTTTTAGTAAAAATTACAATACTGTCTAGTAAAAGAGTCACAGACTGCCAAAAATGAGAAAAATTACTATACTTTATAGTAAAATTACAAGAATTATAGTAAATTTTACTATAAAGTATAGTAATTTTTCTCATTTTTGGCAGTCTGTGACTCTTTTACTAGACAGTATTGTAATTTTTACTAAAAATTTTTCTCAGTGTATAGTATATAAACGCACAAATGTTCTGTACACTCCAAATTTTCAGACGATACGCAAAGACCGACTTAACGAAAGCTCCATATAATTAGGGTGGGGAAAGCAGCGTCTTCGCGGCACGGAAACTCGTTAAAATAAATGAGTTTTCGTGTGTTGTACCAGCGCTTACGCTTAAACGGTTGTCGCGTTCGCGCTATAATGAAATGATTCCGGGGGTGTTATTCGAACCGTACACTATACTTATGAATGGTACTTACTAAGTTAACCGTGTGTGCGTGTGCGCGCGCGTGTGTGTACAGAAAAAATATTCAGTCGATCTACTGTAAATGTGACGATAGAAAATAACGTTCAATTGAAACAATTAAATTGCTTATATTAACGCTTATTTAAATCTATATACCCAGTATTCGTTTATTTATTTCAATGTAATACTTTCTCGAACATATGCAAATCACCAGGAGCGAATTATCGTAGAATAATACACGCACAATCGGATATACAATAAAAAATTGAATCGGTCCGCCGAATTATTTACGTGCTTATTTTATAGAAGGTGATATACCCGTTACGTAATACTCGTACGCAACGTTGACTTTATCAACGTGTAAATAACTATAATAATATTGTCAAGTATTATTTAACTTTGAGGAATTACGTAAAGCTCTAAGGAATAATCAATATTTCATTCACTTTCATTCGCCGCGGTTATAAATAAATATTTATAAATGAATATTAAATTCTTCGTTACTGCACGTGTATGTATACTTACATATATATTTACAAGTCGGAGTTGAAGAAATAAATTGTATAAACGAGGTTTGAAGTGTTAAAAAAAAAAAAGTAACTCCGATTTTTTTTTTGGATTAGTTAAAATTACCATGAGGAGACAATGGAAACTTGTAGGTGGAGAAATGGCATAGGTTATTTGTTGATTTACTCGGATGAACTTGAAAATAGATAAATGTAAAGAAAAAAAAAAACTAATATCTAAGTTCAAATCGATTTAAACTTTCTTTTAAGAAGGGTACAAAAGAATTTAATGTTATATGAGAACGACTCGTCGTGCACAACGTTTTATATAATTAAATAAAAAGAAAAAGTTCACCTTACGCGTAATAAATATTACCTGCACGAGTGCTTTCAAAGTTTTAAGCGTATCGAAAAGAAAAAAAAAGGTTTAATTCTAACATAATTCACCACTCGCGACTATAAATAAATGCGATGCTTTCTTATAGCCTATAACGAGAGATAGATGCAAGTCTCATTACAAGTTCGAGCAATCGATAGAGCTTGTGCAAAGGTAACTTTGAAAGCAAATTAATAAAGAAAAATACGTAGTTGTTTTACTGTGTTGTTATGTATTATTCTTTTGTTTTAATCATACCGAAACATAATACAACACTGATTTTCATTTTCTATACGGTATATATAATATTGAAATTAGTTTGTATATATATATATATATATATATATATATATATATATATATACACACACACATTCCTCCTACGCTCTGCAATCTATATATTCAGATATCGCGCACGTGTGTGTGTCTTTAACGAATTAGCTTCGCCCTCTCTCTCTCTCTCTGCGTAGGATGGTTAAAATAAACTGAACTAGTGAAATCTAGAAGTCGTGAAATTATATACCATTATTGTTTTTTTTGTTTGCTTTTTTATTTCTCTTGAATAGTATAGATATTGAAAGGTATTGCATTACACGTGTAGATATACTCATTTACTGTATATACCTGGGCGTTGTTTTGCATTTTTTATTTTAGTGCATCAATTTAGGCGCCAAAAGAGTTTGCATTTTTTTTTCTTTTATGCCGTTAATATTCACTTTATATTTTGACCACTATCGTTACGTCTTTGAGGGTAAACATGCAGCATATGGTTATTTACTAATAATTACAAATAAAGTATAATATTACATTTACCTCTCACTGTAGATTTCAAAAAAGTTTTAATGTAATAATGTACGTTTTATACGCAAAGTATTATATAAAATAGAAATTAGTGTATTAAAAATTTAGCGATAATTATATTGATGCTAGAATTGATAACCTTTGCACAATTACTAGGAAGAGCAATTATTTAGAAAATAACACCTTAAACGATCACCCTTCAAGTTTAATTTATTCGATTGTGAACCGTCGATACGCAATTAACCGCTTAATTAAAAGCCGCTCGGTAACCCGATGCATTTCGAAACACAAGTGAAAAAAAAAGAACCTAAGAAATCAATCACTCTTAGGGATTTGAATCGACGTAGTACTATGGTACATCGATCGAGCAGCGCATTGTCGAGGGAACGCGCGACAAAGAGGTCGAATGAAAGAGACGTATACAGCCAAACGTATATAGACGGAGAAAGAAATAATCAGAGCGCGTTAAATGGGAAATAGATTATGAAGATAAGAGAGAAAGCTTATGCAACCGCAATATATTTCCCTTACAAAGATGAGGTCATTTTTATGCTTTCCATTTCCTTTGCAACTGACTCGATTGAAATTATTTTCTTTGAAATGTATACGTGTACACACACACACGCGCGCCCACGTATATAAACTACAATCTGCGTGGACTTGATAAGTTCATTATTCGTCAGTTTGTTTGACGAGTCGCGCTTGGCTATAATAATGTAATAAATTGTGGAATTACGCTTTGACGGATTAATATTCATTCGATTAATTATTTTTTAACATTTTTGTCCACTAACGTTGAGCATTGTTAATATTTAATTAGGATTTTCGAGAAAATATATATTTATAAATGGTACAGATGTAACGGTCGTTTAAGAGCACACACTTTACCAAATGAACGAGGGTAAAGCACGTAATTGATAGCCATCGATTTTCATTACAACTTTATCGATTTTTGTTAAACGGCCTATAATTTTCATCTATATGCACCCGGTAAAGTAACAATTATACAATTTAATTTTTTCGTTTAAACAAGTTCGAAGAAAAATACATATTTCTCGAATAAATCTTCGTAATCCCTTGTAATTAATTAAAACTTAAAACTCGCACGACTGGTAAAAAATAAAAAACGTAAACTAAGACGATTGTTGAAGCTAATTATTTATAAAATGGAAAATTAGTATTTTCTATCGTATATATAATAATATTTAATGATTAATTAGAATAGTTTATTAAACTACAGATATACCTTCTACTATCGTTTCAATTCTATGAAAAAATTTTTTAATTGTACTTTTGACACTTACGAGTAAAGTCATTTAGGATCACTGAGTTATACTGTTAAAAATGTAACAAAAACGAAAAAGAATTTCAAAGCGAATGCCCATAGAGCGAGCAACGCCTATCTGAACAACTAAGTAAAACTAGATTGGCTTATTCGAATGTATGTATTACACATACCGGGCATACATATACATATATATACGCCTCTATTCGAAATCCACGGGCTTCAATAAAGAAGTATATAAAGTCAAAAAATCTCGTAAAATACAATAGTGGACTAGAAAAATATTCCACATGTGGAAGGGTAATAAATCAGCATCTACGTGGATTGCTGAAAATCGTAGGTGATCGCAACGTAACGCGCGGCGTTATATCATTCGCTCTCCAGGCAAGTCCGGTACTATGTGACGTACATCGTGTATACAAAGTAATAAAATTGTCAACCGGAATAAAAATCACGTTTTAATTTCAAGTACATCCGTGTACTGCTATAATTAATTAATACCGCGAGCAATATAACAACCCCCGTCCGAAAACAGTTATCGGAATAAAAAGAGAAAATGAAAATAAAAAAAGAAAAATAAGGTACCAAAATAAAGTTTGGTTAGCCCGTTCACGTTCAATTCTAGCGTAACCGTTCACCGTGAATTCGTAGATGGGAATCACGTACGCGTCCATCCTGGGAAGTTTGACCCAGCGAAAAGTTTACTCTGTATAGAGCCGAGAGAGAGAGAGAGAGAGAGAGAGAGAGACGATATATATATATATATATATATGGATAACTTACTTTCCACGGGTGGATTAGCCTTGCTATACCTTTGGATGTCGCGTCGCCTTACTTTATCTTTCGGTGTACCGCCTCTGTCTTCGCTCTCTTCTATATTTTTCACCCACATGCGCGCGAACCTTTCACTCGGAAAAAAGGGAGAAAATTTCCTGGAATATAATTACTATGGGCGTGGAAGCACGACTCGCGCGACACTCTAAACGCGTAACTTTGTTTGCGCGACACAAAAGTTCGGTTCGGGGATGTGTTCGGTGTCGGCATTGTTGATAAGTTAGACGACGGTATATCTTATACTTTCCTCAATGCAACATTCGGCTGAACCTTCTTTCTCCTTCGTATTTAATCGTTTTCGCATTTTCATCGCTTCTCTTCGTTCCATATTTCTTTTAGTCAATTTTACTTATGAAAATATTGAAAAAGAATTTTAATATTCATTAGACCATATATATAGGTATTTTAGCTTATTCACCCGATTCAATTCGAACGATTTAATGGTAAGTAGATACTCGATAATCATAATGATAGGGTAGAGATACCTCGATATTTCACCACTTAGTTATCTGCGAATGGAATATAAAACTGCGATATTACAATAATGTTGATGCGAGACTCCTGCATTCGTAAATATTAAACAAACAATTAAGCGAATAACTTGTTCTGTATGTTCCATATTTATGAGACAGGCCAGTGAAATTCGGACAAACCCTACGCGGCAATGCCACCGATTTTATCGTCAATTTTTTTCTAAAAGAACTTTCGAAAAACTGCCAGAGTCAAATTTGTAGACCCCTAGAGACCTTCGGCTTCGAGTTAGAATTTTTCAAAGTTTCAAAAATCGTTAAAATTAGGTTAATTTTGTAGAAAGCTCTCGTGAGCACGCTTTTTAATATTTTTTTAACAAACTCAAAGTAGATCGCTTTGTTTTTTCACCATCTATCAATATAAGCGTGGTTCAGATTAGCATAAGAATCATATAGACTAGTCTGTAATTCTAAATGTAAATTTAAAATTGTACATTTTTACAGGTGTTTTTGAACACTTACAATTTCTCTCAGCTTTCGATTTATCGATAGGTTTTTGAAATCGACTGATTAGGTTTTGAGATATATCTCTTAGAAAAAGCTCTTTTGTTGAAAAATCGCCAAGTTTGCACCACAATAAAAATAATTCTATGAATTTAATGAACCGCAATTTACCGGGAATACTCTTTAAATCAAGGTAAAAAAAAGCCCGTTGATACGATTCTGCTTATTAAACCTTGGAGCCCTTTAAAAACACTATTTCGACCTCGATATTTGCGTTGTTTATATAGCTAAATATCTCGTAATTATACGTAAAATTGCATTCTAACTAATAATATTACTTTGAAATTTTTATATAATTCTGAATGTTAAGTAATGCAAGAACAATTTTAAAGAATGTTGAGGGTCAGTGAGAAATGTTAAGAACAGCAGCTATATGTAGATGTAGGTTATACGCAAAGGTAATTATGACATGACGGAATAGTTACATTTTCGCATTCTTTTTAAGAATATTATTTAAATCTTTTTCTAAAAATTAAATGAAGGGTTGGGTTTAATTCTCTATCCCTGGTAGAACTGTTGAGCAGTTTTTGGCTAGTCCATAGCGAGTGAAAGACAAACTGGGCAGTGAGTTGAGCAGTGACTGGCTAGTCCACGTGTTACTTTCGTCAGATTTTTGAGCATTTACTATGCTAAGAACTAGCCATCAACTTATAATTGGAAAAAAATAATATAATTTCAGGTTTATATAGTTTAAGATAATAAAAATATATAGAAAAAAGTTTAGATGATTATTACATGTAAGTTCCTATCAATACGTTAACTTAAACTTCCAGAACAGGAAAACGATTTCGTGGGAATTTTTGTAGGTTATGTTCACGAAATAGTGTTTTTAAAGAGCTTCAAGGTTTAATAAGCCGAATCGTATCAACGGGCTTTTTTATCTTGATTTAAAGAGTATTTCTTGTAAATTATAGCCCGATAAATTCATAGAATTATTTTTATTGTGGTGCAAACTTGGCGATTTTTCAACAAAAGAGCTTTTTCTAAGAGATATATCTCAAAACCTAATCAGTCGATTTCATAAACCTATCGATAACTCGAAAGCTAAGAGAAAGAGTAAGTGTTCAAAAACACCTGTGAAAATGTACAATTTTAAATTTACTATACAGGGTGATCCAGAAACATAGGTAACATATATATATATTCCGATTCAGAAAATTAATTCGAGTATAACCCCGTCGGAATTTTTAAAAAATATTAATTAGGCGAGGCGTAATTAATTTTTGAAATGGGCCAATCAGAGGCCGGATTAGGGAAGAAAGGTGAGCGGCGTTGCCGCGCGAAACTAATGCAACAGGTCAACGAGCGAAGCGGCCGAGGCGCTTGAACATAGCTAATGCGTATAGCAGAAGCGAAGATCGCGAAAGCGAATGAATCGCAAAATATATTTTACGAGATTGATTGTATGAATAAAATGTACAATCAAGGAAATGATTTTTATTTAAGTTTGAATTATACCGCAGATTAATAAATTCATTACTTCTATTATTAATTTACTTACTAAATCTATGATACGCGTGCGTTATAAATATGAGATTATTACAGTTTTTAATCTCATCGTATTTACATTAATTTATTGAAACCTTTATGACGAATTTTAAGACAATAAAATTTTGAATTGAATTAAGTTTTGTGTACAATATAGCCAATAAATACGTTTACCATAAAGATATATCGCTACATTTTGGAAATATATTAATTAATTTTGCAAATATATTGGCAATAATATTGCTAGGTAAATAATTCCTAGTCCGTGTAAAATGAAATTTAGCTCAAGCCTCAATTCTCCGTTTAAAAAACATAATGCTACCGCGAGCGCTCTCCGATGTTCGCGCACATCAAATTTTGTGTTCGCGGAGTAAGCCCGCCGCGGGCGCTCTCCGACGTTCGCGCTCATCAAATTTTGTACTCGCGGAGTAAGCCCGTCGCGGACGCTCTCCGACGTCCGCACTGCAAGAGCAAACGTGCTCGAAAAAAGTTACTTCGTTAAAATTACAATTCATTGTGTTTCAGACTTAATAAATATTTTGGAAAACTTGTTCCAAATGTTTAGGATAATAATTGCAATAGTCTGGCTGTTGAATTGAATTGAGTGTTCAATATACAAAATGCCAATGAATAACTACCATAAATTCGCAATATATTGGTAATATATTAGCAATAATATTGCTAGTAAGTTAATTCCGAGTCCGTGTAAAATAAAATCTAGCTGAACCCTCGATGAAGTTTTATAATAGTCTGGGAATCATCTAGCTATAGTATATCTATAATATGTTTACGTTTACCAAATATTTTTAAACTGATTTTTTATAATATATTAGTATATGCTGAACAAATCGATATCATTAAAATTAATTGGATCATATCTTTACTAAAAATCGGTATTATGAGAAATCGTGGATTTATGTCACGCATATTAGTAATTATTCGGATGACCAAAGACAGACGTTCATTCACGGTTTCATCCACTTGAGGTAATAAAAAATCATCGATTCGTCGGTAGTATTGACAATTTGGACGACACGAAACATATTGGCGATATATTGATAATACTTTGGCAATATGTTGGCAACATATTGGCAACATATTGGCAATATATTGACAATACTTTGGCAACATATTGGCAATATATTGGCAACATATTGGCAATATATTGACAATACTTTGGCAACATATTGGCAATATATTGGCAATATATTGATAATACAAATAATAAATACCCGCGTAAAACAATTAAAGTTTATATGAACTTTATATAAACTTTAGGTTTGGCTAAACTTGATATGGGGTTGGCCAACGAGACTGAGCCGGACTTGTGCAATTGACTGTTCAAGTTTGGTGAAAGCATATCAAATGTTCAGCTGAAATTCATATAAAGTTTTTATAAAGTTTTTTTACAATTACTGACAAATAAAATATAGTTTATACTAAGTTTACCTGAACTCAATATTAACGTGATAGCAAGTTCAGGTTTATAAAGTCATATAATGTTGATATCAACATACCCAAAGAAAAATTTTAAATATCTGCTTTAACTGACATATATTTTATTTGTCAGTAATTGTAAAAAAACTTTATAAAAACTTCGATTCGTCGGTAGTATTGACAATTTTGACGACACGAAACATATTGGCAATATATTGATAATACTTTGGCAATATGTTGGCAACATATTGGCAATATATTGACAATACTTTGGCAACATATTGGCAATATATTGGCAACATATTGGTAATATATTGACAATACTTTGGCAACATATTGGCAATATATTGGCAATATATTGGCAACATATTGGCAATATATTGATAATACAAATAATAAATACTTAACGAAATACACTTTTAACTGCAAGATTTAAGCCAGACGTTAAGCCATACTTGCGCAAACACTTTCAGACACACATACAGCCATACTAAAAGATCAACTTTTCATTCCTTGTAACTACCCTCTGTATTGGTTGGTAATAAAAGCCGACATAAGAAAAATCAACCAGTTATTTTGTTATTCTAAAATATCTGTCTTTGTTGATTGCGTTAAATCGTCTTCTCGTTCTTGCATTAGTAGCACAAACTGTGTGAGAAGTTTCATCAACCACCTAAATACAGGAGGGTAGTAATACGGAATGAAATTTGCTTTTTTATCGAGAAATAGACATTTTCATGTTATTTTCTTATCTAAAACATCTGTCCTTTGTTGATTTTTCTTAAGTTGGCTTCTCGTACCAACCAATACAGAGGGTAGTTACAAGGAATGAAAAGTTGATCTTTCAGTATGGCTAATTGTATGGCTGTATGTATATCTGAAAGTGTTTGTGAAAGTATGGCTTTAAGTCTGGCTTAAATCTTGCAGTTAAAAGTGTATTTCGTTAAGTACCCGCGTAAAAAAATTAAAGTTTATATGAACTTTATATAAACTTTAGATTTGGCTAAACTTGATATGGGGTTGGCCAACGAGACTGAGCCGAACTTGTGCAATTGACTGTTCAAGTTTGGCGAAAGTATATCAAATGTTCAGCTGAAAGTCATATAAAGTTTTTACAAAGTTTTTTTACAATTACAGACAAATAAAATATAGTTTATACTAAGTTTAGCTGAACTCAATATTAACGTGATGGCAAGTTCAGGTTTATAAAGTCATATAATGTTGATATCAACATACCCAAAGAAAAATTTCAAATATCTTCTTTAAATGACATCAGTAAGATTACATCAGTTAGAAAAATGGTGAAAATAGATACTTTGTGGTTTTTTAAATTTCTTCTTTCAGGTTATGTCTTCAACACTAAGGAAATAGACAACACTTTTCAGTGACGGATTCGAATTTTTTGGAATATATCTACAGTTTTTCTAACCGATGTATTCTTACTAATGTCAGTTAAAGCAGATATTTGAAATTTTTCTTTGGGTATGTTGATATCAACATTATATGACTTTATAAACCTGAACTTGCTATCACGTTAATATTGAGTTCAGGTAAACTTAGTATAAACTATATTTTATTTGTCAGTAATTGTAAAAAAACTTTATAAAAACTTTATATGAATTTCAGCTGAACATTTGATATGCTTTCACCAAACTTGAACAGTCAATTGCACAAGTCCGGCTCAGTCTCGTTGGCCAACCCCATATCAAGTTTAGCCAAACCTAAAGTTTATATAAAGTTCATATAAACTTTAATTGTTTTACGAGGGTATTTATTATTTGTATTATCAATATATTGCCAATATATTGCCAATATGTTGCCAAAGTATTGTCAATATATTGCCAATATGTTGCCAATATATTGCCAATATGTTGCCAAAGTATTGTCAATATATTGCCAATATGTTGCCAATATGTTGCCAACATATTGCCAAAGTATTATCAATATATCGCCAATATGTTTCGTGTCGTCCAAATTGTCAATACTACCGACGAATCGATGATTTTTTATTACCTCAAGTGGATGAAACCGTGAATGAACGTCTGTCTTTGGTCATCCGAATAATTACTAATATGCGTGACATAAATCCACGATTTCTCATAATACCGATTTTTAGTAAAGATATGATCCAATTAATTTTAATGATATCGATTTGTTCAGCATATACTAATATATTATAAAAAATCAGTTTAAAAATATTTGGTAAACGTAAACATATTATAGATATACTATAGCTAGATGATTCCCAGACTATTATAAAACTTCATCGAGGGTTCAGCTAGATTTTATTTTACACGGACTCGGAATTAACTTACTAGCAATATTATTGCTAATATATTACCAATATATTGCGAATTTATGGTAGTTATTCATTGGCATTTTGTATATTGAACACTCAATTCAATTCAACAGCCAGACTATTGCAATTATTATCCTAAACATTTGGAACAAGTTTTCCAAAATATTTATTAAGTCTGAAACACAATGAATTGTAATTTTAACGAAGTAACTTTTTTCGAGCACGTTTGCTCTTGCAGTGCGGACGTCGGAGAGCGTCCGCGACGGGCTTACTCCGCGAGTACAAAATTTGATGAGCGCGAACGTCGGAGAGCGCCCGCGGCGGGCTTACTCCGCGAACACAAAATTTGATGTGCGCGAACATCGGAGAGCGCTCGCGGTAGCATTATGTTTTTTAAACGGAGAATTGAGGCTTGAGCTAAATTTCATTTTACACGGACTAGGAATTATTTACCTAGCAATATTATTGCCAATATATTTGCAAAATTAATTAATATATTTCCAAAATGTAGCGATATATCTTTATGGTAAACGTATTTATTGGCTATATTGTACACAAAACTTAATTCAATTCAAAATTTTATTGTCTTAAAATTCGTCATAAAGGTTTCAATAAATTAATGTAAATACGATGAGATTAAAAACTGTAATAATCTCATATTTATAACGCACGCGTATCATAGATTTAGTAAGTAAATTAATAATAGAAGTAATGAATTTATTAATCTGCGGTATAATTCAAACTTAAATAAAAATCATTTCCTTGATTGTACATTTTATTCATACAATCAATCTCGTAAAATATATTTTGCGATTCATTCGCTTTCGCGATCTTCGCTTCTGCTATACGCATTAGCTATGTTCAAGCGCCTCGGCCGCTTCGCTCGTTGACCTGTTGCATTAGTTTCGCGCGGCAACGCCGCTCACCTTTCTTCCCTAATCCGGCCTCTGATTGGCCCATTTCAAAAATTAATTACGCCTCGCCTAATTAATATTTTTTTAAAATTCCGACGGGGTTATACTCGAATTAATTTTCTGAATCGGAATATATATATATGTTACCTATGTTTCTGGATCACCCTGTATAGTCTATATGATTTTTATACTAATGTGAACCACACTTCTCGATAGACGGTGAAAATACAAAGCAATTTACATTGAGTTTGTTAAAAAATATTAAAAAGCAAACTCCGGAGAGCTTTTTAAAAACTCGAAGACAGAGACCTCTTGGGGTTTAAAAATTTGGTTCAAGCTGTTTTTTTGAGTTCTTATTGAAAAAAAATTGACGATAAAATTGGTGGCATGGTCGCGCAGGATTTGCTCAAATTTTACTAGCCTGTCTCATATATATATATAATAACTGTTTTGTATCGTTATCGTAATTTTTAACTATTCTCCCCAGTGACAGATATTTTCCAGTAGCATTTCCAACTTTTTCATTCGGCAATGATTTTTTTACGACGTCCCTTTTCACCATTTCTTTATCGGTAGCACTTCTATGCTTGATGTGGCTTCTCTCTCGACTTTCTTTATTTCTCGGACTTTTTTTCTCGTTTATTTCTTTCTTAGTCCTTTAGTCGGATTTCACGTACATGCCTCGGTCTATTCTTCCTTCAACATTCCTCTCCTTGCCATTCTTTTTCAACTTCGTATTTTTCAATTTTCAGATACTTCTTCCTATTGGCTTAACAGGGGCTTACTCAGTTAATTTTTATCTCGTACGTATATTCTTTAGCAGCTCGTCGATTAACGCGGGATATTTTATACTCCTGACTCTTTGTTGTTGAATAAACTTTTTTCGCGAACCTAAATAATTTATACACACACACACACACACACACACACACACACACACACACACACACACATATACATACACACTCACATACACACATACATACATATATATATATATATTCTGTTCGAAATGAGATAACGTCCATATGAGTCTACGTATACAATTTTTATATAAGTAAAATAATTGATATAATAAAAAAGTGAGTAAACAAATTTTTAATGTATATAGATATATTACAAACGAGGTGAAAGAGGGTTATTGTGAAAAAAACATTCACGGAAAATTAAACTAAAGTTCTTATAGCTGCAAGTTGCTTAAAGCCATAGTCTCTCTCTCTCTCTCTATTATTCAATTAACGGTATTACTATGTTACTGCAGTTATATTGCGACTTCCGACTAAAGTTTATAATTGATTTGACAAGAATGCATAGGTAATCTGGTTAAAAACTTGTTTCAACATTTACATTATTCCGCAATTAAACGGTATGACATGCGACGATACGTTACGTTTCACAAATCGCATTTTCATCATTTTACCCGCAGGTAAATAAGTCGCTCAAAATCTACGGGGGAAAAAATTAAATATTCATATTGTAGTAACATAAAAAATAATTTGAGAAAATTATTATTCGATTCAAGGTGAATCGTTGAAAAGTGCAGGTTTGTCTTTGAAACAAAATACGTACGTAGTATACAGCACACGATTCATTTATAAAACGAACTACTTAAATTTGATCGAGTGAAAAATTATTAGTTTAGAGGAAGAAACAGAAACTAATAGATTCGGTACATATTGACTCGAAATTTCGAGTTGAATATCACAGTTAAAAAATGAACCGATACAACTGGAATTTTCTTGAAGTAAAGAATATTTATAGATATACGAGTGAAATTTTCACTCGAACAATGTAGCGAGACTCGGGAAGTTCTGCCGGAATTTTCGAGTGACTTGTTCACTCCATCAAATTTCGTGAAAATGTGAATTTCGTTTCATGTTATACATATACGTATATATATATATACAAGGATATAGTCATTTAAATTTGGTACTCGGAAATCGAAATAATTCTATCGATGGAATTGAAAAGAGAAGAAAGTCGTAAAATGGGGTTTAGCTAAGGAGCTCTCTAAAGTTTATCAGAGAAGCCCTGGTGTATTTTTCGAGGCGAATATTCGAGCGACGAGGGGCACTCGGGAAACCGTAGATTCAAAGCCGAGCGATAACGTCGTCCTAAGAAAGAACGACTAGAGTGGCGGGGATTAATTGGCGCGAATTTGTAGCGACCCGAGAATTTCGGTTTTCCGGGCGAACGAGTTCCTTGACGATCGCTTTCTCTCTCTTTCTCTATTTCTTTGAGTGCGACTCGATGAAACTTGCCGAAATTCACCCAAGAAAAACGCTTGCCCTGACGCACGAGACACCAGGAGGACTTTAATTCGTTCCCTCGGCTCTAAATTTATGTCTCTCGGATGCTTTAGTTTACTGCAATACCCTCCGTGAATCTATATACGTTCTACGTGTTTCGCGATTGTGAAACTTAAACAAAGATATACGGGTTGCTCGATAATTGAACTTGTCTTTGCTACACCGTTGAAAGATCACCTGATTATGCATCTTACAGTGATTTTCATTTATCGTTTAATACGCATTTGATTTTTTTTTACACACACCTTCCGTTCACACTACTGGAAGTTTCGTGTATATACAATTACTATATACTTTCTTTTTTATTTATTTATGTAATATGTGATAATGTTAATGCACTACTAGTATATTAATTATTATTATTATTATTCAAGTTTACAGTACAAAATGATCAATTAATTTTCTTTTTGTGTTGAAAGCACGTCATTTAAAATTCAATCGCGTACATTATATACATGGTAGTACACATATATATACTTATATATAACATTTTAAGTATTACCATATCTTGATTAACATTAAAACTTAGCAAAGTATATAGAGAGATAAATATTCTAAAAACTACTATTTATTTATAAATAGCTAGTCAAAAAAAAATTACGAAGGAATCGCGTATTTCACAAGTCAAAAAAAAATGACGGCAATAAATCTCTCTACTTAACCCTTGTCGAGAGACACGACGCGCTCCATTACCTAACTACGCGTTTAAAAATTCATAACTTGCAGAAAAGTCGAGTTATTGATTTTGTACGTCTCATTCTTAAGAGCGATAAGTTATAAAAAAAAAAATTTCTCGTCGTTGCACAATCTTCTCTGATGAGAATAAAATATTACAGTGAAAGTTAGCGAATAATGTATACGTATATATTAAAAATGTAATACTTATAAGTTAAACGTAAATAATAATTTCATCGATTAACAACAGAATGATGTGAATTATACCAATTAGAAACAAAAACCGTGATTTGTAAATGTCTTTCAGAATTATTCCGAAGCGAAGTGACATTATACCATTTCATTGGCCTTAAAACACAACCTTGTGCGTTCTTTTTTTTTTTATTGCGATACGCCATACGTGAATCCGTCACGCGTATTACTCAATAAAAGCGAATGCATCGATTTCGATTGTCGTAAACGTATTCAACGAGGCTATACGCGCGAGAACGATAATAAATATATGAATTTGAAAGAAAAAGAAAAAAAATTAACGTACACCGCCGTACATCGAAGAGCGATACAACCATTCTCAGTAGCGAAATTTCGCCGTCCGTATTGTTACGTCGACGTGAAATAATGTGAGGAAGAAAAAAAAATCTACGAAAGAGATAAAACGGAGCTGTTCTCGCGCGAGTACCTGTATATAATGCGAAGAGCTTTAAGATGTATAAGAAAATACAGTCGTGTATTATTAGAAAATGTACTCGCAGATGTCTACGACGTGACTACATGTAGGTAAACCAAAATTTTTTAATAATAAATATATCGTAACGATAACGAGTCAGACGAATCTTAATAATTAGAAGATGGATATATCGTTGATTTTATTTACATATGAAATATAGATATGCAATTTGTATGATGAAAAACGTTATTATTGCGGGTGTATGTTACTTAGCCCATTGAAAATTAATAAAAATGTTTAAGTTTCGATAAAATATTATAGAACGCCACTTTAGTAACTGCAAATGCGACAATGCGAGCGTGAAAATGTTTGGTGCGCGCAATGAATGCTAAATAAAGTACACTGAATTCCATAGCAAGCTGTAACTTTAATTTCTTAAAATCTGAAGCAAAGTGTACAACGTTTCGGCTAATCACAATGTGTATATATATATCTCCAACCGGGATATATATTACTTCACTTTTTATAATTCTTTTTTTTTTCAGTTTTTACGTGCACACGAAACAATAATTAGGTCGCGTTGTTATTATTTTTTTATAATTAAACAATTATTCAAGCAGATGTATGGTGAATTAAAAAAATTCCGTGACTTTACGTTGTAAATCGTGAGGCCATGGAACGTTTACATGTGTATTCTTGAAAAAGAAAAACTTGTGCCTTTACGATTGTTTTTTTTTTGGGGTATATGAGTAATAAATATGTGCGACCTAATTATTTTATGGCAGTCCGTGAAAAATCCCGTTGCGAAGTGCATTCAAATTTGGACGTTACGTCGAAACTGAAAGTACGTGTCTCGAAGTGCCCACACGTCGCGGCCTCAAAAAAATATATCGACCGGATGACAATTTCACTTTGGTTTGAGAAAAGGGCGTTTCTTCGGGAATATTAGTTCGTAATTAAGACGTGCCGGTGACCCCGAAACCGTCGAGGGCTCTTAACTTAAAACGCTGAGAGATAAAAACCAGAGTACCGGGGAAGGGCAGGAGAGTGGGGCGCGAGAGGGGGAGGAGGGTGGAAACCGAATGGATAGGACGTGTGAAAATAAAAGGGAAGGGGGTGGGTAGGAGAGGGGATTGGAGGAGGGGGGGAGGAGGGGGGACAGTCGGACGTGCCGGGAAAAATTGCGGGTGAATTTTAGGTTCAAGTTCCTACTCTACTTTCTTACTTCGAGTTCTTCTTTCTTCTTTGACCCTTTGACGCTTTATGTATTATGGATGATGCGACATAGTTTTTGCCGTGGCGAAAAAAAGAAGAAGAAGAAGAAGAAGAAAAAAAAAGAAGTTGCCGTTGCGGAAACGGCGGTGGATTCGTGTGGTTTAGATCTTTTCTTTCAAATGCCCAAGCAAACTGCCAGGGGAGAATTATAAACGTGCTCCAGTTTCACCGCGTACAGTTTGACGAATTTCGTTCGATCAAATTAAGCGATTTGAAAATCCGATTTACACTATCTTGTGTGTAGACCCCTCGAACTCATCGGATCATATTATTAAAATGAACCTTGAAAATTCAAATTCGTTTTACACTAATTTTATGGGTATACTTTTGGTGCTCGATCGCCCGGTTTTAATTTTAAGTGATATTTTCAATTCGTTAGAAAAATTCTGGTTTCTCATTGTAGATCTAACTTTCACGTGTCCCTTTTAAATTAGAGTTTCTCCGCTCGGTCGACTCATCAAGACTTGGAGTTTCAATTTCCGTGCGGACTTTTAACTTTCTGCAAAACGAGCAAGATAAACTTTTGTAAATTAAAATTTTAACATTTGAGTATTAATTTGAGGAACGAAAAAAAAACCGAAACATTAGTAATACACACTGTATATTGATTCGCATTAAAATAGGAGTAAACTGCAGGTGAAATGTGTCAGAAGTTCCTCATTGTTCCTCCATCAAAGAAGCATTGTATACATATTTTCGTAATTGTTCATTGTTTAGTCTTCAATTTTAGATTTACTAATTATTACGATCTGGAAACTTTAAAGTGAATTTTTCTTATATACGTAACGTTTCGTCGCAGGTGAATAGAAAAAGTAAAGACTCGTTTGTTACGCTAAAAACGATTGAAATAAATAGTATTATAAAAACAATGAGTCGACCGAATTTATCTCAGGCGTTGTTTCAGCATTTCGCTAATACGTCTGAATTAAGGAAGAAGGACAACATTATCGTATTTAAATCGATCAAAGTTTTGGCTATACATACATAAACCGTTATTGCATTAGCTCGATTCGCAGTTTAAACTCTCGAGCGAACGATTATATCAACGACGAGGAAATTAATCGCCGCGTAGAATCGGGAAGTATAACTTTCATCCCGCTAAACCAAGTAAATCCATATTCGGTGATTTAAAATTCACGGATACGGAGGAACAGACTACTGTTAGAAGGTAAATAAGAAAATCGTATTTGTAACCCCGGAAGGAAAGTTATTCATCGCCGCGCGACGAGAAAATAACTTTGCAAACTGTATCATTATAGGGGGAGAAAAGCGCAAAGGACAAAAGCGACGATCCTAATAGAAAGTGAGAAAAAGAAAAGTAGCGCTCGCAAAGAATTCGTGCGCACTTAATAATTTTCCCGGAGTTTCCCGACGCGTTCGATTTATTTTCCTCGAGTCACCTCTTCGATGCGTCCCAGCCAACTTCGACTTCGCCTTGTAGATTTTTTTTTATCCCGTAACGAGCGCGAAGAAGCTGCCTTGGCACTTGTTTCTTACTGTCTTCGGGGAGAATTCGATATTGCTCGCGATGCACAAATGAAAAAAGGTACGCAAGAACGGGAGAAGTTTAACTTGAAGGTCGGAATGAGAAAGATCAAGCGTTTTAATGGCTCCTTTCATTTTTATTTTCTTACTTTCTTATATATTTATGACGGATTTGTTAAAATACAAAATGCTCCATTGCGTCTTCGTTTTCTTCTTTTCCCGCGTCATTTTAATAAATATCAATTGTAAGAGATATATAAATGTTTATTGAACGTGATGGATTACAGTAGAATTTATCGACATAAAAAATGTGCGTTACTTGTACTCTAGTTCCGATTTCTTTTACTTCTCTTTTTTCGTGTCAATTTATTTTGTGCTCGTTCATATATTGATTTATTTATTATTAATTTATTGAAATGTTTTTTAAGAAATATAATCATAATGTCCTACCGAAAAATAGGAAATACAATTGTGATTTTGTGACAGGAAAGTTCAGCGTGACGAGAGTGATGAGGCGTCGACAAAATATTGCCAACCATAATTTTGGTTTTTATGCTCAACATATAAAAAATAATTTTGTGTCAAAAAGTGTTCTTCATGTTAATGTAAAGCAATATTCCATTTAACATTAAATTAAAACAAAATTTTTTAAAGTTCATAAATTTTAAATGAAAAGATAATCCTTGAACAATTATCACATCGAGTATTTTTAGGAAAAATGTAGCTTCTCGTAAATGGCTATAAAAGTTAAAAGTTAAAACTAGAACATAAATATATCAGCTATTTAACAACAATTGACCTAACAAGTCATATTGGTAAGGAATCAGAAAAATTTTTACGGCGCTGACACGTTCATTTTTAAGTTGCTGATCAAATATCTCATGTTAACCGAGTTTTCACGGTAAGTTATATATATATATATATAAAGCAAAAAAAAAGCAAAGTGAAAATAAATAATCTATAAAAAGATAATACAAAATTGCTAAAACGGGCAAAGAGGAATTTATTTAATATACTTTGACGTGAAAAGAGTTTCATCGTCGAATTGTTTACTTAAACTCGTTTCTTCACAACAGTTAATCACGTTAAAAAGGCTAAAAAAGATAAAGTGGGGGGAGGGATCAGGGTGATAGTCGAGTGGTCATGCCGAAAAATAGACTGGAAAAGGTGCGGCGAGAATCGAAATAGACCTCTCGTGTAGATAAGAAAAAGACATTGGAATTTATACGCGCGTGAGAGATACGAGGAATTGGAGGCACGGTTCGACGTCTCTATTGAAAAATTATTCGAAATGCGAGAACAAGAGAGCGTGGAGAAATATTTTGCCGTGAAATATACAACCATCCTAAGTTGAATACATTTCCTCTATAACTACAAGGATTCTCTCTCTTCTTTCTTTGGTCGATTTTAGTCGTATCACCGATTTTCGCGTGAACGTCGTTCGTACATACATTTTTTTCCACCCTGAGGCGCAACGTAATGATTATTTTGATTTTTGTAATAGATGTTTTTAAATATAACCGAAAATTGACAGTACTTTCCCCAGTGAGGTAAGATAGATATTTTACGATATCACTAAAAATTCTTGTATTTTTATTACTATATATAATACACGTAGATTTGGTTATAAAGAGAAGGCTCAATCAACATATTTTTTTACCACGATTCTTTCATCTTTATTAAAATAGCTTTTTGAACAAAACATAGATTCTTCGCGCTTGTTTGATTAAATTTATTATTACTCCGTGTTATGAACAAGATCAAAACGCGTTTCGTACGCAATTTATTATTAAAATTGCATTTTAATAATCTCATTCGAAATTTAAATTACAAGAGTTAATAATTTACGTGTTGATTAACATTTACTTTAAAAGTATACCCAACAAATTAACTTATTTAAAAAAATTAAAAAGTCATTAGAAACGTCTGACTGCAGCAAACCTTTGATGCATATTTTTAAAACTTAAAATCTCTCTCATAATTTGCCTAGATTGACTCAGTAGTACAGTATTTATTAGGAAAATCTATTGGCTAATATTTAGTTTTAATACGTATTGCGACCGCTCTCAGTTACAATGAATCTTTAATAACAAAAAAAAATACATACATCGTCTCTATCTTTGATTTTTACTGACTTGTATTGATGACTCCTACAATCTCGTAGAAGCATGCACGTGTATAAGTATAACCTCAAAAAGTTGCTAAATAGTAAACAAGTATGCAAGTAATACATATTATTTTAATATCTTAAAAATTTATAAATACGTAATGTATTTATCAAACAATATATATATTTATAGGTGTAAATAAATTACAGTCATAGTGTATACTGGTTTAAAGTATTGAAAAAGAATGCGGAAAAAAAGCAAAACACGCGTATTATAAGAAAATAAAAAAGAAAATATTAGACGACTGATTATTGAGATAGAAATAATAAGTAAATAAGTCTAGATTTATACTTGTTTGTAGTAAAGTGATGCTTCAATAAACGAATTTTTTATGCAAGGTATTATTTATTATACATATAATTATATAGTTTAAATTCATTCGCACTTTTTAAATTATTTTACATGTATACACTATTCAGATAAAATTATTATTTTTTCACTTGCACTTGAGAGTGTTTTCATTATGACCCTACATTAATAAACTTAAATAAAAAAATGAAATAGATGTAGCAGCTTGCTTTAAACAAACATTGAACTCAGGTTAGGGTTGGACTCCGCACCCATGTACTTAGTATAAACAACATTATATTTCAAATTACTGGTAGATTTACCTAGTATTACACATCATAAGGCTCATCATCCTCAGTAAACACTTTTTTATTCATCAACCCGGTTTATGTTATATATATTTATGCATTGGCCAATCCTTACTGAGTTTTGCAACCAAGAAAATAAAAATATCGACCACTTTCTTAGCTAAAAATTTTCTAAAAAACTAGTCATTGTCAACGAAATTAGCGGAGGACTCGCGAATAACTTTCGAATACTTCTACCAGGGTTAGCTTTGATTTATTATCGACAAAGTTTACGGATATTAATTAAAAATATACCGAACAACCCGAGTAATTAAATGGGTATTGAATGAATGTAAAATTTTCAATATATATTAAACATCAAATGTATTATTTACAATCTGAGCATATTGTGTAAAATATTGTCAATCATTAATATTATCAAAATAAAACAATTACATATAAATGCATGCATACCTATATTAATAAATAAACAATATATAATCGAGTGATCTACATTTGTAGAATAAAAAGGAAAATATATTACGTCATTGTTATAAAATTATATTTCAAAGAAATTTAAAGTTAGTGTATCCGCAGACTGTATCAAGGGAAAAGTTATGAAAATACGAAGAAATTTGTATACATACGATCGCGTACCCCATTTGAAATTGAAGAAAGGGACAATACTAAAATCAGTAGCATCTATTCACCCGACGAGTAAAGAATGAAAATCTTGAGCATTTCGCATACAGTGGAATGAAAAAAACAGACATCGGTCTGCGACAAAAAATAGAGTAGAAATACATAAAAGGACATACATGGGTTTGACTTTGTATGTGCGGGTTGTCGTACCTCTTTGAGGTAAAGCAGACTCGTACAGTTTCGCCTCGACGACTCAAATGATGTTGGACTGTCGTGTACGTGGAATAAAATTTATGATAAAAAAAAGAAAATTTAGATTTAAAGTTAAATGAAATTTGATTAAAAATCCTTTGACGTATTTAAGTGTGTTTTACCATTGAAAATCATTAAAACTACGTCAACGTCATTAGATGAGTAAAAACAAATTGAGTTTTTCGAAGATAAAAATAAATTATGGAAATTATAAAGCTTGAATTTTGATAATTAATATCACTGAATATTCTTATGGTGCACTTATAAGTGACACATTTGCTTTGGCTTGCCGTTAACATTATCTTCGTAAAGATTCAACAAACTCCTACTGCGTTTCGACATAAGAATTATGTTGGAAATATTGAATTAAAAATCTGAAAAAATTCATATGGGTAGTTTAAAACAAAATCGAGGGCATGGCCTTTTTATTTTTTAATAACAAATAATGAATGTGTTAATAATAATTGAATAAACAATTTTTGGTCGATAATTATTGGTCTGAAAAGGCATGAATATTCAACGCAAAAATCAGAATTACATTACAGATTTATAACTCTGAAAAAATTTGAGTATACTGTTTAAAACATGCCTAAGGGAATGGCGTTCAGGATTTTTCAAAAATTTATTCTTTTGGTTATAAAAAAAAATTAAAAATGGCCATTTTCTGAGTCCGACATCCCCTTAAAGGATTTACAGTTTAGTGATTCACTTTATTATTTGATAAATATTATTTAAAGGTTGATTTTACACACTGCGTTTTTATAAAAAAATACACATCAACCGAAGTAACAATATTTTTAGTAAAATAGAGAATATTCTTTACAATAGTCACACTCAATTTTACACGGCTACTGTAAACTTTAATATAAATTATGGAAAAGTTGGTTATAGTAATTCAAATATTTATAATAGTAATAATAATTTAATATTTCAAAAGAAGAACTTTCTTTCGAGTTTAAAATTCTTGTAGAATCACCGAAAAAAAAAATGATCTCCGCGTCAGGTGCCAAAGTGATTTTTTTTTACGATCACCAGCTCCAATAGGGAATCACCGAGCACAGATTTCAAACTCTCCCCATATATATACTAAAACCGAGCATATATAGATACGCGTGGGCTGCTCAAACCCTCTCTTCCCTCTCTCTCTCTCTCTCTCTCTCTCTCTCTTGCGTGTGTGATTTTTTACGCGACGCGCAACCGGAATCGCGTATTCAGTCGGCGGTCTTTGAAAAATGCGAAATTTTCTATAAAGTTGAGAAGCGCAATTTTTCAAATTCGCGCGGCGGAAGATTGAAATCGTGGCAGGCCTCGGGTATTAATCTTATACGAGGATATATCTCGGGAAAATCGTTTTCCGACTCGAAATTACTGCGATTCGTGAAAATATTATTCTAATAAATATTTATCTTTCTGAGACTGATATTTCTAGCGCGTGTATTACTATTCCCAGCTGTTATTACGAAAATAATAAATTAAAACCAACGGGGTTGTATATATATATATATATATGTATCTTTTTTTCGGGTGTTGCGTGCAGTTTTTCATTTTGGCGACGCGGGCACCTAGACTTCTTGATACGTGGTTTTGATCAAATTAACTCGATAATTTATGGCTCGGGTATGCAGATCATATTTGTTTTTTAATTGTTCATTTCGTACAGTTTTATATTCGCGAGGTAGCATGTGGCACAATTATTTCTTAAAGCACACCTACAAATTCTGTAGAAAAAAGTAATGGTTCATTTGATACATATAAATTAACTTTTTTAATAACATTGAAAATGTTTAGTTTGTTGAAGAAAATACGGGAGTATAAGCACATTTATTACGATTATGGAGCATACTATTGTGCCGCACAGTCGAGAATCGTAGCATTCGGAAACAGGAGTTAAAATTGTATTTTTCGATAGACAAATTTGGACACTTTTAATTATTAGAGGTTAAAATAGCTATTTTATAAATAACAACAAGTTTTTATCTAAAAGATCATTTCAATTCTACGAAGGTAATTATATTATTTCTGACGTAAAAAAACTCTAAAAATGGATTATTTAATTAATTATCATTAATAGTAGAAAATATTTTAATTTAACAAGGTAATTTTTTACTGAACCGATATCGTATTTTCTCTTACAAAAAAAAAAGAATTTGTTAATTAAAGCACTCTGCGTGACACAGTGTATTTATCTTGGTTTTTATTCAGCCAATAGATATCAAAGTACTGTTAATTATATTATCTTTACACAAGATGTACCTTTATATAAGTGAAAAATAACGTTATCGTACATTAATTAATTTATTGATTAAAATACTTGAAGAAAAATTCCCTACTACGGGTGAGTCAATATACATTCTATTTTATTTAGAATTGAATGAGGAAACAAATAAACCTATAGACGTTTTATTCTTTTCAGTTCTTGCTCTTCCTCTCCTCTCGGTCCTTTATTATTCTCGTACAAAATCGTGAATTTAATAACGTAATCTAACAAAGCTATTCACAATCAGCACACTCGGTTTTTGAATTAAATGAATTGTTGAAGTTACATTTTCCAACTGCGTAATACTATTTACAACCAGTGAACTTGCTTATTGTGCTTTTTATCCTTTCTATTTCCGTTGACGTAAACTTTGATTTAAGGGAAAAACAATGACATTCGGTATGGACAAATTAAAATTTGGTATTATTATTACATTGCGTAAAGTATAGTGTGTTACTTTTTGATTTATTAGTTGAGGATGGGGATTTAATAATCAGGAATGCGAAATAAATTGATAATAATAATGATGATTTATTATAATTTACAATAAATATATAATAAATATAAGTATAAAATAAATGTATATGGGACATCCACGTGAAGTGGTCAGATCAACATTTTAAAATGTATCAAATTTTGGGTACACACTGTAAACATTTTTCAGAAAATAGAACAAAATGTTTAGGTACTGGAATTTATTAGCTCAAAAGTTATTCTAACCTCAAAAAGTGAATTTTTCCAAGTATTTTTCAACACCAGCTTACCGCTATTTAACTCAAAATCTATCAACTTTTACTATAAAACATTATATATAACATTCGTTGCTAACTATGTCTATACAATTTATCCTTCTGGGTTAGAATTTCTAATCTCAAGGTTAACGTTACATAAACTACATGTCAACATTCAACTTAAAAATAGCGTAAGTGCGCCCCAATTGATTTTTTCATTCAAAAGTCTAAAACAAAAAACTTGAGGCATTACCTTTTAAACGGTCTGTAGCTTGCAAGTGGCCTTCGATTCTGTAAAAAGTTATAATAATTTAAAGAAAGACAAAAATTTTTTAAAAATTAACATGGTAATTCCCATTTGAATTTCTACAAAAATTTCGTGTTTCTTTAAACTATGAGAACTTTTCATATATATATATATATTGTCACGGATATCTTCCACCCACGTAACAATATATATATATATATAATGAATTTTTAATTTCAACAACTACTAATCCGATCTTGTTGCTCGTGGTCGAGAAAAAAAAGTAAAGGAAAATTTTGGTCTAATCGCGATCGAGGTGAACGAGCAACTGCTATTAGCGTAGCTTTTTCACTTGAAGGAAATTAAATCTACCAAAAACTAGGCTGAGCGCACGTCGCAGTGCGTTCGACGGTTGCTGAAAACTGCAATTCAGCGGGTCACTTTTTGCACTAACTTTGGGTTCGCATGCACCAGACGCAATCGGATCCTTTTGTGCATGAGTATATTTATTACACTTTTAAATATTTAAATATGTATAAGTTATTTACTTATTTATTTTGTCTGGACGTAACATAGTGATTGTAAAATTTTCAATCTTTGGAGTGTTCCGAAGTTGTAGTTATATTTATATTTGTTACACAAAAGTAGCTCAACCCTATATTACAATAACCCTATATTACAACAATGGGATTTGAAAGAGTTGTTTAACGACAGTTGTTAAAAAATTTTCATCTATATGTAGTGAAAATACTTTTTATTATGCAAAACTAAATGTAAATTTTGAATTATTTTTAAAAATTCAGTATTTTTAGTAAATTTATAGTGATTAAATCGTAGTTTCTTTGAGAATTATTGAAAAAGCGAGATATTACGATGTCTTACATAATACATATATTTTATAAAAAAAATATTTATAGTATCATCTCTTAAAATTTTTATATTCATAAAAGAATCACCGTTGTAACTCATAAACACTTGGAGAACGTAAAAACAGATAGCGGCTTCCTAAAAATTAAAAGTTTCGTGAAATTCTTCGTACGTACAAACTTTAAATAGTAATATATGGTAAACAAAAAATTTGGTATTTAATAAAGAATTAGAAAAGATAATTTAAAGTTATATGCATCATTATGGATTACATTCCGGGTAGTAATATTATTTTAAAAACTGAACCCTAGGAATTTAAAGTAAGTTTGGGACAGCTCGAGTATTATACGATGAATTTATATAAACGAATAATCCGTGTACAGGAGATGCATTGAGAGTTCAAGAGTGCGTAAGTTCAGTGAAACGTTAAAATTCGAGGGAGATACAGCACATTAAGCTCGAAAGTGAAGATCGAAGAGGCCCTCGTTACGCGGAACCCTCGAAGCTCGTCCATCAAAAACTCGAAATTCCCGAGATCCTTCTGGAAGGATGGAATTAGGAGTGCCCGCATCGAACCAAGCCGTTAAATAGCGTCCGTCGTCTTACTCGCGCGTCATCTGCCGATCCCCCTCCCACCCACTGAAAATCTCGGTCACCACGGAATCTCCGGTATTCACCAAGGATAGTACGCGGGAAGTGACGACCGCGAGCCAAATTGTTGGAGGCGACGCGCGCTATGGCCACGATTCGACACGATCGGCATGTGGATTTTCCGCGAGCCGATTAATTTTCGGGTCTCCGGAGACGTCGGCTTTGTTTCTCCTTCCAGTTGACGTGCTACATTGTATTTTTAAATAACTCCGAGTCGAACATCCGTGTGTGCTCGGTGTGTGCGCGGTATACATTCCCGCCCGTGGATTACCAACGACGACTCGTTTCTCCGATTGATTTAACGACGAGTCGCTTTTTCGTCTTTTTTTTTTTCTTTTTTTTTTCTTGGCAACAGTCGACTGAAGAATTAGATTCGGGTGTGAATGACACAGCGGATTAGGTTCCTTTGGCCTTCTCGACACACAACCAGAGTGGTTCATTGTTTTTATGTTTCATGTTTTCGATTCGGAAATAGCCACCGGTGTGTCATGGGTGTCAAGAATTGCGAGATCGCCTGTCTCGAAGATAAGTGGCTTTATCGTTAACTTGTTACCGTATGAATTCCGTTGCTAAATATCAAACTTGTTTCGATTTGTAATTGATTGAGTAAATAAATAGTTTTAACCAGAAACTAGTAGCTACTAATACATATGTTTGTTTTTATTCAATATATCCATAATAATATTTTTTTGTTGTTATTTTTAATACAGTTTACAAATGTGTAATTCCGGAATGTGATTTTATTTCGAGCAAATTCGTACTTGAGCATCAGTAAGTTTTGAGTAGATATTTTATTCTGTTATCATAATTTAACAGTTTTGCATTCAAATTTACATCAAGTTTCCCTTGTTTGTTTTAAACAAAAATAATCCTTGTATGCCAATATACGCAAGGAAGTATGTATATGTTTCTCGTGTCCGCAAATCAATTTGTCAGAATTGTATAGTTACATTTAAAAAAGATAAATTTTTAACGGAAAAATTCGATAACCATCAGGTATTAAATAATTGATATAATAATGTAATCAAATTGGAAGATTTTTGTACCTAATTTAATTCTATGCTACCTCAAATTCTGATTCATAACATGCCTACCCATGGAGAGAGATTGTAATTTTTCTAGTTAGCACACGAAAACGGTGAGCGGCAGTATCATAAATATTTGCCAAAATTGTAATGGATTTTGGTGACCAAAAAAAAAATGCAAATATTCAATTTAAAAATAAAAATACCATTTTATATTAAAAAATTAAAATTTAAAGATATTAACAGTGATAAAGTGTTTATTAGAAAGTATATTAATCGGTATTTCCGAGCTAATTTGTGTTACTCAATGTTTTTTCCCGTCCGTCGGTTCGATCTCGACCTGGGTACGTTGATTTTTTTCTTTCTCGATCTTTCCTTAATTCATTTTCTAATACCTCTAACAACATTTAAGACTTAGCGATATGCAAGTAAGTTTTTAATAGATTTTCAATGAATTAAATACTGTATTTTAGCAATAAAATTAACAATTTTTTGTATTAAAATTTAAGTAATTTTTGTGGCAGAAATCTAACAAAACCGTGGATTTTCCTCATTAACCACGATTTTACCAGGAGTTCGCCAAAATTTTGCAAGTAAATATTTCCCAATGTTTTTGACATGAATTTTTCTCCATGCGGGTAGAAAATGAAAATTATACAATTATCTAACTTAAATTTAATTTTAACTTGGATTGACCCTATATTTCAATTTGTATTCAATTCAAGTACTTGAGTCACTTTTATATCACATTTTGCTTTTTCAACACGAAAACGCAAAGTATTTACAAAGATATATAAGTATAGTCTCACTTTATTATTGTTTGCCGCGAAAATTGAAATAAAAGCTAAGCATTCGATGAAAATCGATGAAGAAGGCTCTTAATGAGTTTCGAAATAGTGGAATCTTTAACTATTGTCGAGTTATTCAACGTAATATGAGACCGGAAAATTTTCCATTTGGAGGTACTGCACTCCTTTTATTACCCAACTTTTAGATTGAAAGACTTTCTTTGCATGCATTGTAATTTTCTTTTTCGCTTCTTTCGTATTATGCCATCTCATTTGTAAGATTTATAAGATTCTATTCCTATTTGAGAAGTCTTTTTATTCACCACGGTTGTTTCCACTTTGATATTAAATTTATATTTAATTTGAAGTTCAGTTAATTTTATCGGACTTTTCACTTCAATTTTGATACACACACTGAATAAGATATATTTTTGTTCTAAGAGGCATTCTTCTTAAATATATGTCTCAAGAAGAAATTCTGGTTGGTCCAATGCGATTCCTTTAAAATCAAGAGGAATATAACATGCCTACCCATGGAGAGAGATTGTAATTTTTCTAGTTAGCACACGAAAACGGTGAGCGGCAGTATCATAAATATTTGCCAAAATTGTAATGGATTTTGGTGACCAAAAAAAAATGCAAATATTCAATTTAAAATAAAAATACCATTTTATATTAAAAAATTAAATTTAAAGATATTAACAGTGATAAAGTGTTTATTAGAAAGTATATTAATCGGTATTCCCGAGCTAATTTGTGTTACTCAATGTTTTTTTCCCGTCCGTCGGTTCGATCTCGACCCTGGGTACGTTGATTTTTTTTCTTTTCTCGATCTTTCCTTAATTCATTTTCTAATACCTCTAACAACATTTAAGACTTAGCGATATGCAAGTAAGTTTTTAATAGATTTTCAATGAATTAAATACTGTATTTTAGCAATAAAATTAACAATTTTTTGTATTAAAATTTAAGTAATTTTTGTGGCAGAAATCTAACAAAACCGTGGATTTTCCTCATTAACCACGATTTTACCAGGAGTTCGCCAAAATTTTGCAAGTAAATATTTCCCAATGTTTTTGACATGAATTTTTCTCCATGCGGGTAGAAAATGAAAATTATACAATTATCTAACTTAAATTTAATTTTAACTTGGATTGACCCTATATTTCAATTTGTATTCAATTCAAGTACTTGAGTCACTTTTATATCACATTTTGCTTTTTCAACACGAAAACGCAAAGTATTTACAAAGATATATAAGTATAGTCTCACTTTATTATTGTTTGCCGCGAAAATTGAAATAAAAGCTAAGCATTCGATGAAAATCGATGAAGAAGGCTCTTAATGAGTTTCGAAATAGTGGAATCTTTAACTATTGTCGAGTTATTCAACGTAATATGAGACCGGAAAATTTTCCATTTTGGAGGTACTGCACTCCTTTTATTACCCAACTTTTAGATTGAAAGACTTTCTTTGCATGCATTGTAATTTTCTTTTTCGCTTCTTTCGTATTATGCCATCTCATTTGTAAGATTTATAAGATTCTATTCCTATTTGAGAAGTCTTTTTATTCACCACGGTTGTTTCCACTTTTGATATTAAATTTATATTTAATTTGAAGTTCAGTTAATTTTATCGGACTTTTCACTTCAATTTTAATACACACACTGAAAAAGATATATTTTTGTTCTAAGAGGCATTCTTCTTAAATATATGTCTCAAGAAGAAATTCTGGTTGGTCCAATGCGATTCCTTTAAAATCAAGAGGAATCTGATTGATTTTACAATATTGATCTTTCGGAGATGTACTATCTCATTTTTTACAAATAGAAATTTCGCTTGATTATAGAACGAATGACAAATTGGAGCAAACATATTTTATTCTTGAGGCATATTTATCAAGAATTCCGCTTAGATCAAAAATATATTATTTTCAGTGTATATACGTATATTCTTAACTTGTAACGATTATCACCTCTTGATAATAACTTATCAAAATTAAGATTATCAAAGACGCTTTTGTACACTGAGAAAAAAAGTTGTAAATATTGCATAAGATTAGTTATTTTGACTCGACTGGTAATAAGCCAACATTATGCTCGAAAAAGTAAGATATGCAAATTAACTTCTACAATGTTGCAATCAATTTTGACTACACGATTTTAGGACTATAATATGTATATAAAATAAAATAAATAAATTATATTTAAAATATTATATAAATTCTCTCTTTCCAGGAACGAGCGTTTGGCCTAAATGTCTCGTTCAAAATAAAACTATAGAGTCGCTACGCATACAGGCGATCGATATTTATTACCTATACGATACTCAAATTAAAATTACTCGTGTACTTAAGTCTGGCTCTCGTAACTTTTTGAGTTTCAAAGGAGTAAAAATTTCTTAACTCTTTTTCTCAGTGTGCAGCAGCTAGAGGCTGTAGACGTCGTTTGTACCAACTGCGACATTTACTTCGAATGTTGGGACTCAAAGTCGTGTTCCGTATAAGGAACATTTGAAATTCATTTCTTCATTCGTTTCAAGTGTCTCGTAACTGCCTATGATGGTAGTAGTATACTGTGTGATCAAGGAACTATCCAAGAGTTAGCTGGAAAAGCAATTCCGTTATTAGTGTGTACTGCTGTGTCGTTAAAGGTTGCTTACATTTGCAAAATTAGGGATACCATCCGCATTGACAGTTACGTACACTTCGGTGAACCTGAAGAGTATTGACATACATAATAGGTATAGCTGTTCCTGCGTTTGCTAAGAGCTTCAATTTAATGTTGGAGTTGAGGTCAGATAGTCCTGAAGGCAGGGTACATTACTTTACCGGAGCATGATGCTTTATAGTCGGGAAGAATATGGCCAACGATCGTAACATTCTCCTATGGAAAACCTTGGTCCAACCTGATTATTCTAGTTGACTCGATCACTTATCACTCTAAATAGCCAGCAGTAAAATATAATTGTAAAATAAATTTGGGACATTAATGGGTGTCAGCGCACTCCGAGTCGATCGAGGTAATCGTTGTCTTCAGTTAATGCATTGAACTATCTCATTTTGTATGAAAGATAAGGTGATACAGTTGTCCTTATTGAATCCAAAGGAGAAAGTGTGGAAAAGACCTTTTCACAAAGTTAGGCAATCTGTGATGTTTGATTAATAAAAGGATCTTGGTGGAAAGTGAGTTTCTACTTCTATGGTGACTTTTGTGACGTAGACAATTTTGGTAACGGATCTAAGGTTTCATTTGCTTCTATGCAGTTTAAATTTGGACTTGACGATAATTAAAAAGATTTTTTTAAATATTTTGAATATTCTTGTTATCGCGTCTTAAGTTCGGAAACTTTAATGATGGGTTGTAAGAGAATAGTTAGACTATGAACGTGAGAATGTATGTTCTGAAGAGGGACTACGAAATCATATCCTCGACTACGTCGGCTAGATTGCGAGAAGACGAGAACCTAACCTAGAAAATCCTTGATCAAAGTATTAAATCTCCGCTTATCTACAAATAGTTTTTTATTGTAAATAAATCTCTTCGAGCATTATACATTTAACTTTTTTCTGCAAACAAATGTGCAATTGCGATAAAGGTATTATTCGTATCATATTTATATATGGATTTTTTTCCCGAATCTATTAATCTCAGGAGAAAATTGATACCGATGTTTTTTGTTGCTAATGAAACGTAGAATCTATCAGTATTTTTAAAATTATTAATTATCTTGAACTGATAAAGTTTATGATCATCGGCAACTGACATCCATTTTGAATTTTTTTTATTTTTTCAGTTAACTTTACAGAAAAAAGTGTATTTTCTTATTAATTATGCCACTAAGCGGCTTGGTATGCACAAAGTACATATAATTAGAAGTGTCTGTGATTTTTTGCAGTAATATCAATTATGCCGAACAATGTCGAAAATTGAAATATATTATTTATTAGTATCTTAAGATCAATAAAAGTGCAATAATATTCAATTAATGATTATAATTAAAGTTTCATTAAATCTTGATGTAATATCCAATCTTAAAGATACCTATCATTTTTTTGTAGGATGCATATATTTTGAGTTATAAAGTCATGAAAATTGGTCATATAAGTGGACAAAAAGAAAATACGTGTTTTTTGGTTATTAATAACTTTTGTCATATCTAACTAAAGCATCTAAAAGTTTATTTACGTATTCTACGTTCAAAAAGAATTGTTTAGCAAAATATCAATAATTTTTAAATTTTCATCTGCTGATTTCATATGGAATGCTCCACATATATATACTCTAAATTTCATTTGTATCGGTGTTAAAAAAAATTTCTAAGCAAAACTGAATATCGTAGAAAATAGAACATTTTTCTCGATGTTTGTTGAAAGTAGAAGCCCAATAAATTGACTTACAGAGTTTCCAATGACAGTAACGTAGATACGAACGAAAAGAAATTTTATTAAAAACTTGGGAGTAAAAAAAAACGGAAAACGTATATATTTTCTTTCGAAGAAAATAGTAAAGCCGTTCGCGCGAATCGAAACGGAAGGGGGTAGTTTTGAAAATCAAAAAGAATTTGAGCCCCAATATATACATATGCACATACACACAAGAAAATTATATGTAGAAAATATATATATATTGTATATGCATACGTATAGATGTATATATATAAATTTCAATAATCCGATCGGCTGTGAAATAAAAGAAAAATTGTTGCGAATGACTTGCGTCGAAGTTGGTTGGAAAGTTCGCCATTCGTTTTGTACCTCGCGAATTCGCAAGCTCCTGGAGTTTCTCCGAAACTGGTTGTATGTATATAAATATAATACATACCCCGTATATCGAAAGATATCCCAGTTAGCTTTTCTTTTCGCGAATTTCTTCAATGTTCGCAGACATCGATTTTATCGACTTTATTAAAGGATCTTGGTGGAAAGTGAGTTTCTACTTCTATGGTGACTTTTGTGACGTAGACAATTTTGGTAACGGATCTAAGGTTTCATTTGCTTCTATGCAGTTTAAATTTGGACTTGACGATAATTAAAAAGATTTTTTAAATATTTTGAATATTCTTGTTATCGCGTCTTAAGTTCGGAAACTTTAATGATGGGTTGTAAGAGAATAGTTAGACTATGAACGTGAGAATGTATGTTCTGAAGAGGGACTACGAAATCATATCCTCGACTACGTCGGCTAGATTGCGAGAAGACGAGAACCTAACCTAGAAAATCCTTGATCAAAGTATTAAATCTCCGCTTATCTACAAATAGTTTTTTATTGTAAATAAATCTCTTCGAGCATTATACATTTAACTTTTTTCTGCAAACAAATGTGCAATTGCGATAAAGGTATATTCGTATCATATTTATATATGGATTTTTTTCCCGAATCTATTAATCTCAGGAGAAATTGATACCGATGTTTTTTGTTGCTAATGAAAGTAGAATCTATCAGTATTTTAAAATTATTAATTATCTTGAACTGATAAAGTTTATGATCATCGGCAACTGACATCCATTTGAATTTTTTTTTATTTTTCAGTTAACTTTACAGAAAAAAGTGTATTTTCTTATTAATTATGCCACTAAGCGGCTTGGTATGCACAAAGTACATATAATTAGAAGTGTCTGTGATTTTTTGCAGTAATATCAATTATGCCGAACAATGTCGAAAATTGAAATATATTATTTATTAGTATCTTAAGATCAATAAAAGTGCAATAATATTCAATTAATGATTATAATTAAAGTTTCATTAAATCTTGATGTAATATCCAATCTTAAAGATACCTATCATTTTTTTTGTAGGATGCATATATTTTGAGTTATAAAGTCATGAAAATTGGTCATATAAGTGGACAAAAAGAAAATACGTGTTTTTTGGTTATTAATAACTTTGTCATATCTAACTAAAGCATCTAAAAGTTTATTTACGTATTCTACGTTCAAAAAGAATTGTTTAGCAAAATATCAATAATTTTTAAATTTTCATCTGCTGATTTCATATGGAATGCTCCACATATATATACTCTAAATTTCATTTGTATCGGTGTTAAAAAAAATTTCTAAGCAAAACTGAATATCGTAGAAAATAGAACATTTTTCTCGATGTTTGTTGAAAGTAGAAGCCAATAAATTGACTTACAGAGTTTCCAATGACAGTAACGTAGATACGAACGAAAAGAAATTTTATTAAAAACTTGGGAGTAAAAAAAACGGAAAACGTATATATTTTCTTTCGAAGAAAATAGTAAAGCCGTTCGCGCGAATCGAAACGGAAGGGGGTAGTTTTGAAAATCAAAAAGAATTTGAGCCCCAATATATACATATGCACATACACACAAGAAAATTATATGTAGAAAATATATATATATTGTATATGCATACGTATAGATGTATATATATAAATTTCAATAATCCGATCGGCTGTGAAATAAAAGAAAAATTGTTGCGAATGACTTGCGTCGAAGTTGGTTGGAAAGTTCGCCATTCGTTTTGTACCTCGCGAATTCGCAAGCTCCTGGAGTTTCTCCGAAACTGGTTGTATGTATATAAATATAATACATACCCCGTATATCGAAAGATATCCCAGTTAGCTTTTCTTTTCGCGAATTTCTTCAATGTTCGCAGACATCGATTTTATCGACTTTATTAAAGGAACCTTCCTCTCTAAAGTATGTATACTTAACAATGAAATTTCCTTTATTGGATTAAAAGAATTTCAAAAATTTTAGATTGATACAACCATTGGTAAATACAAAAAATGATGACGGTTAATTTAATTATATATAGAATAATATTTCCTTCAATTTATCAACGTTGCATTTATTTGTGATCAAATTGATCCCTAGTTCTGTTCTGACTAATAGTCATTTTGATAGACTGTGAAGCTAAATTTTTTACGTAAAACTTTAATTAATATATAATTTAGTAATGCCAGGGCATGCTTGAAATATGACAAATTGTATAATTCAATCTAACTTTTTATAAGAAAGATTAGTACATTTTTATTGAATAGTTACGATAGAACAAATAAGATGTATTATATTACGAGTATGTCTCAGAATTACTGAAACAATAATTTAATATTTACTGTAAAAAAGTGCAATTATTTATTAAAATATATATCTAATTGTGAATGTACACGAATAATTTATGTAAGTTTATTTATATTTTTAACTGTAATTTTTAAATGTATATTTAATAATGGACATATAAATACTATTACTTTCAACTCGACGACGTAAGTGGATATACATTTAATTATATACTATACGCATACGTAAAACATGAACATTTTATTTAAAAAAAAAAGAAATCGATAGTTGATTGATTACTTTTTTTTTATATGTAATAATAAACTAGAATAATAATAATATCCAGAGTTGATAAATACAACTTTTCTCTCCCCGTTTATCTGCAAGAAAATCGATTTTGTGACAGTTCATTCATGAAAGCTCCGTAGAAACAAACGGAAGAGATGAAAGTTGCTCCCGGACAATTCGTAATGAAGCATAAACAGAGAAAGAAAGGCAAAGGTTTCTCGTTATTTTTTCTACCGGAAGTATAGTCGTTCAACAGCTGTTTCGAGTATCTGCGTTATAGGCGAGTGTCTATATATAAGCAGACGGTGAGGGTTGATCTAACGATTGGCTGTATATATACAAGGCTTTCTTTTCAAGGGCCGGACACGGGCCATCGACTGCGCGCTTACGACACGAGGTCGCGCAGTATAAACTTCATTAAGGAGATCGGTGTACAACTCTTTTTACAACGATTTTTTTTTCTTTTCTACCTATTTCACTTGAATTTGTATATATTTTAAAAACGTATAACTACATTTCCGTTGCAATACTGTCACGTGGAATTTTCAAGATTCGGCAAAAATCTCCAGAGCGTAAGAAGTTTTTCAAGCTCGCTAATAATTGCATATATACAAACAATTCGGAATAAATTTTGTTCTATACAATTTCCTTTCGATGCAACTATAAATTGATAAATTAAAAAATATATAAATTTTTATTTATAAAACCGAGGTTTCTATATGTACTTCATAAGACTAATTCGTACTAAACAAATAATGCATCGGATCCGGTTATGGAAACTCCGATTGCATTGATAAAAAGTTTAAAAGTTACGCAGTATTTTTGAACACGAGCATTGATTCGTTAATATATAATCTACATACTTCGTTTGTGTAAACAAAAGAGATAAACGTTTCACGAGGAAAAACTTGACGATGACATCCTGTTTTCGTTTGCAAATGATTCACACACCCTCTAATATTATCTTACGATATTAAGTACAGTTTGCTTTTATACCGTTCAGAACCCTAATTTTTTGTTTTTCGTATATTAATAAACTTTGCATTATTTAAGGAAAAGTGAAAGTATACGCGACATTCGCATTAGTACACTTACAATTGAAAGTAAATACAGCTGTAGAATTCGAGCTGTTGTGTTTTTTTTTATCAAATGCTGGATAAACAAGAATCTTTTATATTATTACATTTTAATGAACGTACTCTTAATTTTCCTTTGCTGTTTCGTTATTAAATCTTCGTTCGTAACAATATTTTCTCAGTGTTTTCGCATATTTGTCTTTAATACAAAGCAATAATCTTTTGTTCCTGTAGGATTAATTCAACTGTATTTAACCTTCTAAACGTCTGCTAGAAAATTAACTTGAATCTTTTTCGTTAAGTTATCACAAATTTGCTAATTTAGTAACTGACGATTAGCTTATGTTTGTAAGAAATTAATTAAAATCATTAATATTTATGAAATATTAATAAAAACGTGAAGCATTGAAATATTAAAAAGAATCTTATTTATTAGTGATAAAATATTATTTTTGCTACAAACCAAATTGTTGTCTTCCAAACAAATTGTCCAAATCATATAAATCATACAAATTATATAAATCTGTCAATACGAACATAACCTACAAATCTATCGAAAATTGGCATATTGATAAAATGACACATTATAATTATTTAATCGATGCGGTGGCGGAGTCTCGAGGTAGCAGAAGTGCACCTCGGCCGATCGCGATTTAGTAACATTTGCTGCGACTAGTACTTGAATTGGTGTGACCCACCCCCGGAAAAGAAATGAAGGTGTTGCGGGATATAACCCTAAAGCCGCAAGATATAGTTGGAAACTACCAAACTTTCAACTATTATAATTATTTACATTAATTATAAAGTAATATTATTAGATAAAATTTAATTATTAAAAATTCAATAAGATAAATCAAACCGTTAATTTGAGTAAATAACTAAATATAATTTTTAGCCGAAAATTAGACAATCTGTAGCTAAAAAAAATATTTCTAACGATGTATAACAATTAGCTTATAATAAATTAATTATTATCATTCACGTAAATAATTATGCGTACACAGTATTCTACTTTTTTTTCTTTGGTAATGAGAATTCATTGTTTAGACTTTGTTTGGATTCTAAAGGAAGCTCATTTGTAGAAAGTTCCGAGAAGCTTTTATTCACACACACACATATATATATACGTGACATATTATGACATTGTCAAGCTATTCAAGATCAAAGTCGAGCTTTAGTTCGTGCATATCATTCCCAACTAACACACATATATAGTACTGCTTATTTCCTCGAAAGCATAAGAGAACACTAATTGTAATTTATTCTGTAATTTGGCGTTTGCGTTTACATTGCGTAATCGTATCGCATTTTGCTTGAATGAATAAGTTAAACTTTCAATAAATTTACAAGTGCAAATCAATATTTTAAAATGTTATTGAAAAACACTGGGAATCGTGAGGACGATGTTTTACTCGAACTGCAAACTCCCCGAAGCTTAAAAATAATAGAAAAATTCTATGCTCGATAATCGATGCACATTCTGTGCCGGAATACTTTTTTAAAAAATTTCCATACCCACTATATAGTCAAAATAATTTGCTTTTTCACATAAAACTTGATCCGAGAGATTTAAACGCTTCATATATACGGTTTTAAAAATACATATATATTTTCCGATACTACTTTTTTTATTTGAACTAACAAAAAAACAAGCATGTTCGAAAATTGACAATAAAACATTTCCTGGATTAAACGAGCAACGTGTGATTTGTACAAATGTTTCATTTACAATTAAGATTGTAAAGTGTTGAATTGCGATTAAATGTATGTAAAACGTAATCGATTACTTTTGCTTTGCTGTTTCGTTATTAAATCTTCGTTCGTAACAATATTTTCTCAGTGTTTTCGCATATTTGTCTTTAATACAAAGCAATAATCTTTTGTTCCTGTAGGATTAATTCAACTGTATTTAACCTTCTAAACGTCTGCTAGAAAATTAACTTGAATCTTTTTCGTTAAGTTATCACAAATTTGCTAATTTAGTAACTGACGATTAGCTTATGTTTGTAGAAATTAATTAAAATCATAATATTTATGAAATATTAATAAAAACGTGAAGCATTGAAATATTAAAAAGAATCTTATTTATTAGTGATAAAATATTATTTTTGCTACAAACCAAATTGTTGTCTTCCAAACAAATTGTCCAAATCATATAATCATACAAATTATATAAATCTGTCAATACGAACATAACCTACAAATCTATCGAAAATTGGCATATTGATAAAATGACACATTATAATTATTTAATCGATGCGGTGGCGGAGTCTCGAGGTAGCAGAAGTGCACCTCGGCCGATCGCGATTTAGTAACATTTGCTGCGACTAGTACTTGAATTGGTGTGACCCACCCCCGGAAAAGAAATGAAGGTGTTGCGGGATATAACCCTAAAGCCGCAAGATATAGTTGGAAACTACCAAACTTTCAACTATTATAATTATTTACATTAATTATAAAGTAATATTATTAGATAAAATTTAATTATTAAAAATTCAATAAGATAAATCAAACCGTTAATTTGAGTAAATAACTAAATATAATTTTTAGCCGAAAATTAGACAATCTGTAGCTAAAAAAAATATTTCTAACGATGTATAACAATTAGCTTATAATAAATTAATTATTATCATTCACGTAAATAATTATGCGTACACAGTATTCTACTTTTTTTCTTTGGTAATGAGAATTCATTGTTTAGACTTTGTTTGGATTCTAAAGGAAGCTCATTTGTAGAAAGTTCCGAGAAGCTTTTATTCACACACACACATATATATACGTGACATATTATGACATTGTCAAGCTATTCAAGATCAAAGTCGAGCTTTAGTTCGTGCATATCATTCCCAACTAACACACATATATAGTACTGCTTATTTCCTCGAAAGCATAAGAGAACACTAATTGTAATTTATTCTGTAATTTGGCGTTTGCGTTTACATTGCGTAATCGTATCGCATTTTGCTTGAATGAATAAGTTAAACTTTCAATAAATTTACAAGTGCAAATCAATATTTTAAAATGTTATTGAAAAACACTGGGAATCGTGAGGACGATGTTTTACTCGAACTGCAAACTCCCCGAAGCTTAAAAATAATAGAAAAATTCTATGCTCGATAATCGATGCACATTCTGTGCCGGAATACTTTTTTAAAAAATTTCCATACCCACTATATAGTCAAAATAATTTGCTTTTTCACATAAAACTTGATCCGAGAGATTTAAACGCTTCATATATACGGTTTTAAAAATACATATATATTTTCCGATACTACTTTTTTTATTTGAACTAACAAAAAAAACAAGCATGTTCGAAAATTGACAATAAAACATTTCCTGGATTAAACGAGCAACGTGTGATTTGTACAAATGTTTCATTTACAATTAAGATTGTAAAGTGTTGAATTGCGATTAAATGTATGTAAAACGTAATCGATTACTTTTGCTTGCTCATAGAGGAAGCTTTGTAATAGTAAAATTTTTCGACTCGCTAAAAACATGTTATAAGTATGTTTTAACATGCCAGGAGTCGAAATCACGTGTTTTTAGAAAATGTCTGTATGGACGTGTATGCGTATATGTGCGTGTGCGTGTGCGTGCTGCGTATACCGACGTATTTTCGAAACTACTCGGTCAATATCGCTCAACTTGCGTGCATAGTTAACTTTTTATTTTCCGAATTCCGGGAAAGACTTTGGTTATTTGTCCCCAAAATAGTTTTTTTAAAGACAATTTTCGATTTTTGAAAAATTAATTTTTCAAAACTTGTGATAATATTGTTAATTTTCTTTTAATTGGACTTGATGTACTTTGTAGTGAATAAAAAATATCTATCTTCTTGATTTTAGATTGACTAATTATATTTATTAGTTTTATGTTATTTAAAAAAAATGATTTTTTTAAGTATATTTTACGTTTTGGAAATAAATCAGTCAAATATGCTGAAAAAAATGATGATGAAGGAACCTTCTATAATGGTCATATACTGTAGAAATTTCAAGTAATAATATCAAATAGTTTTGTTTTAAAAAATTAAAATGTGAAAAAATTGAGGTTTTTATGTCGAACGTTTTCGGGAATAAAAAGCATTCAATCCACTTGGGGAAAGAATAATCATTTTGTAGTTTCGATCTGTATTGTTTTTCAGCTCAAAATATCTATAATTACCTAAGTTATTAAGCATTATATTTTTTTGTTCAAAACTTTGATTGCTTATATCTCTGAAAATAATTCATCAAATATGTTGAAAAAAATGAAAATAGAACATGATAATAGTATTAAGTTCCAAAAAATTCAAAATCGTAGATGGATTATTTTTTGAGAAAACAATTCTATAATCTAAAATGTAATTTTTATTAAAATTTTGTTTATTTATAAATTCTAATGTGGTACTAACCATATTTTTTAAAGGAAATGTATTTAGAAAATCCAAAAAAAGCAAATAAAGATAATTTTTTATATTTGTAATTGATACATTCAAAAGTTTTTATATCTCAGTTATAACTGTATAGAATTTTTGGAAGAAAATGTGTTTAAAAAGTTTAAAGAATAATAAAAAAGAAAATTTTTTATATTTTTAATTGATGCCATCTAAAATTGTCTATGCCAGTTGATGAAAAATTCAATTACATTGTACACAATTTAGTTATAATGAATAAAAATTATTGGATTATTAGAAAAAAATGTTAATGGATAATATTAATTGAGAATTATCAAAACGACCTTTATTTTTCTATTTTAATAATTTTTTTATTAAATTTTTCATATCGATTTTTTATTACACAAATACATTAATTTTTTTAGCTAGCTATAACTATAGCTTAATGAGGCTAACGATGGCTCGGTCGGTAGGGCGTCGGGCTCGTAATCTGGGAGGTCCCAGGTTCGATTCCCGGCCCCGGCCGATTGATACAAGCACCACTGGGGAATGTATTTTCAATAAGTGCTTTCTTAACAAAGACATCGGATGACCTCCGTCGCTGAAAAAAATAATATTTTTAGAAATGTTAAAACATTTTGTTTTAAATAATTAAATAATACTGTATTTGAGTAATATATTACATATAGGATCGACATGTTAATTTAAGAAAGCGCGTGCCAATTAATTGGCAACGTTTTTTTTATCGATACATGTAAAGAATTAATTAGTCGTATACTCAAGTTCGCAAAAATATAGTAATTGTTAGAGTATAAATTTTAGATATTTTTGTCAATAATTCTTAATACGTATTTTTATTTAAATTTGTAAGTATCCGCAGAAAGTATTGGAATAACGATGAATCGTTTATCCAAATGATGCTTTCGCATATTCTGGGCTTCACACACAGACAGGCGCGCACACACGCGAAAAAATATATAAAGGCCAGAAGCACCGACAACATTCCAAAGCCAAATTCCAAAAAAAAAATGAAACATCGTCAATCCACTTACTTTCATGTTCTACTTTTACCTTAATAAAAAGAATAATCACGTTGTTAAAAAAAAACGGTTGGATCTCGGTTTCTTGTATATGTCGAGGAGTGTATATATATGCATACACCAATTGAATCAACATATCACAAACTTTGTGACAAACAAAAGTTGTCGACTCTAAGGAAATGTTGTTTATATGCATCGCATACGATTCTATAAACGAAATGTCTTTCAAAAATAGTGCCATTTATTTTTCAATGGGTTCTTTATATATATACTCGAAGTCTTCGTTGTGTGCGTGTGTGTTCCGTGAACGTTTCTAGTGGCAGGGCGCGCGTATATATATAGGTGACATCGATCGGCCTCTCGTCTGTTTTGAGCCCCCGTTCGAACGTTTACAGTTGTATAGATATATATATTTGTATATACGTATATAGGGACGAGCACGCGAAAAGTAAGCTCGAAACATAACACTAATAGAGGAGTTTGCGAAGCAATCGTAAAAAACAATCGGAGCTATCCTCTTAGAGTCTATGTAGGCATTGATTTTTAATCGTCTGGAGCGGAAATAGAAAGTCGATGTAATTATACCGGCGGGTCGGTTATGCAACGACGGGCGTCCTCGTGACGGAAGAATGCACGGTAATGAAAAAAAAGGAACATAATAGCACGCGTGTCAGGGATAATCGCGTAGACGTCAACACGCGCTGAAAGTCAATGCAAGAGTTTGAGGAAGTGGTTTGATACGTCGGCTGCTCTTGAGTGCACCGTTAAATATATATATCGACGCCTCGAAATTACTTTCTGATATTCAATATTTCACAAGACTGTGCTATATTAAATTTCACCCTTACGAACAATTGAGATTTTTACTTTTTTTGTCCGACATACCGATCCTTTATGACCCCCGATTTTCGATTTTTTAGAAATCATATTGTTTTTATTTCCAATAGAAATTTTGAATTTTGCCTTGATAACGATTAAACTCACGTTTACTAATTATCTGATTATATCGTACGTATATATTTTATTACGAATGTTAAAGAAGAGAAAGAAAATTATTTTTATTTTTAGTCTTTGATAAATACGGTTAAACTTTCTTCATTTAAAGTTTTAGTACATTTAGACTGGTTTTTCAGTTGTGTCTGGCGATATTCGACTGCTTCTACTTGGCTCTAAACACAGTGACTACTATGGGCATTTATAGCAACTGTACTTTTTTCTATTTTCCTTTTAATTAGAGGAGACGATTATACATTCAAGATTTATATAACTAAAATTGTATACTTCAACTTAACTCAATGTAATAATGTATGAAATATATATTTTCTTTTTTTTTATTTATTAGTCTTTCTAATCTATATAGATCAATTTAGCTTTCAATATTAAGCTTTACATAATTTTATAATACAAAGCTATCGACCTTTAAAGAAATCGAGTATGACTCTGCATTCAGCAATATTTGGCTCGGCAATTAAAGACTCTATGTTCAATAATTAAAGTAAAATGAATTTTTTGGAATTCTTTTAACAGTTTGCTTTTATTCTTGTTGTATAATTTACATTGAAATATAATATGATTTAAATTTTCATTGAAGTCATTACAGTTACACATAGATCGAGTCTTGAATTATATCAATACGAGCAAGTGAGTCTGTTAGATGATAATGATTATTTTAGAAATTATGATTATAATATTAATGATTATATTAGAAACAATGAATGCCCTTTCAAGTTTACGTTTAGAGTATCTAGATTTACGAAAATTCTTGTAATAAGATTCGAAGTAAATTTTGCCGGTGCTGTAGTGTGGGCTTGTGAGAAATTCATGATTTTTTTGACTCTCTTGTTTTTTGAAATTCTCAAACAAGTCTGTAAACGTATAAGTGGTTATATCAATTTTATGAGTGTCAGCAGCCTGTTAACATTTTCATTCTCAGTGACTCTCACGTGTAACGGAATCCAAAAAAAAAGAGATAGAAGTATTGTGACCCGAGTAAAAAAAAAAGTCTGTTAAAGTCTGTAGAAGTCTTACTGTTGTCTGTTTAAGTCTTAACGGCAAGTCTATTAAAGTCTGTCTGGGGCCACTTTTCAGACTTAGTTTCAGTCATTAGTTTAGTCTTTCGGTAGTCTGCCGTAAGTCTGAATATTTATTTTTTTCCAGCAATCTATCGTGAGTCTGTAGGAAGTCTTTCGTGTGTCTAATTATTGTAAATTTTTTTAATATCAAAAATTATAGTTAAGGGGGTGCCATAGTCAAGGTTTGTCGATGAATTAATAAAAAAATAAGAGTATTTAGAAAACTAATAGAAAAAGCACCTGCATATACCAAAAATCTAAGACTTTTAGATTGTATTTTTTAAATTAAAGGTTAAACAAAATTTTAACTACAAACATAAATATCAAGATATTTGTTTAAATTAAAATATTTACTTAAATTGTGTGTTGTCGATGAGTAATTAGCTTCGACGTTTCTTCTGAGTCTCGCTGGAATTATTTCCGGTTCCAAGTCATATTCACTGGATTCACTTGCATCGGTAGAATTGTCATCCGACATTGGCTGGTTATGCAATTTTTTCTTAATTTTGCACTTGTATGATTTGCAATAATCGTTAAGTCGTTTTGTGCGTCTCATTTTTATTTATTAATCTATTTTTTTTCCTATTCACAAAAACTGCATAACCAAATTGTATCGATAAATAATTATTTCGATATGAAACAACGTTCATTGTGCGATATTTGTTATGCATGAAATGCGTTCTTTATCAAATTGCTTTGTAATTTTTTAATTAACCTCATCAACATAAATTTATTCGAATTTGTCGTACGCATAAATAAAAAATGTACCACTTAATTTTGTGGCAATCAGATCCGCCGACTACGAGTATTCTTAATGCAAATAGAGTGAAAATTAGTAAATTAGGAAAAGTTAGTGCTAAATGGGATGATGGTAGATGGTACAATGCGCAAATTATAATGAGCAACGGTATGTTTTCATAATAATAATATAATGAAAATATAAGTAAACACTTTAATAATGGATAACTATCAATTGAAAAATTCTTCATTTCAATATAGATGATCAGTCATTACTCGAGAATTTTGAGGTTGATTTAAAAGGAAATGTGATAACGCCATCAAGGAGGGAATCGAACATTATTATGAAAAAATAAATATTCAGACTTACGGCAGACTACCGAAAGACTAAACTAATGACTGAAACTAAGTCTGAAAAGTGGCCCCAGACAGACTTTAATAGACTTGCCGTTAAGACTTAAACAGACAACAGTAAGACTTCTACAGACTTTAACAGACTTTTTTTTTACTCGGGGATCATCGACAGTATAAAATTGATTTAATTTTTCTTTAATATCAAAAATATAGTCGTTAATTTTAAAATTTACTTAAGGATACTGTAGGCTCTGTAAAACACTTAACACGGTATCACAGAAAATGAGAATTGTTTCTATTCTTAATTCTGTCCCGAGACACTTGACTCGGGAAAATCGACAAATTTTCAATCAACCTAATTGAATAAACCACCGAGTGACAAAATCAAATCAACATGTTTCTATTCTTATTCAAAATACGATATCTAGTGCTTCTCTAAGAGCAATTGATTCGACTGTGAAGCTAGAAGCGGTTTTGTCAATGGTTTTAATACATATTGCATACTTAATACAAATGTTAAGCTCACTACACAGGCACGTAGAACCAACATGTTGAAAAAACGGTTAGAACACTTTTTCAAGCAAAGGCATTGTCAACTTTAAATGCAAGGATGACTGCGTTGTCTATTGTAGATTTACCCTTACAGAAACGATTTTGACTGTTTGGAAGGAGATTTCGATGTTCTATCCACTATTCAAGTCTATGTTTGTGGAGCTTTGCATAACATTTGCACATGCAAGACGTCTAACAGAAGGACCATTATGCTTATGGGCTGAAATGAATAAAAGTGTTTTTTCAACTATCTGGAAAAATGCTGGAATGGTGCATTTCGTTAAAGATGTCAAGAAGAAGTTTGAATATAGGATTTTAGTTTTTAAAAATTTGAAGGTCAATGCCATCCATTCCGGGGCTAGAGCATATTTTTTATTGTCTAAAGCAAAACTAAATTCCGAGAAATTAAATGAAAAACAAAAAAATAATTTGTAATTAGGTTACCGGGTAAATATTCACGATTACTGTACAAAAGCTTCATTAACTATATCTGTGATTATAAAGTTCGAATTAGGTTTAACCTTACTTAAGCTATTTTTAGAACTTAACGCAGGATCTGTACGCATATCTGAACTATACGCAGATTGTCTAAAATGATATTTTTTCTTATTTTTAAACGCTAAGGCGATGCAGCGATTGTATTCTATAAAATCATTAAGTGAACCCGAAAACTGACACTTCGTAAATGAGGCACAACGTAATCTTTTGACTCTATCACAGTCTTTATCCCGCAAAGCGACAGGATTGTGGTCATATTTTTATAATTACTTATTTTACGAATGGGAGAGTTCGCTTTCACAACTTCAATAATACAATCAACAAAAAATTCATACTTAAAGATTGGATACAAGTTCGTGTAATCCATATTTTCTTGGAACGTCTCCTAGTCATTTCTGACATATTTTTGACAGAAAATGGTCAGAACACCAAAACTCGTCCCATACTTTCAAAGTTGGTTTGTGAGCTAAGTCTATTGTGGAGAAAACTAAATTATTGTTGGACTTTGTATTAGCGTATAGGTGTTATTGTCGTGTATTTAATATTTTAATAGAGAAAATCTGTCAATGGATTCTTCAAGCCTCTCTCCGTCTTTATCTGTCTTTTTACAATTCCAAATCAAGTTGTGAGAATTGAAATCGTCAATAAGAATAGAATTGTTTTTATTAATATTTTGAATAATACAGTCCCATTAATTTTGTAATAAATCTAATGATACCTTCATCGCGAGAAATTATTGAACAGTTAAGACGATATCTTGTGAGAGCGCATATTATTATATCAAAATCGTTTTTAATTTTTAATTTTTCGAATTTTAATCGCGCATAATAAGTTTGATATTATTAGCCATTTTATATATTTATGATGAATATTAATTTAAGTTAATTTATTAATTAGACTAAATTAAAATGAAATTATTTTATATGTCACTATCACTCAAATTACGATATCGAACTCACTTTGTGATAGTTGGACATTTTTATCAAAGTTTATTATTGTTATTATTATTATGATTATTATTATTTATTAATCATATAAAAATTACAAAATTATTTACCACGCACAGGCCTGGCATTAAATAATTACTTACATACTAAGAACCTTAAAATAACTTACTTACTAAAATACTTAATACAATAAAATAAAATCCAAAATACAAACTTAACAAAAACGCAACAATTACACCCAACACCAATTCAGTATAACCAGTATATTTCACCGTATTAGCGCTTGCTACCAAAACTTGAGTAATATTTGTCTCGCTGTAGTATAATTCTTTGTTGTTGCATTTTTATTCCCAGCAAAAATAATTCTTTCAATACTGTTTAGTCTTGCTGGGCAAGTAAGACTTACCGCACAAGTAATTCTATAGCGAGGAAACATTTCTTTGTGTTGTTTAGATGAATAACTTTGACATTTTGAGGTGAAAACTATTTTATCTATAACTACTATATCTTTATACGAAGGTTGTTGCTTTAATGGATATACAGAATTTGTAAAAATTTGTTTACCCTGCATTCCTCTGCCAAAATAAAAAATTGCTTTGTTGGAACCAATGTAATTATGTTCATCATATAACATTCGTATGTTATTGTTATTTTGTTGTACTTTCTTTTGTATAACATCCACTACTTTCATTTTTTTACTATTGTCTTCTACCATATTTTCTATTTTATCAAATACTGTTTCTATTGGTGCATATTTCATTGTAGATTTACTTTCTTTTTCTTCAATATTTTCAGCATTTTCCTTTACAAAATTAATATGTTTAGAATTTAATAAATATTTATTTTTATTACATTAATTGCCATTGTTTGTATCAGATTCTTTTTACTGTATTGTGCTAGTCGTTAGTTTGTTCTCCTCAGTTATTGCCACTTGGTTACTTTTAAGTTGTTTGCTATCAATATCGAGTATATACATATTTCTTATTTCATTTTCTATTTCTATTATATAAGCAAAATTATTTTTTATATCTGCTTTGTTCTTCATTTTATCCCAGCTATATTTCGATATACGCCTACGTGACCTTTTCTTATCTAATACATGTAATTCATTTGCACAAAAATATGTGAATTTGTTGAAGTTAAATTATTTTTAATTTTATTAAGATTAGTTTTGATACTTGGACCTAAAATGCGTGAATAAATTAAACTAATTAAGTCTATCACTTGTTTGTTTCTGCGCTTCACTATATAGATTATTTTTATCGAAAGTATTTTTATAAAAATTAACAAATTCATCATATTTACAGCAAACATTATTTTCAGTATTGAACATATTACTGCACAGACGTAGAACATCATCAATTTTCGCCATGTTTTCTTCAATGATTTAAATTTTTATCTTCTCGATTTATTTGATTTATGGATCAATAAGTTTACTATTATTTACATTTGACGTTACGAAAGAATTTGCAAAATTAGTAGATTAAGAATAGCTAAAAGGGAACGGCCTTTTGAATGTTCTATTGCGGTATTTTCCGGAATAAATGTCGGGTATTGTTTACTTTCTAGAGCTGAAAATTCTTCATGAATTGAATGAATGTCTATGGTATTTATTATATATTTTGCTCTGATACTAAACAATTAAACGCCTTGTGACCTTCTCTTTTACAGTTAATGCAGCGCATAACTTCGGGCCGGCAAACATGAAGTAATCAATTTTATCATGCGTAAATTATAGAATTACTGGAATTTTACAAACATCATCTTCTTTAACGCATACTTGTCGTCTGTGGTTTTCTAGATGCAGGAATACTAACTTTCATGCGCGTTATCAGTCTGCTTCTGCTTACATTAAGTTTGTGGAGATTTTTGGTTAAATAGTTGTTAGGAATTGCCGGCGACACACTTGAAAAAAAATAATCCTTTTATTGGTAGAAATCATCGTAGAAAAAAACTCAAAGGAGAAAAAATGTTTGTTTTTTTATGTAAAATAAGAATCTATTAAAAATGTTTCATATAAAGAAAAAAATTTTTTTTTTTATCTTAACCAACATTTTTTGTCACATTTTGTATCTAAATTAAATACAAAATAAAATAAAAATTTAGTTATAATTAATATTAAAAGAATGTAAATTTATTATTACTTTCAAGTTCATTTGAATTCGCGGAAATAATTCCACAGCGCTACACAGGATAAAATAAAAAAAAATTTTTTTCTTTATATGAAAAATTTTTAATAAATTCTTATTTTACATAAAAAACAAACATTTTTTCTCCTTTGAGTTTTTTTCTACGATGCATAGATTCCTAGATAATTAAACTTGAAAAAAAAGTAAATTTTTTCACAAAAAATATTATAACTTTTTAATGGTTTAACAGAAATGGACGCGGTTGCGCTCATTTGAAAGAGGATAAAAAAAGCTTTCTTTTCCATTTGGGTTTTTTAAAATCCGTTAAATAGTTTTAAAATTATAGACGATTTTTCTTGGCAAAAAAAAAACTAAAAAAAGGGGTTTGCTTTTTTTGCCGTAAAAAACGCAATTTTCAATTTTTTTAAAAAAACCCAACGTGACTTAAAAGATCTTGGTTTGCTCTTTAAAACGGCGTCGGGTTTTTTAAAAAATATTAATTTTTCACGGAGATATAAAACTTAAAAAATTGGCTGTAATTTTTTTTTTTGGCCAGTAACTTATGCACACAACTGTATCTAAAGATTAGTGTTTACTGTTAATACTTTCAACGGATTTTTATTAGATAGATGGATGAACATACCATTTTTAAATATCTTAGAAGAACAAAGCACATTTTCAGGTTTAACTATTTTGCCAACCGCAACTGTGTATGTCATTAATTAATAACGTATCAACACAAGACAATATAATAACTTGATCGCGCGTGTAACATTTTGCGTCTTGAGCTTTGTCCGTAAAACTGTCACTTTCAAAATCTTTAAAATTTGTTTCCGAATAAGAAAAACGTTGATCTTTGGAAAGATTGTTTTAAAAACAAAAAACGATAAGAAGTTTACGTTAATAATCGAGTGGCTGGAAAGTGAATTAAAATAAATTTAAGGTTATGTTCATTTTATTAAATAGGAGATAACAGTCAAAAAGTGTTTCACAACTATACCGATTAATAGACTAATTTCTATGCTCATATCCTAGCAATAGTAACAATGTGACCATTAAAAATACGTTGATTTCTACAATCGTTATGATAACCTGATGAAGCTATGTAATAGTAAAAATTTTCAATTTGTTAAAATATGTTAGAAGCATGTATTGATATGTCAGGAGTCTAAGTAAAGTGGTTTTAGCAAATGTCCGTATATAGTTCAATTATCTACAGAGTCTCATAATTAATTAAAATAGTTATGTTACGTATAAATTGGTCAAAAAATTTAAAATAAAAGTTAATAATAATATAATTTGTATAAAAAATTAAGAAATGTTTTTACGAAAAAAATTATTAATTATGTAAATCAAATATATTTTTTTTTCAATTTTAGCTGAGGCTTGTCCCTTTAATTTTGATATACCTACAAATTAATTGGCAACGGATTATATAATACAATGACATTTATCTTTTGCCGATTTGTGAAGAAATTTTGGAAAAAACGGATGAATAAAAGAATATTTTAAGAGTTATTATAGTTTACTATGTTTAAGCAAAAAGGTGAAAGATAAATAAAAGTAACCGGTGCTCATAAGCGAAATGAATTATATCGAAAATCCATTAGGCGCTGATGATAGTTGGAGCGCAATAGAGTAGCCCTATATGTATTCATCCCGAAAAACTATCTCTCCCTCTGGATCCTCTCTCTTTCAGGGTCTCTTGAACCATCATTAGTACTCTATTAAAAGTCATTAGCGGCCCGATAAAGGACCATTAATACAGGCTTTCGCGGGTGGTCACGGATCAATTAGCTTTTCCCACCCACTCTTTTCAGCCTCGCGGGAACACACGAACGCGTTGTACTAAACTAATTTCGGAACAATCGATCGAATATATGCGTCAACGCTCGGACGTTGGCATTCGCGAGGGAAAACCTTGTCCGCGCATAAAAAAATACTGTCCGTTGAGACGCTAACAATAGCATTAGGCATGCCGCTTGCAAAATACCGAGGACGCTTGTGGTCAAAGACGCTCGGCGATCTAGCGCTATCCACCAATCTTTTTTCACTTCCATTGATTTTAACCGTTGATTCTATTACGCGCGTTCTTTTCCTAAGATATATATGTTACAACGTTATTTTTTTTTATTAACAAACTTATACATGTGTACAAATGCCAACATTCGGATTTTTCATTACGCATTGTTTATATATTTTTTTGAAACGTCGTAAACAGCGAGTTTAAATGAATACATAGGTGATATACATCAAACATTTTGAATCTTCATTCATATGTAATTATACAGCGAAAATTAAACCTTGAAAAATCATGTAAATTTTTATATTTCTTTATATAATTAGTCCGTTGAATTTAAGTATATTCGAAGAGCGGTATATAAGCTGGATTTTCATTAATGATGGCATGACTTCTTGCATATTTTAATGAAGTAGCAATTATGTAAGGTAATGAGGCGTATTAGAATAATGAGTTATAAAGTACCGGAAAAAAAACTAAACAAGGTCCCGTTTAAACATAAATTTAGTTTTCATTTGTGACAAAACACGATGCATTACGACACGATTTTAATCGTTAAATATTTTACTCAGTGCAAGTCTAACGTAATTTGTATTTACTGTTTTTCTTTTGCTAAACCATCTAAATGGAATTAAAGACAAACATAAGTATCAGTTTTAACGGAAGTACATACAATAGAGATGTAAATACACTTTTATAAATAAACATTTCTTTATTTACGCATAGACGCGTAATACATTTCGTTATTGAAAATTTCATCAATTTTTCGGAATTAATTTACGGAATAAAGTCAAGAAAAATATTACTAAGTAGGGTACTTGAGTAAATTATATTAAGTCTCTTCAGCAGTTATTACTATTTAGTTTAGTAAATATTGATGTTGTATACTTGACGAGTATTTTTGTATAATATACAAGGTTTTAATGGTTATAAAAAAAATTTTGTATACTTACCTTTTAAACTATTCACAAATTTATCTGATATTTCCAGATGATAAATATACTAGTAAATACAATGACATACGCCATAATATCGATCATCCGGACTTTGATTGAATAAAACAAATTGCAATTACAGTACTTTTATTGTTGTCTATACGGAGTTACTAGAGGTTACGAAGTATTTATCGTGTTGCGTCAAATATCGATTCAACGATTATCGCTCGAAAGAAAATTAAAATATTAAATAATCACTTTATTTATCTTTGTTCACTTCAGTGAATAATACTAGCATATTTAAGTAAACATCACTGAATACAACTTCAGTACCTTTACTTCAGTAACTTCGGCGAAATTGACAATCAATCCAGTAAATATATTACTAGAATAGATAATTAGATAATTTACTTAAAAAAACCTAAGTAAATTTTACTTTACTTTTGCACCCTCGTAGCATACACGTCATACAGCATATACGTCTTCTCGTTCCTCGTACACTGCGATAGTAAAAAATTTGAAGAATGCCCAAGTAACACATTGGAGGTATATCTATCTATATAGAAAATTTGTATATATATATATATACATACAATGTTAAAAATAAAACTAACGCCAGTGGGATTTCCCCTCATTACCCCGCATTTTATTTTATATAATTGAATATTATGATTAAATGATTATGCATGATTTTCACGTTCCCGGACGTTATCATACATACGGATATCCTCTAAATTTATGTCGTATCGATGTATTGACACTCGGAGATGCGTATATTATTGTATCTTTTTAAAAAAGTCTGTATACGGATTTGTGTGTGTGACGCGTTTCTAAAGCTGCATTAAGCTGTACTTATGCAAATTTTAGTTATTTAAATGCTTTCGAATCAGAGTCACTATTGGTTTTTAAGAAACAGTTTTTCGGATTTTTTGAACATTACCGTTAAAATAACTTGTTTGTGAAATAGCTATTTGTAGAGCATAAATTTATTTAACATAAATTGTTTCTGAGTTATATCACAAATAGACTTTTTTTTTTAATTTGTAGTACAACAATAATTGATATTTTTTGTTTGGAAAAAAACGGTGTGATTTATTGTTAATAATAAAATACTATGCAAATTGACAATATTTTAAATTGACAAACCTTCACATTTACAGTCAATTTTCGATTTTCATAGATATAAATATTGATATGTTCATTTCGTTATGTCATTGCACCAACTACATACTCTAATAGAACTACAAAACGCAGTACGTAAAAAACGCATTTTATACACTAGTGGTATGAAGTAATGTTATACAAAATTAGAAATAAGCACTGTACGAGGAAGTTACCTGGCTAATATCAATTAGCAGCAGTTTATCCGTGTAGAGCTATAAATAAATGAAAGCCTTAGAATATTAAATGGTAATGTAACTATCAAAAAAATTCGCGAGTCACTACTGAACTGACTATGTGAATCAGTTTATTCTACTGGGACTCGTCAGGTTAAAAAAATTAAATAATTTCTATGAGCGAATTACTCGTGCAGCAATTGTTATAAAAACGAAAATCTAACCGTTTAAAAATTTTTAAATATATATATATATATATTCATACTTCAAACCGACGCGGTGGCGGAGTGGCGGAGACGCACCTCGGCCGGTCACGGAAGTTAAGCAGTATTGAGCGCGGTACCCAAGTGGATGGGTGACGCTCTCGGTCGCTTGGCTTTCGTGGCGGGTTAGGTGTTTTTTCACACTTCACAACGTGAGCGGGAGGTGTGAAACATTCGGTTTTGGTGTCAAGGCCTACGCAATGTGACTTTGACACCCAAAAAGAATGTTTCGAATACACCGGCCATCTCGGGTGAGGTTTTCCCTGCTTCACAAATTTCCCTCATCCACGGGCATAACCCCGGGCGAATGCGAGATGGTGGGGTTTTTAAGGGAGGGATAAAAGCACCCACACATAGGTGGTAGGTGGACACCGTTAAAGTCCCCCAGGGGATAATCGGTAGGAAGTGCCAGGAAAAAAGAGGGCACAAAATCAAGAATAAAAAAAATATATATTGATACTTCAATGTAAGAGCATAATAAGTACACAAATTTAATTAATTAATTATTTTCGTAAATAATCGTGCGCATTTTTTCAGTCTTAACGACTTTCGAGTATCAAGCTATCCATCGTTCGATTAAGCTTTTAGTAATTTCCCTAATTAACAGAATCGTAAGTTTTGAAAAATTTTACGATATACTCGCGAATAATTCTAAAATTTATTTACATTTCTCTAATAGCACAGATCAAAAAGTCAACCGAGTAAAAACTGCGAGTGAAAATCGCGATCCATTCCGCTCTGTTCTCACGCAGTATAATTTCACTGTTAGGAAGTACTTGTCACTCTCTGAGAATCAGAGAGCAGGATATACATCTGCATATCGTTATTCCAGTCAGGTTACACGTTCTTCTTACGTTGTTCCGCAATAAGTTATTACAGAATCTCAAAATTAGGCTGTGATGTATACCCACATATAACAATGCTTTGACGTTAAAGTTATAAGTGTATATATATAATATTATATGGGTAGTGGAGCACATTGTTTCATGTCTTGTAAACCGCAAAGCTTCGTGTATAGCTTGTTGATATACGTTTGAACGGCTAGTAACCGGTTAAACGGTTAATTAACCGAATAACCTAAGTGTGAAATGGTGGTTTCATGCATCACGCTTCAATCTTTATTTTCATATTTTCATATACATATATAAGAAGGGAAAAGGTAATGAAAAAACCCGGGACTAAAAAGAAATGTACGGATCGAACGAAGAGGAGAATAATATTTACCGGTACGCTTTAAACAATAATATTATTTACTCGCTCACCGTACAACTCAGAAGAAAAGCCTCACGTTCAAAGGCTATAATTGTAAATTAAATCATTTTCTCCGTAAAAGAAACATATTAATTCAGTTGTATATATTAATTATTTAATATTGCGTAACCGATATTCGTCGCGCGCTCGTTTCATTTCTCTTCGAATTATACAAACCCGCGTAAAGTTTGCAAAATCGTTCGTAAAAAAAAAAAAATATTCGCGCGCGGTTTAATAAAAATATTGCACGAAGCAAGCGGTTGAAAAAATAACGACGTGCATGTGTTAATTAAAGAAAAAAAAATGCGCAAAATATAACTGTGAAGAAATATCCACGAACGCAGTTCGCGAATTAACCGGAACAATAATAAAGTGGATCGAAATAAAAAGAGAGAGAGAGAGAGAGAGAGACAAATCCATGCGTGAGGTCGAAAAGAATAACGAAAATTTTAAACCGGTTTAATATAATTTACAACGAAATCACATCCTCTTTGACATTTACTGTTGATTGTGTAATTAACCGTATCCCAGTCAACAGTTCATCTTTCAAAAGCTGCCGAATGAAATGCAACTTTTTTTTACACACACACACACAAACATACATACCCATTCCCATAAGGAATCATTATAATTAACTCGGTCATTTTACCGAAATCTCGGTCGTTAAGCGTTCGCGTCGCGTATTCGAAAACCGGTTAATCGCTTAAAACAATTAACGAGTTGACCGTTCATAATCGCGTCTCCCTAATGCACTTGTGGCGTGTCGCGTATTTCGTATGACCCTTGCGATCGATTTTGTATATATAATTACGGTCTTGCTGGTATTTCTTTAACAACCTGAACTCGCAGTATTGGATTTCGATTTATCCGATGAATATCGAATATAGTTACTTTAAATCCATTTTCTATTTTCTGTAAGACCAACATATATATATATATATATATATATATATGAGTTCTATTATTTGGTAAGTGTATGTATAATAATATTTAATAATTTTATGAACTACAACATGTATATAGAATTATTTTTATTCCGAAGCTGACTGACTTGAACGTTTATTAGTTATATACGTTGACTTAAATAATGTGACGAAAAACAATGTGAATTAAGTGGAAACGTTATTTTTCTACCTAATAGTTATTAGTTCCTTAGTAAAATCACTGAAAAAAATAGATTTTTGATTCAAGCGGAATTCTTCTTAAATATGCGTCAAACAGAAATCTGCTTGATCTAATGCAATTATTTTAGAATCAAGAAGAATATGCTTAAACTTAAAATATTGATCCTTTTGAATTACAATTCCTTAAATTTTAAAAAAGTACGTTCCGCTTGATTATAAAAGAATCCGTTTGATTACAAAAGATTCGCATTAGATCAAGCAGATTTTCTGTTTGACGCATATTTAAGAAGAATTCCGCTTGGATCAAAACTCTACTTTTTTCAGTGATACAAAAGATACTACAATAGAATTGCTGAAATCACAATGGAACAGACTAGTATTTCTATCGAAAAGTAAAACATTTATTTCAGAAAAGTATATATGCCCTACGTATTTGGCTTACTTTATTTATTTTCTTTTATTCTAACAAATTTTATGTAATACATAATCCAATCGTTAAATATCGAAAAACAACTTCTGCATAGGTGTAAAACTTTCGCTACGCCGTCCCAGTCAAAATAAATAAAGTTTTCGATGTTCTATATATACGAGTATTGGTTTTCCGTGGTGTGGAGATTAATGAGGTACTAATGGGCTATACTGTGATCATCTCGTTTACTCAGTTTTGTAATTTTGAATAAGTATGTGTACGTTGTGGAAAACGATGGAACCTTTCAATCGAGACTACTTTTTATTTGACTGTGTGTATTATACATACAACGTTGTCGGTTTCGAGGTTTACGGTTTATATCGCGAATGAGTACACAAAAGATATTTCGTTGCTTTTCAACATCGATTGTTTACAATTTTTTCTCTGTTTGCATTTGACCGAGATAAATCAAGTGTGTAACTGTATTTGTAATAGTGTTCTCGGTTTGATTAATTTTTACGCATAAAAAGTTTTCATCGGAGTTTATTTATTTACGCGCGAGTATATATATATTTATTTTTTATAGAAGTTTTTATATTAACCGAATTAGGTTATACAAATATAAATGATTTTTAAATGATATTGCGAGCTGCAAATGTTTTCATAACCTGTGTATTATATAATTATATAAATTGATGTTTGCGAATTATGGGGATACCCAAACTCTTTGTGTTTACATCTGAGTAATTTTTACGTAAACTAATAATTTATATTATATTGAAAAGTTAATTACTATATAGCACCCTCGATTATTTATTAATAAATTAGTATACGTTGCAAAGAAACGTTGCAAAGTTTACATTTGTGGTTCTACTTTTATTCTCATCCAGATGAACATACCGTATCGTAAAGCTGAATTCCTGATATTAGTATAATTCATTAAGAAACTAATTTTTCAATACTCAAATATTTTGACAACAATATTACAGTAATAAATTAAGTTTAAAATGCATACATTACGATATAATATGGAAAATACGTCAAGTTTTATATGCGCTATAAGGTGTGATCAAAAATTGGTCTTAACTGATCGAAACTTGGTTTTTATTTTTCATAATTTTGTCCTATTTATTATTAATTTCTTTGGCTTTGGATTTTTTATATATGTATCATTAAGGTTTCATTTTGACTGTAAGACCGAAATAATTGGGATTTGTAACTACAAAATCATCTCTAATCTATATTTGTGCATTGTGTTTCAAGGGGATTACTATACATTAATTAGCGAGATTAGTGTTTGTCGCTCGGTATTCACATTACAAATTCGTAAATAAACTAACAATGCAATTTTGCACGATTACAGATTGCATTATAACAAATTTTGATATAGGACATTAATTTTCATGAAAATAGTACCACTCAGTCGGTAAATGACTGGCATGGTAAAGCTTCTTAACAAAATCTCTCCTATAATTCCTACAATACTAACATTCCTATACGTTAGTACAAAGCGAATAGGTTTAACGAACGAATAATTATCTTCAAATTTACGATTTTTTGTATAAATTAATTTAGGTTATTTGTAGAAATCGCGTATCACCTCGATTAATAAATTCTTGTCCATGACGGGAAAACTAATAACAAAATTAGCCAGACCCAGTGACCTAATCGCTTCGGAGGCCACAAATAAATCGGATAAAAATCTAGGAATTATACGAAGTCGGAATCGAGGGTAACCGACGAAAAAAAAGAAATTGGTACAACCGAACGCATAAACACACTCTCTTACACACACGCACACACACAGATATATATATATATATATATATATATATATATATATATATATATATATGTACGTATACGCACACGCACACTCGTAGAAAATTGTAATCCACCGGCGCGCCGTAGAATTTATGCGCCCGTTTACAGGGCGACGCAACCATCGATGCGGTCAGCGACTATAACCGTCCAAAGGGAAAAAGCGAAAATCTCCCTATTTCCGAACTATCGAGGGGGTCGCTCCGATAAGAGACTCCGATACGTATACTTCTTTCCATTCGCGGAACCGAATAACGTTTACGTCGAACCAAGCGATAATGTTTCGTTTTTTTTTTTCGTCCTCCCGCGCTTTCTTCCCTCGACTCGGATAGAAATTCGAAAATACGTCTCGTAAGCCTCCGTACGGACGTACGGATGAGAGTACTTTCTAGAAGTTGTCGGGATAAATTCGTTCGTGCAACTTTATGGGGTTCGTTATTTTTGTAATGTCGCTCGGATATTGCGCGGTCCAAGTTATAATGGACTCTTTTTTTTCTCTGGATGCGCGTATACGAAGTTATATGATAATCGTATAGAATCCACACGATGAGCTCTCGCTCGCTTGTTTTATTCGGGGATTTTTTTTAAAGGTGTATCATCCGATTGCGGATGACGCGTTTTGTATAATACGTCGATCGTATTCATGGGTTTCAAATTGATATTCGATAATTAGAGAGATATCCTACTTTTCGATTGTCAATTTTAGTTTGCGTTATTCTTATGTACCGTGTATTTAATAATAATCTTGTCGTTTTAATTGACCGTTACAGTCAATGTATACGTGCGACGCTGTTGTTTTATAATTTTCAACGTTAAGTCTATATGCAGCTATGAATATATTTTACTTTCATTTACAGCTCAATTTATATGAAACGTAGTCAAACGTTATATCAAAATCCTAACTTTCGCTTTGAATTCGTGCACTGAGAATGAATATGGGATATTCCACGTGAACTTGTCCGATCAAAATTTTAAAATGCACCAAAATTTTGGTTACACATTGGAAATGTTTTTCAGAATACAGAACAAATTTTTTAGGTACAGGAATCTATTTGCTCAAAAGTTATTCTAACCTCAAAAAGTGAATTTTTTCTAGTTTTTTTTAACACCAGCTGGGTTTACCGCTATTTAACTCAAAATCTATCAATATTTTCTATGTAACATCACATGCAACATTCGTTGCTAACTATGTTTAGAATTTATCCTTCTGATGGGTTAGAATTTCTAATCTCAAGGTCAATGTTACATAAACTACATGTCAATATTCAACTTGAAAAAACTGTAAGTACACTCTAATTGATTTTTTCATCCAAAAGTCTAAACAAAAGCTTGAAGCAATACCTTTCAAATGGTCTGTAGCTATTATATGGCCTTAAACATTTTATTATGTATTCTGAAAAACATTTGCAATGTGTACCCAAAATTTGGAGCATTTTAAAATTTTGATTGGATCACTTCACGTGGAATATCCCATATATTAGAAAAATTACAAATAATTCCGGATAAAATTTACATTAAATCTTGAACTTCGTGGTAAATATTGCCATGGCAATATTATATATCTCTGCAGAGATAATATTAAAATTTACTCATCCGAAAAAAATTGAACATATCCCCAACTTAATTAAATTACACTTAAAATTTTGTAATAATTACATGCGGTGAAATAAATATAAGAGTCGCTATATATATATATATATATATATATATATATGGGTGGTTCTCTGTGACATCGAAGATGAAAAAAATAAATATTGCTATAACTGTGGGAATATGTTTTAGAGGTATCCAGTAGTTCTCCTGAATTTTTTCAGATTTTTTCTGGGCCATTATTTTAAGTTACAGAGAGTCAAACTTGACATTTTAGCACTTTTTTCCATTATATGCCCATTTTCATGAATTTTTAGCTCCCAGGGGATGCATTTTTCACTAAAAACTCTTGTAAGCCATTTAAACCTTAAATAGTGAAAATCAGCAATTCTGCTCCGGACTCTGGTAACCTAATACTGTCCAAAAGATGTCTTTTTATAGTCAGAAACTGCCTAAAAATTTCCAGAGTGGGTCTAAATCATTAAGATCACTAATGGTCAAAATATCCGGGAAAAGTGCCCGAAATATTAATAGAAATGTATATTTGTTGCCTTATAACGATGAATCTAAAAGCATGATCATTGCAAAAAAATTTATGCACTTACCTTGGAATGGTAGAAAAGCATCTCCACTTGTTTCAGTATCCATCTAATCCCCTGTAAGCTGCTAAAAATACAAATATTATTATAAAATTATAAAAAATTATTTTTTAAACATTTATAATGGAGAATTTTTAGTTTTACATCCCTTACAAGAATTATAATACTAATCTGAAGGATTACTATAAAAGTATCAACATTATTATTATTATTATTCAGGAATACATTGTTTAGATTTCACAAACTTGTCACTGTCACGTTATCATATTATTCATTATAATTACATATCCGATTTATTTATATATCTTTTGTATTAAATACGTATATTCAGTTATTGTAATAATAATGTTAATACTTTTATAGTAATCCTTCAGATTAGTATTATAATTCTTGTAAGGGATGTAAAACTAAAAATTCTCCATTATAAATGTTTAAAAAATAATTTTTTATAATTTTATAATAATATTTGTATTTTTAGCAGCTTACAGGGGATTAGATGGATACTGAAACAAGTGGAGATGCTTTTCTACCATTCCAAGGTAAGTGCATAAATTTTTTTGCAATGATCATGCTTTTAGATTCATCGTTATAAGGCAACAAATATACATTTCTATTAATATTTCGGGCACTTTTCCCGGATATTTTGACCATTAGTGATCTTAATGATTTAGACCCACTCTGGAAATTTTTAGGCAGTTTCTGACTATAAAAAGACATCTTTTGGACAGTATTAGGTTACCAGAGTCCGGAGCAGAATTGCTGATTTTCACTATTTAAGGTTTAAATGGCTTACAAGAGTGTGACAGCATACATTTATGTCTTTAAAAGTATTTTTAATGAAAAGTTCGGAAAATTTTACAAAAAAAGTCATACTTATGTTTTTAGTGAAAAATGCATCCCCTGGGAGCTAAAAATTCATGAAAATGGGCATATAATGGAAAAAAGTGCTAAAATGTCAAGTTTGACTCTCTGTAACTTAAAATAATGGCCCAGAAAAAATCTGAAAAAATTCAGGAGAACTACTGGATACCTCTAAAACATATTCCCACAGTTATAGCAATATTTATTTTTTTCATCTTCGATGTCACAGAGAACCACCCATATATATATATATATATATATATATTATGTTGTATCAATTTATACCGTAATAAACATATTGAAGTTCTTACATTTATATATATTAAGTATTTATAAAAAAATTACAGATATCTATTAAATATTGTGTATCCTAATGAGAATATAAAAGCGTTTAATTATAATAACAATTTTTTTACAAATGAGCTTTTTCATAACGAATTTTAACGAAACTGTAACACGACTCGTTACAAATATTATATGAATTTAAAAATTTATGAAATTAATAGACACTTTTAAAATAAATGTTTTCTCAATACTTAGAATTTTCTTTTATGGTTTTCTTTTATCCCCTTGTAGTCGAAATTGATGCATTGCAAAAACCTATAAATATTAGAACAAACTAAAAATTACCATTAGTATCGGAAGAAAAGTATTAATAATAACGGTAATCAATATTGATCAACTTTGATTGTTAACAATCTAAGTATTTTTTATCACAATTTATAAATTAATTATGATAAAAGATGAATTTTTCTGCTGTGTAACGTTAAAGGGGGTAATAACGCTTCGCGACGCTTCGTGTAGTTATAAGTATATTTACCTAAATTAAATACCGAAATATTAACACTAAGCGAAATCTTGTACAAACATTGCTGTGTGACGTAAGTACACTGTTCAAACTACGTATTAATTCGAATAATAATTTTCATTTTTAACAAATAAAAATTTCACATTCATTTAAGCGTAACGTAATAAAAGAACCGAATGAAAGTAGTATTTTAATCGTTCTTTTATAGTATTTTTTTTTAATTCAATTGTCTAATGTCGTATATCCTTCTCAATTAGTGGCGACAATTACGAATATGATTACATTTTATTTACATGTTTGTGATTTATACATAGGTTATTAGGATAATTAATATTCTGTATTAAATATAATTTCTTAGTCCAATTGAGTTTATACTAATTCTTGTTTTATTAGATTAGAATACTTCGAATACTCAGTAGCAATTTTTAATATAATTAAATTTTATATATTAGTGTAACTTTCATTTTTGAGAATATTTTACATTCATGCCAAAACAGTATATAAAGAAGATTTATATATATATATATATGTTGTATCAATTTATACCGTAATAAACATATTGAAGTTCTTACATTTATATATTAAGTATTTATAAAAAAATTACAGATATCTATTAAATATTGTGTATCCTAATGAGAATATAAAAGCGTTTAATTATAATAACAATTTTTTTACAAATGAGCTTTTTCATAACGAATTTTAACGAAACTGTAACACGACTCGTTACAAATATTATATGAATTTAAAAATTTATGAAATTAATAGACACTTTTAAAATAAATGTTTTCTCAATACTTAGAATTTTCTTTTTATGGTTTTCTTTTATCCCCTTGTAGTCGAAATTGATGCATTGCAAAAACCTATAAATATTAGAACAAACTAAAAATTACCATTAGTATCGGAAGAAAAGTATTAATAATAACGGTAATCAATATTGATCAACTTTGATTGTTAACAATCTAAGTATTTTTTATCACAATTTCGGAAAATTTTACAAAAAAAGTCATACTTATGTTTTTAGTGAAAAATGCATCCCCTGGGAGCTAAAAATTCATGAAAATGGGCATATAATGGAAAAAAGTGCTAAAATGTCAAGTTTGACTCTCTGTAACTTAAAATAATGGCCCAGAAAAAATCTGAAAAAATTCAGGAGAACTACTGGATACCTCTAAAACATATTCCCACAGTTATAGCAATATTTATTTTTTTCATCTTCGATGTCACAGAGAACCACCCTATATATATATATATATATATATTATGTTGTATCAATTTATACCGTAATAAACATATTGAAGTTCTTACATTTATATATATTAAGTATTTATAAAAAAATTACAGATATCTATTAAATATTGTGTATCCTAATGAGAATATAAAAGCGTTTAATTATAATAACAATTTTTTTTACAAATGAGCTTTTTCATAACGAATTTTAACGAAACTGTAACACGACTCGTTACAAATATTATATGAATTTAAAAATTTATGAAATTAATAGACACTTTTAAAATAAATGTTTTCTCAATACTTAGAATTTTCTTTTTATGGTTTTCTTTTATCCCCTTGTAGTCGAAATTGATGCATTGCAAAAACCTATAAATATTAGAACAAACTAAAAATTACCATTAGTATCGGAAGAAAAGTATTAATAATAACGGTAATCAATATTGATCAACTTTGATTGTTAACAATCTAAGTATTTTTTATCACAATTTATAAATTAATTATGATAAAAGATGAATTTTTCTGCTGTGTAACGTTAAAGGGGGTAATAACGCTTCGCGACGCTTCGTGTAGTTATAAGTATATTTACCTAAATTAAATACCGAAATATTAACACTAAGCGAAATCTTGTACAAACATTGCTGTGTGACGTAAGTACACTGTTCAAACTACGTATTAATTCGAATAATAATTTTCATTTTTAACAAATAAAAATTTCACATTCATTTAAGCGTAACGTAAATAAAAGAACCGAATGAAAGTAGTATTTTAATCGTTCTTTTATAGTATTTTTTTTTAATTCAATTGTCTAATGTCCTGTATCCTTCTCAATTAGTGGCGACAATTACGAATATGATTACATTTTATTTACATGTTTGTGATTTATACATAGGTTATTAGGATATATTAATATTCTGTATTTAAATATAATTTCTTAGTCCAATTGAGTTTATACTAATTTCTTGTTTTATTAGATTAGAATACTTTTCGAATACTCAGTAGCAATTTTTAATATAATTAAATTTTATATATTAGTGTAACTTTCATTTTTGAGAATATTTTAACATTCATTGCCAAAACAGTATATAAAGAAGATTTTTTTATATATATAGATTTAAAATAATCTGAATTACATTAGAACAATATTGTTATTTTTAACATATAGAATGGAATATAATAATAACTAAACAGAGATTTTGTGTTTTTTAATTTGATTTCTATTTATAATTTTAATAAATAAATTGAATATCTAAATGTTATAGAATTATAATTAAATAATTTTTCCAATTATTAAGTATTTTTACCGATAGTTTCTATTACATTTTAGTTTAATAATCATCGCAAAGATCTCATCAGTCATTCGACATCTATACGGTGATTTATCGAGAATAGCCTTTCACATGCTGTTTAGGAACTTGTGTTGTATTTGAAAAATACAGTTTTACATGGGGATATAATTTAAAAAAAAAATAGAGTAGTCAGTGCAAATTTGACTCTGCCAAAAAAGTTCTAATTCTATTTCTATCAGAGGTTTTTTGTTACAGGTGAATAATGTCCATCAGAACTGGTATAATCATTAAATTTATCGTCGTCAAAATGTGTGTATAATTCCATTTTTCACGTATCTTTAATTAAAAGAAATAAATACATTTTTATTACAATTATAAAGAATTTGAAGTGAACTTAGGTATTCACCGTCAAGGTCGAGGAATGGATCTCGGGTTTCAAATAATGGTAAATACTTATGCGCGTATTTTTTTATCTTATCTTAAAGTATGGAGATTGCAAGATGCGTCTATCTTTTCCACGTTGCGGACCTGATTTGCCCCTTGTCATAGTGGGTCGAGGAGGTAAAATCAATGGTTTAACTGTGAACGGCATCAGTTCAGTTGAAGTGTGAGTACTAGTGAAAGTTGGTTTGAGTAGACACTTTGTATCCTCCAGAATTTGGGCCCTCAACTGTAGAAATGAATCCATAGCAGATTGAGTAGAAGCGGTGGTAGATTGCATATGATCCGTCATAGCTGCTCGACTCTGTCCACTCTGTCGTTCCATATGATGAACGTGGATGACCGTTACGGGTTCCTTCATTGCTATCGCTATAGACTTGAGTTCAGTGGCACTCTGGTTCAGAGGTGTTCCAACTTTCCCAATCACTTCTTCTAAATTAGAGCTCAAAGCAACAGGAACCCACCCTTTTGCTTTCTTGTCCGCGAGAATTCTCATTAAATGTTTAGAGTCACAGGAGTGGGCAAAATCATATATATTAAAAAAATGATGACTGTGGCATTGTTCATAGCTGATGCCACCTGTGAGTTAGTAGCTTCTGGCGGACAATAGAGCATAAAATGTCAAGACTTCAAGTGTGAGTCAGAATATCTCAATGTATCCCATTGGCTCTGCCACCAGAATCTCAACTCTGCTTTGATGGAATTGTCACGATCTGAGGTTGGGTTTCTTCTTTCCGGTTCCTTTTACCTACATAAGATTTAATATTTGTCGTTTCAGCTGAGGAAAAATTCGTCAGTGAGTCGATAAGGTCAGTTGAGCTAGCGCAAGTGTCGTATTGTTTATCAGATAGAGTCTTCGTCTGTCTTTTTGAACCCATTGTAATAACTTTTCTTTATATCTTGGCTTGAACTTTTCGCGGATGAAACAGTCCAATGCTGCGCCATCCACTAACGTATCGGTCTCGATACTGATTGCGGGGAAGTCGGCGCCGCGCTTACCGTTGCCCCGGAGTAGTTTCCCGCCCGATTTTGATTCGCGGGACAGTCACGATGCCAGTGCCTTTCGGGACAAAAATGGCACTGAGGCAGACTACGTGTTCGCTGAGACAGCGTCACGTTCGCGGTAGGAGACACGTTAGAATTAGGCACCGATTGCCTCTGTCTTGGCACAAACTCTGCGCTCGAAGTTGACAATGGCGTGATTTTTTTCGATGCATGTTTTTCCTCCGTTTCGTCCTGTTCTATTTGAACCGCGCGAGATATCAAATCTTCCACTGTATCAAAATTAGACGATCGTAATAGCTTTTTAGTTGAAACATTCGCGCACAACATTCTTTTTTTTTTATTATTTCCGGGTTCCCCGAATATCCTCCGCCGCATAACTTCAAATCCTCCGGTTCGAGGCCAAAAAAAGAAGAATGAGCGCGAGTGTTTGGACCTTAGTCCCCTGTAGCACGCGGCGAGCTGTTGCCCGCCAAGAGCTCACGTTGGGTCAGCGTGTCTGCCGAGCCGTTAGTAGGAACGCTTATTCCTTGAGCATGAGCAAGCTGCTGCTCGCCTGAGAGCTCACACAGGGAAGGCGGTTCCTTTGCCAGAGCGATTGAACGATCGCTTTGGCGGGCAAACAGACAAGCGGTCCCGGTGTACGCGTCGAACCGAAGTATCAAAGACCATCGGAGTCTAAGACGGAGAGCGCGAAATTTGGGTGAGACATTAATCATGATATGTATGTGTGCAGGATATAAGCATGAAAATGAATGTAGAAGAGAATAATAATTAATTATAAAAATATTTATTTTTTAAATTTTACAAATTAGCCCTGAGATGGCAATTGCAATGTTGATTACAGTCGAGGTCATGATTTTGTTTTTGGTTAACCAAATCACGAAGCCTCAGATTCTCGTAAACCAACTCGTCAACCTTTTTCTTTAGTTCACATTGTTGCGGTGCATTTTGGTGTAACTCAATATTTTATTATGTAATATGTTTATTAAATAAGGTAATATATATATATATATAATATATATATATATATATATATGGGTAATTTCACTTTAGGAGTATATTCATATATTCAAGGTGTGAACCAAAATTTTTAAGTCAAAATATTAATTTGCATCAGAGTTATGCATGTCCACTCTGTCGTTCCATATGATGAACGTGGATGACCGTTACGGGTTCCTTCATTGCTATCGCTATAGACTTGAGTTCAGTGGCACTCTGGTTCAGAGGTGTTCCAACTTTCCCAATCACTTCTTCTAAATTAGAGCTCAAAGCAACAGGAACCCACCCTTTTGCTTTCTTGTCCGCGAGAATTCTCATTAAATGTTTAGAGTCACAGGAGTGGGCAAAATCATATATATTAAAAAATGATGACTGTGGCATTGTTCATAGCTGATGCCACCTGTGAGTTAGTAGCTTCTGGCGGACAATAGAGCATAAAATGTCAAGACTTCAAGTGTGAGTCAGAATATCTCAATGTATCCCATTGGCTCTGCCACCAGAATCTCAACTCTGCTTTGATGGAATTGTCACGATCTGAGGTTGGGTTTCTTCTTTCCGGTTCCTTTTACCTACATAAGATTTAATATTTGTCGTTTCAGCTGAGGAAAAATTCGTCAGTGAGTCGATAAGGTCAGTTGAGCTAGCGCAAGTGTCGTATTGTTTATCAGATAGAGTCTTCGTCTGTCTTTTTGAACCCATTGTAATAACTTTTCTTTATATCTTGGCTTGAACTTTTCGCGGATGAAACAGTCCAATGCTGCGCCATCCACTAACGTATCGGTCTCGATACTGATTGCGGGGAAGTCGGCGCCGCGCTTACCGTTGCCCCGGAGTAGTTTCCCGCCCGATTTTGATTCGCGGGACAGTCACGATGCCAGTGCCTTTCGGGACAAAAATGGCACTGAGGCAGACTACGTGTTCGCTGAGACAGCGTCACGTTCGCGGTAGGAGACACGTTAGAATTAGGCACCGATTGCCTCTGTCTTGGCACAAACTCTGCGCTCGAAGTTGACAATGGCGTGATTTTTTTCGATGCATGTTTTTCCTCCGTTTCGTTCTGTTCTATTTGAACCGCGCGAGATATCTAGCACGCGGCGAGCTGTTGCCCGCCCTAAGAGCTCACGTTGGGTCAGCGTGTCTGCCGAGCCGTTAGTAGGAAAGCTTATTCCTATTGAGCACGAGCAAGCTGCTGCTCGCCCTGAGAGCTCACACAGGGAAGGAGGTTCCTTTGCCAGAGTGCTCGAACGATCGCTTATGGCGGGCAAACAGACAAGCGGTCCCGGTGTACGCGTCGAACCGAAGTATCAAAGACCATCGGAGTCTAGGACGGAGGAGCGCGAAATTTGGGTGAGACATTAATCATGATATGTACTGTGTGCAGGATATAAGCTGAAATGAATGTAGAAGAGAATAATAATTAGATTATAAAAATATTTATTTTTTTAAATTTTACAAATTAGCCCTGAGATGGCAATTGCAATGTTGATTACAGTCGAGGTCATGATTTCGGTTGTTTTTTGGTTAACCAAATCACGAAGCCTCAGATTCTCGTAAACCAACTCGTTCACCTTTTTCTTTAGTTCACATTGTTGCGGTGCATTTTGGTGTAACTCAATATTTTATTATGTAATATGTTTATTAAATAAGGTAATATATATATATATATATATATATATATATATATATATATATGGGTAATTTCACTTTAGGAGTATATTCATATATTCAAGGTGTGAACCAAAATTTTTAAGTCAAAATATTAATTTGCATCAGAGTTATGCATGTCCAAAAATACTTTTTTTCTGTTTTCAATATTTTCGCTATTTTTGATATTAAATAGCTCGAAATATGTTAATTTTGTATATTACACATGAAATGGAAAAAAGTATTGAAATGCCGACTACAATTTTTTACTAATTTGACAAATACGTAATTGTAATGTGATTAGCTCATTTCGTCAGTTTTAAATTTTATCTGTAAGACATCATCAATATGCCTAAGTTTTTACCAAAACTTGATTTAATATGGGATTTAATCTTGATTAAAACCACATACATTGTAAAAATGGACATTTCATTTATATTACAATTATATTTCATTACATTTAACAGTTATATTCAACAATTATTGTCATCGATGAAGCTTTTTTTACATAATTATTTGCATTATATTATGTTCACTTAATAACATTAATATAATAGATTAAACTTGTTAATTGAGTTTTTACACCTTTTTCATCGAATAGTGTTGTTTACTATTGTTGATAGTTCCAATTAATTATTATTAATTATACATAAATATTAATTATCAAGAAAAGTAAATGAACATGCATAACTCTGTTTCAAATTAATATTTTGACTAAAAAATTTCTTGCACACGTGGAATATATTTTTGTGAAATCACGCATATATATTCCACGTCAAGTGATCCGGACAAAAAAAAATTGTTTTGAATAGTAGCGACCTACAGGAAACACTAGTAAAAAGTAAAATTTTTTTTTGGTCTCTAGAGACAAGACTCTAAAATAATCGTCGCTCTCGCTTAAGTTGAGCGTATCAACAGCATTCTTTCCTGAAAAATAAAAATATTATAAATTTAATAATATAAAAGAACAAAAAAAATTTTTTTAATATATATGTCACGTTTCCAATTGTTTATTATGCCTTTTGTAAGAATTGTTTCTAAGCACATTTTTTAACCGATATCAGTAAGCTAAACTTTATCCTTTACAATATATTTAAATAAAAAAAAAACTCAGTATTATAGTTTGCATAAACAAGCATAAACATAATTTATCTTCCTGACATTGGACCAAAAATTATGGAAGAAACAATTCTTAAAAAGGCATATTTTAGCCAATTTTTGGTGATTTTGAAAAAAACAACTACGCGTTATGAAAATGACTATGTAGCAAGTGTCGCCTATACATAATATTTCTACTTATAAGGAATAATTATTACTACAGACAATTGTTAGCTTCTATTAGAAGTTGGGTATGTGACGATGTTAGTTAATGTTGAACAATGTAAAAATTTTACTTTTTTTATCGGAGAAATCTTCTTTATCCTTAAAGAAAGATTTTATTATTTGTTTAATCGCCTCCGGCGACAAATTACTTGAACTTTCCATATTTATTTCCTTGCTACATCCTGCTATCTCGACTTCCTAAATAAAATTAATTATATACAGTACACAATATATAAATACAAAATAAAATATAGAACACTCGTACAGTGGTCAAACAATTAGGAAAAATACCTTTTCTTTATTGCCGCTGTTCGCTACATTGTCGATAGGGTTTTCAACTTTATTTTAAGATTCTTTATAAACTTGTTCTGAAATCTGCTGGAGTTGGGCAGCCAAATCTTTAATTTTTTCCAATGTTTCTTTGGGCTCCTTGTCTGATGTATCTCCGTTCATCTTTTCAGATGGAGCAGAGGTGCTAGGAGTCGGTTTCATTAATTTTCGTTTACATTTTCCGTAATTTCCCGGATGATTCGGTCTTTTTCTTGCTAAATAAACATTTTCTTTGTAATGTTCACTTTTTAAAAATATTTATATCATCATTCGTTTTTAAAATGAAGTCAAATTATGAAATAAATGATCTAATCTTTTGCTTATTTTGGTAGTTTATTTTGAATTATTTTAACTCTTATTTGCGTACCGATTGCCTAAAAATGATATAAAAAGCTCAGAGTACACTCACTCAATACTCACCATAGACATGATGCTAGCTATGAAAAATCGTTAGGTCCTAAATGTCCCGGTAGATGGCGCCAAGCATAGATTTCATTACCGAAATTTCATGTACTTGGTTCTCAATTCATTATTTTTCAGATTTTTAAATTAAATCGCTTGTCAAAATTATCAACTGGATATTGTATACTTAATTTCCATAAAAAATATTTTTGTTTATTAAAAATCTCTCCATTACATTTTGGGGGTTAAACTACACAATTTGACTTCCAAATTTTATACATACCTAAATTTGTGCGTTGAAAAGCAAAAAGATCTTTATACGTTTTTTAGTGCTATGTATTGTAGATAAAAATTACATGAATAGAGATAAGATTTATTTTAGAAATAAGTAATATAAATAATATTATTTATTTATATGAAATCTTATACGAAATATCTATTATCAATTTATAGGATGTATAATTAACAGTATTAGCAAATGATTCGTAACATTTGAATATATACTGATTGAACAAAATGAAATATTTTGAGCAAACGGTAAATAAATACATTTGTTGTAATGATCAGCCTATTATTTTCAATCCGTACGCTGTACAACACGTTAAAAATATACACTTATTCACTCTTATCCGTAAGATAAAGGTCAGTGAGTAGGCTCCGAAACGACATTTTGACCGTGATCATGGAGATAAGAGTCAGGCTAAAAAATCCTCCTGTGAAATCCAACTATTCAGTGAAATAAGTATTGTATTGTATAAACAGTTTGATTTTGGAGGGGATTAAAATACACACTTTATTATGATTGGGACCATTTTTAACTAAAACTATCAAAGATTTTGAGCAAATGATAACAAATACATTTTGTCTTTTGGGCTCCTTGTCTGATGTATCTCCGTTCATCTTTTCAGATGGAGCAGAGGTGCTAGGAGTCGGTTTCATTAATTTTCGTTTTACATTTTCCGTAATTTCCCGGATGATTCGGTCTTTTTCTTGCTAAATAAACATTTTCTTGTAATGTTCACTTTTTAAAATATTTATATCATCATTCGTTTTTAAATGAAGTCAAATTATGAAATAAATGATCTAATCTTTTGCTTATTTTGGTAGTTTATTTTGAATTATTTTAACTCTTATTTGCGTACCGATTGCCTAAAAATGATATAAAAAGCTCAGAGTACACTCACTCAATACTCACCATAGACATGATGCTAGCTATGAAAAATCGTTAGGTCCTAAATGTCCCGGTAGATGGCGCCAAGCATAGATTTCATTACCGAAATTTCATGTACTTGGTTCTCAATTCATTATTTTTCAGATTTTTAAATTAAATCGCTTGTCAAAATTATCAACTGGATATTGTATACTTAATTTCCATAAAAAATATTTTTGTTTATTAAAAATCTCTCCATTACATTTTGGGGGTTAAACTACACAATTTGACTTCCAAATTTTATACATACCTAAATTTGTGCGTTGAAAAGCAAAAAGATCTTTATAAGTTTTTTAGTGCTATGTAATTGTAGATAAAAATTACATGAATAGAGATAAGATTTATTTTAGAAATAAGTAATATAAATAATATTATTTATTTATATGAAATCTTATACGAAATATCTATTTATCAATTTATAGGATGTATAATTAACAGTATTATAGCAAATGATTCGTAACATTTGAATATATACTGATTGAACAAAATGAAATATTTTGAGCAAACGGTAAATAAATACATTTGTTGTAATGATCAGCCTATTATTTTCAATCCGTACGCTGTACAACACGTTAAAAATATACACTTATTCACTCTTATCCGTAAGAATAAAGGTCAGTGAGTAGGCTCCGAAACGACATTTTGACCGTGATCATGGAGATAAGAGTCAGGCTAAAAAATCCATCCTGTGAAATCCAACTATTCAGTGAAATAAGTATTGTATTGTATAAACAGTTTGATTTTTGGAGGGGATTAAAATACACACTTTATTATGATTGGGACCATTTTTAACTAAAACTAATCAAAGATTTTGAGCAAATGATAAACAAATACATTTTGTCTAATGTTTAGATAATTTTTTTACAGCTTAACATTAACGAATGTTAACACGCAATGTAATTTAAATATCTAAAATTTTGAATAATGAATTGAGAACCAAATACATTAATAAATGTGTGGTTGGCGCCATCTATCGGTACATTTAAGAACTAACAGTTTTCCATGTCGGAGAAGAATGCGTGTCGTCCGCTAGACTAATTGTCTGGTAGCTTTTCAACTTATGCGAGGGATGTATAAATTTATAGCAGCATATCGGACAAGAAATTTTTTTGTTATTCTATTCCACTTACATCTCCATATACTTACTTTTTCATCAAAACATCAAAGCGTTTGAAATACTATCGAGAATCTGTGGCAAACATAAAGCGTCCGCAACACTGACTCCGTATTTCCCATTTCGCGTTGAAAATACGAATTTTTTTCAATGTTTCAGGTCTTAAAATTAATAATTTTAGCAACGGCTACGCCGCTCTGCTAATTATTTTTGTGATAATGTATCCTACAAAAACAAATAAATTATTTTTTATTCTATTACTACGTATGTACCACCTGACCGCAGTGCCCCCTTGCTGTGCGGCCAATTGGGGAATCTTTTGCTTTAGCCTCCCCTTAAGGATTGGAAAAGTTCCGTAAGACAGTTTAAAACATTTTCGCGAGGAAAAACTATATTTATGTTATAAAACTTGGTCCCTTCAAACCCTCAATATATCATTCTAATTAATTTTATAGATCAATTAAAGATTAAATGACACAATCGTATTTTACCTTTAAATTGTGGTATGTGCGTTTCCTGCTTTAGAACAAACTATAGCTTTTGCTGTTCCAAACCTTTAGTTCAGTTTCAGCAAATTATACAGGCATATTTAACCATAATATACTATGATAATTAACCAAATCTTATGTCCATAGGAAGGGACTAACTAGGAGACTTTCATATGTTCGGGTCCTCTTTTTCATGCAGCTTGAAGCTGTTGAATATTTCATATAATTACAGGTTTTCTGTAGAGCCACAGACCCTAACGATGATTTGGGTCCTCGATATTAATAAATATTATTCATGTCGAAGATTGTGTTAAAACTATTAATTTTATCTTATAAATCACTTCCTTGACTGTAATATTGATACTTCTTCTTTACCGGTGGTATTTTCTTATTCTGGAAAGTAAAAGTAATTTTAATTCAATAAAATAAATCATAAAAAATGTTAAACATTTATTACACAACATGAATAATAGAGTTGCCCATAATATGCATACTTTTCTCCTTGGAGACAATCGAGTGCAATAACATTAGGCTTCATGAGAATTAACCTTTAGACTGCCGGCATGGCTCATATATGAGCCACCTGTGACCTTGACAACTACTCTAGAGATATGAGGTGTTTTTATGTATAAATTTTGCACATCAAAAATATCAATTTATAAGGCAAAAATGCCGGCAGTCTAAAGGTTAAAAATTCATGCAGATAAGTGTCATATCATATTTTGAAAATTGCAATACTCCTTTTCTTCTTGATAGAAAGTTTTTCTAATAATATTGAATTTAAACTCAGTTTGTTACCCAATTATAATAAGGAATTAATTATTCGAATGACTGTCGAGATATTTGCGATGTTAATTAAACTAAAATGTAATATAAACTATCGGTAAAAATTCTTAATTGTGAAAATTATTTAATTATAATTCTATAAAACGTAGATAATCAATTTATTTATTAAAATTATAAATATAAATCTAACTAAAAAAGAAAAATCTTTTTTTATTATTATATGCCATTCTAAATGCTAAAAATATGAATATGAATATTGTTTTACTGTAATTCAGATCATATTATACATAAATAGCTTCTTCATATACTGTTCTGGCAATGAATGTTAAAATATTCTTAAAAATAAAAGATTACAATTATAAATTAAAAATTTCTACTCGGTATTCGAAGAGTATTTAATCGAATATTTTCATTGAATATTTTGTCATTTACCGTTAGTTGGTGTATATATCAAGGGGCGCGCTCGCGCTCCCGACGCAAGTATGGGATGCGCGGCTAGCCTTATATTCAGATATCTCGCTATGCGTATTTTTCTACCATTTACGATGTTGTTATGAAAGTCGATTTGTTTTTAAATATTTACACTCAAATAATGAAAAAGTATTCGAATATGAGTGGTTGGAGATTACGTACCCAACCCTGGAATAAAGCATGAAGTTTCGTTGCTTAGTACTTCGTGTAATTTGTTTTAATGTGTATTCTTTGCGTTTTTTGTTGTACAATGATTCATTGCGTGACAACATAACATATAGTTATAGGAATATTACATTATTCACACAAATTTTTATTTCCCGCATTAGTAGGTGTTCACGACTTAATTTCCTGATGTTCCTCAGCGAGTTTTACTTTTGTTACCCTATACTAATTGTTTACATATTACTTCGGTTTTATGGGACTAAGATAAAACTACATAGAAATCCTTTGTAACATCAAATATATATATATGTAAATGAATATAAAGAAATGTAAAAGGTAAAGGGAATAATCGTTAATATAGAAAATTCATTGTTTCAGGATCCTGCAAAATGGAGGAGGGCGAAAGGAAGAAAATAATTAAACGACGTGCCGTACGCCCGAGTATCGCGGGTATCCGTACCATCGCAGGGCCTACGCTAGCACGCTGCCTCGTGTACCGTAGAAAGCGCCGGCTGTTGCGCGGACAAGTGCCCGACACGGGTGTCTAAACGTTCCGTATTATATATATAGAGAACGCTTTCCTGCAGGAACTGATCGACGGTTGGCTGTGATCGTTAGCGCGCGAGTGCATCCAAATAAACAAAAAGCAAAAGTAAACCGAAAAATATATAAAAATAAATATACAAATAAATTGCGAGAGGTTTAAAAGACTGAGAAAATACGAGGCGTCGCGTCCCGTATGTATAGGATATATTTACCGGGCAAAACGAGTCAAAAAGATAATTGTCCGGATCGAAAGACAAGCAAAAGACTTTGTTCGTTTCGAGTGAAATAATAAAAAGATTGGTATAGACAAATATAAAGGTACCACTCGGTGCCGTGAACGTGAAGAAAATAAAAGAAAGATCGGAAATGCGGCAACAAGCCTAGTAGAGGAGGTAGTCGCGCGTCTCGTAAGATGCGGGAATTGAACGAGTCCGCATGTAACGCCTTGTACACGGCCGTCGAGTGGTCGGGACCCGGGATCATAGTTACCTTGGCTGTTCTCGCAGTGGTTAATGTCATGGTCGTCCTGGGTAACGTCCTCGTCATCGCGGCCGTATACAACAGTATCAAGCTCAGGAACGTCACCAACATGTTCATCGTCAGTCTGGCGGTAGCCGATCTCATGGTAGGCGTTGCTGTTCTACCGTTCAGCGCCACTTGGGAGGTCTTCAAGGTATATTTATACATAATTTACAAAAATTTTTTTAATTATCCTTAAGGGGATGTAATATCTAAATTACAGAGATCTACCTAAAAAATCCCAAAAATGTTAAAATAAGAAAAATCTGAAAAAAAATTACAGATAACAGAGTATTTTTGGTCGGTAATATATAGCTATAAAACAATGATTCACGGCTGCCCAGAAATCTCGATGACTTATCAATAAAAAAAATTTGAAATAATTCACGGGTTATCTCCAAAAGAAACACAACACCGTTACAGAATGTTTTTTTTCGAAAAATTAAATTTCTCGTTTAATAAAAAAAAAAAATTTTCTGTTTTTGAGGTTCACATCCCATTAATTACATCGTCACGTACGTATCCAACGATTCATCGCGATCCACGAGAATTGGCTTTTGAATTTGAAAATCCTCCTAGATCTCGAGTATCTTAAAATTGGCTCAATTTTTCTGATATTTTCTGCAATCCCTTGGCAACGCTGCACCTCCTTCCATTAGTATTCATTCTAGGACAACGTCCGGGGAGCTTCAAGATCTTTGGTATCTTTCCAAAGTTCATATTCATGGGATTCTCGGGTATATAGGACTAATACGGAGAACAGCTATCGTCACCTCGAGAAATGATTTTTGATACCAAATACTAAAATTCCACCGCACCTGCATGAATACTGATGTAATCCATTTGTTCTCTTGTCCCTTGGATCAACGTAATCAAATTACCGCGGAACTTTGAATTTCCATTTGATTTTCTTATTAATATTAATAGCATTGTCTTTGATATATCCATTGTACGCGCGAGCTCAACCTATAGAATTACATTTAATTATCTGCGTTGAGTATCCTCGAATCCCAAAGTTTCGATCGTTCCAACTAGATTGCGAAAGAGAAAAATCCCTAATCTCGAGAAACGTTGAATTAATCAAACGCGAAAGAAACTATAGTAAATGTAACTTCGTTATTTATTATTTTAAATTTAACATCTATATAATCATTTTATAATTTATTGCCATAAAGAGGTACATTCCTGAGTTATTATCTTTAAAAGGAATGTAATCTCGCGTGATAATAAATTCCTACAGAATCGAATCGACATCTTCATAAATAAAATGTACAGCCATTGCGTTTGTTACATATATACATTCCGATTCGTTAATTTTCATGGTGATAAATGTACGATACAACTTTTGAGAAATCTATGAAACAAGTAATGCGCAGATCATATTTTATTCCAAAATTTTACCAAACATTACACAATTACTGTAATATTCAACGATATAATTAATGTAGATATGGCCGTCGAGTACTATTATAGTGAGTTAATACGATCAAGTGAACACTCGAGACGAGGGAGAAAATGCTAGCCGTTTGCGAGCTCTTATGGTTTAGAATTGAAATTCTAAATTATAATATTTTTAATACTCTTATATAAACAATTATTACACGGAGAGAAATTTTTTAGTATATATTACATATCAATCGTGTAAAAATTCGCGAATTCGTCAAGTAATGTGGTAACAGCTATACTCCGAATCTCGTAATTTTTACTAGACTGAGTAATAATTGTAATTTTTTTTTGTATTAAAAAAAATGTTATTTCTTCCATTTATTGTTTATTTTAGATATTATTTAATAGATATGAATATTTGAAACATTTTGATCATATTTTATTAATAAAAAAATTTTTGGATGTCATCGGGAGCGAACCTGCGAACTTTAGATTGAGAGTCGAAGTCTTACCATTGCGTCACCGCGTCGGTTAGATGTGACAACACAAACGAAAACACAATTCCGATATATATTTTTTTAATCTCATTACTAGTTAATTTCGGATTCATTTGAGGTGACTCAAAAATTAATATGCTGTCAAGCTCTTTTATTTATATTTTCGTATTATGAAGAGTATATAATTCAATTGTATAATATTTAAACTCTATAAACTTATTTGTAAAAATTGAATTATATATACATGATTTTTATACACAAAATATAATATAACCATTACTTATTTTCACGTTGCTAGTGCAATCGCGCATGCACACAAGGACGTCTTACGACGTCAATTTTTTAAATTCATATTCATTAATAATTAACGGGATGTCGGACCCAATTTACAGGGATCTATACCTTTCAACATTATAATTATGTTGGAAATATTGAATTAAAAATCTGAACAAAATTCTTATGGGTAGTTTAAAACAAAAGCGAGGACATGTCATTTTGATTTTTTAACAAAAACTAAATTTGTTAATAATAATTGAATAAACAATTTTCGGTCGCTAATTATTAGTTTAAAAAGACATGAATTTTCAACGCAAAAATCATAAATAAATTACAAATTTAAAAATCTGAAAAAATTTGTGTATACTATTTAAAACATGTCTAACGGCATGGTGTTTAGGATTTTTTCAAAAATGTATTATTTTGTTTATAAAAAAATATTAAAATTGACCATTTTCTAAGACCGACATCTTAAGTCATATTCATTTGCTACAAATATCACGAAAATTTTATCCTTCAATTGAACGGTCACTTAAATACAAATTATTTTTTTCTCAGTGCACAAATGCATATTTTGTTAATGTAGTATAAAAATATGTATACTATGTATAGGAGTGTGCGAGTACTCGAAAATTCGAGTAAGTCAAAATAAAATTCTGATTCATTTAGAATTGTCGAGCCGACTTTTTGGAGGAGTTCAAAGTAATTCGAGTAACTTACTTTTATTAATCGAGTAATCCAGAATGTATTTATATGTAGAGTCTCACACAAAAGTCATATATTGATTATATTATAGGAAAAATAGAAGTCTATAATATTGTATAAAAGATATTAATTTCTAATAATATTTATATAATATAACGATTACGTAATATAATTTAGCATTTTGATGTTAGTTTAAAATACGGATTTATTCGTCATTTTTAGAGTTCGAGTTTTTAAGTAACCCATGCACTCGACTAGAACAACTGAATGTTAGAATACTCGCAGATCACACAGTAATACGTGATTACCAAACTTTGTACATTAGAAATGTTTCATTCAATTAAACAAAATAACGTAAATATCATCCCTGGGTAGAAAATTGTTCAATTTCACTGGCCAACGTATTAATCAAATAGAGACATTTTTATAGTTGATATGTTTATAAATAAATTTTAAAAACAATTTTTAAATAATTTTAACAATTAATAAAGTTAATGTTGCGATTACACGTACGTGCGATGAATTTTTTTAAATAATTATAAAAATTAAAAAATATCAATTTAATAAATATACAATACGAATAACTAAACGTTTCTCTCTTTAAAATTAGTTATGTATTGTCCAAAAACTGGGAAATATTTCTATAAGGGACAATTTAATAATTGGACTAAATTGTTTATGAAGTTTACGTAAGACAATGATGATTCTATAATATATAATAATTAAAGATGAATATGACGAGCGTTAACGAATTATTTGCACGTAGAGTACAACTTGGAAGGAATGCTAATTTCTAAGGATCATTTATGTTCCAATTACCTCGACAGGTGTGGATCTTTGGGGATATCTGGTGTTCGATATGGTTAGCGGTCGACGTGTGGATGTGTACGGCCTCGATTCTGAATCTCTGTGCAATAAGCCTCGACAGGTATCTGGCGGTAACGCGTCCAGTCAACTATCCCCAGGTAAGAGAGTTACTCCGCAATCTCGCGCTTCGGCAAACCTAATATACCTTACCACCCAAAATCTAATATACTCCCGTTTACATATAGACTCTAAAGAGAATACCATCCAGATTACAGTTTCATTTAGTTTCACAAAATTTTACCTTAGACAACATATTTCTTTTGGGTCAATTTCAATTGTGATAAGTATTTACATATTTATTTGTTAAATATTTAAAATCATCGTTACAAGTTTTTAATTTATGGTAAACCTATACATACCGTGATTGTTATTCTAAATATTAAATATATCTATATATAAGAAGTGCTTTAATGTTGTAAAAAAAATGATTGTTAGTTTTTTTCTTATTCCTTTCATATACTGTTACGTGGGGTTGGTCGCTCTTGACCTTCGGGATAGTATCACGGGTTAATAAGTGAGTACGAGAGTATAGGTATGAATCGTTTATTTGATCGTCCCGAGGGACACGTCTATTAACTACAAAAGGTGGAAAGCGAGTCTCTCGCTAGTCCGCGTGTCCATTGAGGATGGACCATCAAAATCCTTATCATTCGCACAGTGGGGGTAAATATGTTCCCAGGTGCTTGTCTTACATGCTGAGTGCCGACTCAGCATGTGAACACTAAGTTGCGCGAGTTCTCGGAACTCACGTGACACGTCCTAGGCCGCGACCTTCATCGGCCTCGATGAAGTTACATTTAATGTTTGAATATAAGAGATTACAATGGTGTTAGTATATTAAGGAAAAAAAACGAAATTGAGAGAAAAAAATCTAGTAATGTGTTATTGTATGATTACATACACATATGTGTATGTGTTTTTGACGTTACATGTTATTGGTATCGGTACATTAAGATAATCGATGCGTGTTTTTTTTTTTATTTTAATCTTGGTACCTGAATATATGACTACATTTCGTCCTTACGTTGAGTTCATATAAAGAAATATTCTTTGTTTTTTTTGGTTTTTTTTTTTTTTCATTCGTCCATTCAATGTGTTTAGTTTAAGTGTATACAATTTTGTGTGCGTGTGTGTGCGTGTGTGCGTGTGTTGTGTACAACATTCATAACCCGTATCAACGTATTATTGGTATCATTGTTGTCTTTGCATTTTCATTCTTCTTATTGTGAGTGACTCCGAAACTTAACAACTTTGTAGCATTATTCGCCTGTTGAACTGCGGGCTGTCGCCAGGAACGCGAGTTCGCTGGGACGTATGGTATGGAGGATTCGGGCGATCCTCCTTGCCTCGACACGATTTATAAAAATTAATTAATGTCGGCGGGAGCGGGGAGAAATAACAAACACACACAATTGAAATAAAAATGAATAAAACCATTTATTTAATTGAATTTAACATTTTGGCCATCCAGGCCTCGT
>CM047430.1:48027834-48202028 GCA_026168455.1 Theocolax elegans
GATGTTTTATGTAAGAAATACTTTAAAAAAAGTTAATAAAAAAAAAATCGATTTTTTGAGCAGTTAACCCAGGCTTGACCCCTTAAGAAAATACTATCCAGGAGGGTAACTTTGACAAAAATAACACGCAGTTATATCTTTTTTCTTATTTTTTTTCCTTCTTGAGTAACATTTGTTTCGTGAGTCGTATTTTTGTTAACTATTCCATTATGTTCATATTTTTTATTATTTCTATTTCGTACTTCGTTTATTTCATTTGTATCGCGTTCGCAATTATTCTCAGATTTGCTAAAATTTGTAATAATGATAATGAAGAATTTTTATTTTCATGCTCTTAATTTTCTAAAAATGTAATAATTAAAATTTTTTAATGCTTACCTGATTTCTAAACCGATTTCAGATTCGGATTTGTCTTTTAAAATGCTACCTTCATCGTCGTCAATTTCATCGATACATATCGATTTACCCGTCATAAAAAAATTGTTTATTTCTTTTAATGCTTCCTACTTTGTGGATTATTTTTTTTATCCATTTGAAATTGCCGTTTCTTTGCAAGTCATGAAGAAGATTTACTGCCAGTTGGTGTTATAATTTTACCATTTTTTGAGACTGTTAGTGATTCTAATCACTCTTTATCATCTATAATATATTCTTGATTTTGTGCTCTCTTTTTTCCTGGCACTTCCTACCGTTTATCCCCTGGGGGACTTTAACGGTGTTCACCTACCACCTATGTGTGGGTGCTTTATCCCTCCCTTAAAAACCTCACCATCTCGCATTCGCCCGGGGTTATGCCCGTGGATGAGGGAAACCTGTGAAGCAGGGAAAACCTCATCCGAGATGGCCGGTGTATTCGAAACATTCTTTTTGGGTGTCAAAGTCACATTGCGTAGGCCTTGACACCGAAACCGAATGTTTCACACCTCCCGCTCACGTTGTGAAGTGTGGAAAAACACCTAACCCGCCACGAAAGCCAAACCCATCCAAGTGCGAACCGCACTCAGTGCTGCTTAACTTCCGTGACCGGCCGAGGTGCGTCTCCGCCACTCCGCCACCGTGTCGGTTATCATCTATAATATATTTAAATCTTAATTAATTTCAAAATTTATAAAAATTCTGGCATATTTATATAATGAATACTAGAAATTGTAAAACTTTTGAAAATTTTTATCCACATATTGAAATGGAATTAACATACGTTTTTAAAAATGTAGGTTAACGTTTGATTTTTTTTTTCGTGGGAAACTGGAGAAATCTTTCATAAGACGACGACGAGGGTCCGCACTCACCGACAGTGCTGGATTCTTACCGGCTGAAACTCCAAACCCAACGCTTTCACCTGCCCAGCCCAGAATTGTTTTTCACATTACTTCAAGCTGGGAGGCGTGTCTGTGACATGCGTCATTCGTTCCTTATTCTTTCCTCCCACGTTGAGACTGCTACTTATCGTGAAACGGCCTTCCTTGCGTTTTCGAGCGCGCGCCGAAAGATGGTACAGACAGCGGACCCCGCCATGTGAGATACTCCCTGAGCACCCTTTGATGGACAAAGAAAACATTGGGGAGCACTCTTGCAATTCTTAAGGTTGTGTCCAGGCTCGCCGCACTTGTAGCATGACGAGGACCTGTCCACTCCCTTACACTTCCGTTTTGTGTGGCCGAAGTCTAGGCACCGATAGCACCTCTCGACCAAAACTCGATCCTAAACGTGACAGCTTACAAAGCCGACGCAAAGATGTAGCATCGACTTTAGCTTGTCAGCGGTCTCGTGATCTAGCTTCACGATGGCTGTCTTTTGTTGATTGCGGTTGGGACCCAAAAGCTTCACCTCTCGGCTCTCAGGCGGAGACGCGAGAACTTTATTTAGGGCCGCCACCACTTCGTCCCTCGTTGTGAGAGCGTTCAAGTCTCTGATCTTCAGGGTTACCCTTCGATCTCGGATCCTAACTTCTTCCATACCTTGAGTGGCCTTGCGGACTTTCTTTGCAAATGCTGCTGCGTCCGTCTTTTTGTCCAGCCGGAGCAGAACATCTCCCCGCCCTGTTGGCCGTACGCTCAGAACCTGGGTGCCGCCGTCGTCCGCATTGACTTCCTTACGGAGCTTCTCCAAGACTTCAGCAAACGTACGGTGCCTCGCGACAGTGACCACCAGGGTGGATACCGGCGCCATCTGACGTTTTGTCCTATCAAGAGGCGCTTGTCCCGGCTTGACCGACGGCTTTTTTCCCGTCGCTTCGGCTTTAGGCTTCTTCTTCTTCCGGCTCTTAGAGACCTCGGGGAGAGGGGGGGGGGCTTTGGGGGCCTTCTCTACTTCTCTTTTGAGCCTGCATTCTAGCTGTAGCCGTAAAGACGGTTTAGCTATTATGCCTCTTCTCTTAGGCCGCCGACGATTCTCGTGACCAACTCGATAATCCTCGACTTGGCTCGTCGACTTGTAATCGTCGACTGTCAAAAATATCTTTTCGGTTTTTCCGTAGAACTCTTGTACAAGAGTGTCTACGGTCTTCAGCCCTGTCTTGATAACCATGGAGATGTTAGGGTGCTTTGCACAAGCAGGCAACATAGCCTGGACTTCGCTCTTTAGATAGTCGTAAGTGGTCGATTCCTTACTATAGGCAGAGATGCCACAGGCTGGTAACGCTGCCGCTTCGTAACCTGCTTGCGGATGCAATACTCAACATCTGTAGCGACGGCTGCTGTTGGGGGTTTCTTTCGAGGGAAAATCCATGAGGCCAGCGCCGGCCACCGAGGCTTTCACCCGATCGGAACCGACGGCGGGATTGACTCCTAGTTTGGAGCTGCCCGCTTGGGGTAGTACATATTCCATTCGCTTGCTCATCATTCTTCTTCAACTGTTTGGTCCACGGAGGCTATTTTATTTCACCTCTACTCTTCACGCAAGCATGACGAGCTTTCCCACAACCGCCACCCAGGGGATGTGCCGCATACGGGAACAGGACACCCCGCGCGGAGGTTAACGTTTGATTACTCTTAGTATACATCATTTATGTAAAAAGTGCAAGTTGTAATATCTTTTAATTATTATAGTTAGTTATTTTTGAATTGATATCAATGCTTCTTTATTATAAAAATCTATATAAACTTACCGTTTTCAGCTACAATTTTCACATCGAACCATTTTTTCTCCTAACGCGCTTATACTTCATTCTCTGCAGTTTTTATATCTTTTTTTGATGCTACATTAGTAGATATGGGATCTGCTTTATTCCATAATACCAATGAATACATATTTAAAAATAATTATACTCGGCATTCTTTGAAAAAAAATTAAGCATATAAGTTTAGTGTGTGCCTGGTTGCTACGCTTACTCGAATGTAACATTGCTGACTTCACTTCAATAAACAAAAATAAGATTAAAGTCATAAACCAAAAACATATAAACTTGACAGTCAATAAAATAAAGTTAATTACGTTGCAAGTTCGCAAAATTAATTTCACAGTTACACAATTTTGAAGCAAAAAATGTATAAAAGACCATATGAAACGTATTCGAACTAACTAACAATTCGAATAAAAAAGCTTTAAATAGTGGTAGAACTAACAATTCGAAGTTAAAATTAGGTAAAGGAAAATTTTTTTATATCAAAATATCTAAATAAACCGTAAATATTTAAATTATCTATTCCAAGTTAAGGGCAGTCCGTACTCATAGCTTCACAAATCCACCACCCGAATTTTGCGAGCAAAAGTGGCGCTGTCGTCAGATAAGCTGAGTTCATATTCAACAATAATTATGAACATTTAAAGGAAATAGAGTTTTTACCACACAAAATCAGAATTGAGCGCCATAGCTATTGATGTAATGATTAATTACATATTGCTTACCTGATCGAAAAGTCAGTATTTTCGACGAATAGTGATAAGTACGAATCAATTCTGAGAATACATACCGAAGTCACTTCGTATTTATCACAGCTAAGTAATATGTAATTAATCATTACATCAATAGCTATGGCGCTTAACTTTGATTTTGTGTGGTAAAAACTCTATTTTTTTTAATTGTCCAAAATTGTTGTCGAATATGAACTCAGCCTATCTGACGGCAGCGCCACTTCTGCTCGTAAATTTTCGGGTGGTGATATATTCAACTATACTCTACGGACTCCCCTTAAGAATAATATATTTTATATTACATGTTTGTTTCTTATTTTAAGTCGCTTACGAAACATATTTAATTTATTTTCCTGCGATTGGTATTCGAAAATAGTTAAAATTAATTTTTATAGCTGATCTATCAGGCGAGAAAAATGATTTTACTGATGGAGTTTCTACAAACTTACATAATGAGAAAGGTTAATTTAATTTCTTTATTAATTACACGCACACGCACACAAATTTCTCGTATATTTTTTTATTAAAAAAAATTAATTACAAAAATTGTTAAATCGATCTAATTGAAATAAATAGGGTAGTTTATAAATATTATATATTTATTTATATAAGTAATTGAAAACAATCATCTCATTATTTATATTAATTTTTTTAAAATAAACAAATAAATAATTTTAGAAAATATACTTAATACTCTTTATAATTTAATTAAACTATTTCAATTTTTACTAAGTTCAGGTTTAGAATCGCTCAATATTTTAGCGAAACATCTTAAAACGGTTGATTCTGATTATGATTTAAATGATGAGCCAAGTCTTTTTAATAATTGGAATTAAGATAATGGATTTGAGAATCAAAATGATTGGAGTGTTAGCGAAATCATTGAATTTAATGAAGTATCTTGTGAAGAAGCTTTAATGAAAATATCGACGACCAACCAGATGATGACGTTCAGGGTGTTTTTAACAGTTTAACGCGTGAACCTATTTATGAGGGGGCTCCAATAACTGTTGCTGAAAGCATATTTTCTGTTTTAACTTTAATGCTTAATTTTAAAACAACTGGTATCCTATTAGTAAAGAACTAATCGAGTTACACTGCACAAAGCCGAACAAATGTTTTAAGACGTTATCCAAATTTAAACAATTTTAAAAAAATTTAAAAACACCATTAAAGCTTCATTATTTTTGTTGTATTTTGCAAAATCGATTATCTACTTGTTCAAAGTGTTTAAATGAAACAATTGTAAATTATTTTATAGAAATTCCAATAATTTTTCAATAATTTTTCAAGATATTTATGATGGTTCCATTTATCAAGAACAAATTACAAATAATTTTTTGTCAACAAAATCCAGTTTTTTTTTTTACTTGGAATACAGATGGTGTATCAATCTTCAAATCTTTTAATTTTTCATTTTGGACCTTTTTTCTTGCTATAAATGAACTCCCTAACATAAGTCGTTTTAAAAAGGAAAATGTAATATTAGCGAGGTCATGGTTTGGATCATTAATGCCAATAACAAATCTTCTTTTAGGGGTTCTTTGTGATTCTTTAATGAAATTGTATAAAGGAATATTTTTGAAAGTGGTCGGCGATAAATTTGTAAAATGTAGATAAAAAATTATATCCGGCACTTGTGATCTTGGCCCAAAGAGTTTACTTTTAAATGTGAAGCAGTTTAATGGTTAGTATGGATATCAAAAATGTTATACATGTGGCAAAAAAATTGATAAAACCCAAACATATCCTTATGAAGATAATCTGCTTCCCCGTACTTCTGAAGAACCATTGAATTTGCTACTCAAGCTGAAATATCGAACAAAGATATTTTAGGGGTCAAAGGACCTACAATTTTATTTGAAACTGTTCATAATTTTGTTTTGACTACCACTATAGATATAATGCACTGCATTTATATTAACGTTACTAAACGACTAATGTCGATTTGGTTCGATTCAGAGTATAGTGATTATCCAGCTTCACTGTGTGCATTTTTGCCTAATATTAATAAAATTTTGTGTTCGATTCATCCTATTGAAAATACCATCAGACGACCATGAAGCCTTCAAGATTGTTCATACTGGAAAGCATAAAAACTGAAATCATCACAAATCGTCGCAAACTCCTTAAAATCGACCATAATTCATTCATTGTAGGATCAATATATAAAGAAAAAAATGTAATAGAAGCAAAAGAAATTTTAAGCAGTTTAATTACCAATAAAACAATTTTTCATTTTTTTAAGCGATTGTATAAAGATAACATTACATATGAAACTGAATATTAAGTTTTTATTAAACAATACACCGTGCGACGAGACGTCGTTGCAATGAATTAAATAATATTTAATGTGTTATCTTATTTCTCTTGTATATAGAATATTATGTCTTACAATCTCGCACGTTGTTATTGTTTCGTGCGTTGCCTCTTCAAGGCCACGAAACGCGCGTGTTTATGTCTACGAGCGAGGATGTGTGCGAGCATCCATGTACTCTATTGTTATTGTGTGTGTGTGTTAGATACTTTTCGGGAATGCGACAATTCCCGAAAAGCTCAGTACGCTGCCGGTCTTGACCGCGACAGCACCTTCTAAACCCCTCGTCACGCTTAGTTTCGCGAGCCACGGGAAGTACCGGACCGGTTCGTCCGTACTCCGGGAAGCCGTACGCGAGTGCAAGTGCGATAGTGTAGTGCAGTGCGAAGGACCAAATACCTCGGGTTGAGTATTCCCCATTGCATGTATTTTATTATTTCATTTTTAATTTAATTGCATGAATTTTGTTGACTCGCTTTAGAAGCGAGTTTAACAAATTGTGTGTGTGTGAAATATTTTTGAGTTCGGCTCACTGATTTTGTATCAGTTCGTAATAATATTTTTTATTACTTATAATTATTAATTTTAGTATTATCATTATTATTATTATTATTAATAATTTACTTTTGTTGTTATATATATATATACTTTTGAATTAATTTTTCAAATATATTATCACGCTGTTAGTCAGCTGATATTGAAAGTATACGATAATTTTTCTTTGTGTGATAATTAATATTAATATTATTTTGATTAAGTGTTTGTCACTCAATCATTAATTCTGCTGACGGGAAAATTTCTTTGATTTATTTTCTTAATTTTTTTTGTTTTTTTCTCCGAATTAAGAAATAAATTGCAATTAATTTGTTTGTCAAATTAATTGCATATTTATATTATTGATTTTTGTATAATATAATATATATAAAATTAATAATAAATAAAATAATTAATTTCTTTCTTTAAATAAATTAAAATTTTTTTTGTTGGAGGTTAACGATAAAATTAATTTTTTTTTGTGTGATCTTGTTTTGAAAATTCTTTTCTTTTGAAGCTACCTTTCACAAAGTTTTCTTTGTACGAAATTTACTTTTTGTGTAAAATTATAATTATTTTGTTTGTCAAAATAATTATATTTGTGGCTTCCAGAATTTTCTTTTAATTTCCTTTAATATTTAATTTCTCGTGTCAGCGAATTAAAATTTTTTTTTATTACTTTTGTTTATAAGTTGCAATCGATAGCAATTTATTTTTAAATTGTTACCAAATTAATTTGTTTGTCAAATTAATTCGGTCTTGGATTGGTCCAAGTATCGTTTGCAATTTTACTTAGGTTTAAAGAGAAGATCGTCAGCAAAAATTTTTTTCTTTGATCCGAATACAGATTCGATTAAGCTTTCGAATCTGGTGGCAAACAAAATTTTTTTTTTGTAGTTTGTTTATAAAAATTATATTAATTTACATTAATTTTCTTTGTTGTTTTATTTAGATTTTTATTATTTATTTAGTTTGCCAAGTTCGGATCGGAATTTTGTTGCGTTCTTTTCTCTTTATGTAAAGTATGCCCTCTCATATAGAGTAGTTTTGTACTCTATATTTGAATCTGGACTCTGAGCTATCTCCTCAGTTGTCCAAACTTTACAGGGCATACGGGGAAGCAGTTGGTGTGCCAGCTGAGAAGAAATCCCCAGGTGCACAACGCCGTCTCTGCCTTATCAAAAAAATTACGATGGGCAGTTACGAGACGCGTATGTGCAAAATACTGAGTGACTCGCGGGATGCGAGGCACATTAAAAAGGACATCAGATCACTTCCTTTGGAGGAGATCTACGCCCAGCTCGATCGTTTGCACCTTAATGCAAATAGCGAAGAGTTTGAGTGTAGAGAGCGCCTTCTAAGACATAGGATTAAGTGCTATGATCCTCAAATTGACGTGCCTTGGTATCCCAATTACGACGAGGAAACTTCTGCCCAACCAGCGACGAAGCCCTTAGCTTGTCCACAGTTCTGGCAGAAGCACCAAAAGCGTTCCAGAAGAGGTAGTGTGATACCTTCTGGTACCGACAGGTCTTTAGAGTCTGAGTTGTCAGATGATAGACCAACGAGTGAGCACATAACCCCCATTCAGGAAGAAGAGGGAAATGTGACTACACATAGTAGAGTGCCCACGCCGACGGGCGAATTAAGACCGCTTTTTGATAATGCAGCTGGCATTAACACAGAAGCGGCGATTCCGACGGCTAACTCACCACCTTCGAGACAAGTGACGGTGTCGACCGCCACATATACTGGTGTAGGTGAGACGCATGCTATAAATTCATCACATGCGTCACACCGGGATCAGCGTAACTCGTTGGTTGGTAACCACAACCCAGTGAAAAAGGGCACCAATCGTCGTAACGATTTTGGACTGAATTCCGATGCACATGAACGGTCTACTCCCAGCCATTTTAGTAGTTCTGGAGCTATTAAAAAGCGCGTTTCGGAGATTCAGTCAGATAAGTCGCGGCAACAGACGAGCAGGGATTATGAACTCCCTTCCAACGATCGCAGGCAGTCGACTGATAATCGGAGGGAAGCTCCAGATTATCGTTCACATAATCGCGATCAATACGGTACCTGTCAGAGGAAGGTTAGTGATGACAAGCATAACAACAGGACCTCCTCACACAGATATGCGCCAGCACCAGAAGAAGCAGATGATGAATCGTTCTCGGAAGGTGAGCGCTATCACAGGAGTGCAACATCCACTTCTAGACGGTTACCGAATGAAGGGAATAGTAAGTCTCGAACGTCCGATCGTAACCAAAGTACTTACACTAGGAGGGAAGCCTCTACACAGTGTGACAATGGTTACAACAGGTCCCGCGAAATGAATAATGATCCCGTCGAGCATGAGCGAGCTGTCGCTAGACGCGATCAAGGTACTCAAACCGATTCTAATATGAGTAACTTAGATTCGGACGAATATTACGCTGCAAATAGGGAGGATGCAACCGCTTACTATGCGAGAAGATATCGCAAGGAGCGCCTCCCTGATAGACGTAGTAGAGTACCATCGCCGAGTCGGGATGCGCACCGGCGTGATAGGAATAACCAAAGTGAGGACATGGGTGCATTAGTCCCTTTGGGATACGACCAGCCACCAATGAGAGATAGAAAGGATCGGCCTGGTTGTGCAAGAGCCCTCAGAGACTGGGGTCTATCGTTCGATGGGGAGACCAACGACGATGCCGAAGAATTCCTAGATAGTTTACAAGACTTCAGGAATGACGACCAGTTCTCTGACCGGCGTATACTGAGCGCATTGCCTTGCGTGTTTAAGAAGACAGCCCTATTTTGGTATAGGGCCGTCCAATCTTCTTTACATAACTGGTATGATTTCGAAAATGAATTTTTGAATGAATACGGTCAGGAGTTGCGAGATCAAGATTTGTTCGAGGATCTACAACGCCGCACGCAAGGCAAAGGAGAGAAGGTCGTAAAATACCTAAATTGCTTTAAGGCTATTGTGCGGAAATTCCGCCGACCTCCTCCGTTGCGCCAACAAGTAGAGATGGCATATTCTCAACTGAGACCGGAGTGCCGTAAATTTATGTCCTCGAGATCCATAAATAATTTCGAAGACATAATGAAATACGGCAAAGAATATGAACAACACTTGGTATGGGACAAGAGATTTGCGGAACCCACACCAAGAGAGCAAGTTCATATCCCACAAGCTTTCCCAAAACGGAGTTCGTCCAAAGTTTCGGGAAAAGTGGCCTCATTAGTTGAGAATAAGAAGAGCCAACCGGTTTCTCAGCCATCTCCACCACCGAAGAAGAAGACGTTGTAAAAGAAAAGGAGCAAGAAAAATAAGAAACATTCTTCTAGCCCATCTTCAAGTGATTGTGAAGTAGCCAATGTGTATGGTACTCGCAACACTAGTCAACGTCAGTACTTGCAAGAAAGTAAAAATTTTGTGGGTGCACAAAATATTAATAACGCGAGACAATCTTCGGGAAATAGACAGACAGGGTCAAAGCAGCAACAATATACCGGTGCTAGGCCGAAACAATACGTTGCTCAAGCTCAGACGACACCCGTCTATACGCCTCAACGTAGACAAAGCACGGTATATGATCGTACTACGCAGAGGCAGACCCAAGACGCTGGTTTGCAAAGGAATCCGAATAGTCCCTTCTTTGGCATATGTTTTACATGCCATAAAGTAGGACATCGATATTCCGATTGTCCCAATCAGACTTGCCTACATTGCGCAAGTATGGGACATACAGCGGACCAGTGCCCGAACGTGGCAGCGCCCATTGAGTGTCAGGTGTGCCACACAACTGGGGTAACCCTAGATAATTGCCCAAAGTGTGAGCATGTACGGCAATATCTGGGAAACCTAGCGGCAGGGTACCAGAATCGCCCCCTGGGCCCTGCACGCAATTAAAAGAGCGTAATAGCTCTAGGGGGCAAGAAATACGGGTTGGTGAACCCGCGAGGTTGTTTGTTAAGAAGGACAAACACCTCACTGACTTCGCTGAACTGCTAAACGGAGAGCAAACAAACGTTCAGAAGGTAAGAGAGAATACCTCTGAACATCCGAATTTGCCGAAATCTGCTGAGTTACCTATGGTTAAGGCTGAGACTCCTTCCAAGCTAACTCCAACGTTCGAAGCACCGAACAAAGCAGATTTAGAACTTCTAGAGATCAAGAAAAACAAAGAGTCTTTCTGGTCTGAAGTACTCCGTAGGCAGGCAGTTAACCAACACAAACGGTTACTCAAGGAAATAGAGAATGAGAGAAAAACTCTAAACCTGTGTAACCCCACCAAGGAGAACGATGATATTCGTTACTCATTGTCACCCCAACCTTCGATCAAAGAAAAGAGTTTAAAACAGTCTAATGAGAGTAAAACGACTGTCTCTCTTGATCAGGTAATGAACAGTTCAAAATCGTTGCCGATTAGAACAGTTCAGGGGGGGGGGCAGGAGCCGTCCCGAAGACGTCCAGAGAGACAAGTTCGACTCCAGCTCTACTTGACAGTCAAGCCGAAGACATGGTTGCGGGAGTGCAATCCGAAAACCGTTTGTTCTTCTCGGTAAGACTTGGTGGCAAGGACTTTAAAGCATTGTTCGACCCAGGAGCAATGGTTTCACTTATACGCGTTGACGTAGCGGAATGCTACAGGGATAAGTGGAAACCGGCCAAGGTAGTCGTGCGGGGTGTCGCAGGACCGGCACTGAAAGTCCTAGGTTTGTTAGATGTTCTATTCGGAATTGAGGGATTAGATGGCAACATCCAACTGAGAATAGTCGAGAGTATGGAACACTCGATGATCCTCGGTATGGACTTCCTTCAACATTGGAACATCGAGGTTAAAATTGGCGATGCCCTCTGGCGTGTTGGCGCCGGAAAATGGCAGTCTTTTGTCAAGGACGGAGTCCGAGACGGAGACACGAGGATTCTCGCAGAGTGTGGAGGTATCATCGAGATTAACGATGACCAGCGAGAGAGGGTAAGAAAGTTAGTAGAGAACTTATTACCACCACCAGGCGATATGCATGGCTTTACTACGTTGATAGAACATCACGTGGAAGTAGAGCCAGGTGCACGACCAGTACGTCACAAACCAAGACGGATGTCGCCTAAAGTCCTCGAATTCGCCCAGCAAGAAGTCAGAAAAATGTTTGAGAGAGGAATAATCGAACCGAGTGCAAGTGAATGGTCTGCCGCTCCAGTGATAGTCCGCAAAGACGAAGGTAGCTATCGTTTTTGCATAGACTTCCGAGATTTGAATGCGGTAACAAAACGTGACTCATATCCAATACCGAATATGGATTCGATTCTGGATAAGTTACATAACGCCAAATTCATCTCTAAGATCGATCTTAAGAAGGCATATTTCCAAGTGTTAATGTCAGAAATTAGTCGACATTACACCGCCTTCGCTGTGCCTGGGTCTGGGTTGTGGCAGTTCACACGGATGCCGTTCGGACTGATGAATGCACCCATGACATTTGCACGGTTGATCGATGCTCTATTTGGTCCCGAAGTTGAACCTCATGTTTTCGGTTACCTGGACGATCTAATCGTTATAACCGAAACTTTCGAGGAACATTTAAAATGGTTGGAAATGGTTCTAAGGACACTAGTGGACGCAGGGCTAGAATTGAACAGAGAGAAGTGTCAGTTCTGTTGCTCGAGCGTTACGTTCCTTGGGTACCGCCTGGATGGTGATGGACTTCGACCCGATGTGGATCGAGTGGCTCCTGTCCTAAATTATCCGACCCCAAGAAATGTTAAACAACTTCGTTCCTTCCTTGGCATGGTCGGTTGGTATTCTCGTTTTATAAATCGAGAGTCGGATATTAAGATCCCTCTCGTGAGATTACTTCGTAAGGACCAGCCATGGGAGTGGGGACCAGAGCAGGACGCGGCGTTCCGTGAACTCAGGTTAGCTCTAGCCGGCGCGCCAGTGCTTGCTCGACCAGACTTCTCTAAGCCTTTCTCGGTCCAGAGTGACGCGAGTGATTACGCTATTGGGGCTGTGTTAACCCAAGAAGATGAAGATGGTTTCGAGCATCCGATCGTTTACGTCAGCCGAGTGTTGAACAAGGCGGAGCGTAATTACATGACGACGGAGAAAGAGTGTCTAGCCTTAATCTGGGCAATTAAGAAACTTCGGCCATATATTGAAGCGTATCGTTTCAAAGCTGTGACGGACCACAGCGCGCTCAAATGGTTGAAAACTCTTAAAGAGCCCACCGGCAGACTAGCGCGCTGGGTGCTTGAGATGCAACAGTGGGACTTCGAGATTGTGCACAAGAAAGGTGCACTACACTATGTTCCCGACGCACTCTCTCGCGCTGTTAACCTGGACTCGGACGAAGTTGAAATAGCCTCCTTTGACGTGATTACCGACCCATGGTACATCGCCAGATTGGATGATGTGAGGTCCAGTCCTCAAAAGTTTCCGCAATGGAAAATTGAGGATGGAATGCTTTATCGATTCACGACCGATAAGCTGCTGGACCCAATCACGGGTCAAGAGGAGGGATGGAGATTGGTTGTGCCCATTGAACATAGGACGCGCGTACTAGAGGACTCGCATTGCCCTCCATCGTGTGGTCATTTAGGAGTGGAGAAGACCTATGACCGAGTGGCAAGAGACTATTATTGGCCGGGTATCTATCATGATGTCAGGCAATTCGTTGTGCAGTGTATAGACTGCCAACGATATAAAGTCTCACAGGCGGGCCCTCAAGGTTTGATGGGCAAGCGTAATATTGAGAGACCGTGGGCTGTGGTTGCGGCAGATATAACGGAACTGCCTCGTAGTAAGAACCAATACAAATATATACTGGTCTTACAAGATTTGTTCACGAGGTGGGTTGAATTAAAACCGTTACGAGCTGCTACCGGTAAGTCGGTTGCGAAAGCATTTGAGGAACTCATACTGTTTCGTTGGGAAACTCCTGATTACTTCCTTACGGATAATGGTACAGAGTTCGTCAATAATAAGTTGTCACAAATGCTTGAGGATTACGGGATAAAACAGATCACGACTCCTCCTTACCGACCGCAAGCCAACCCCGTCGAGCGAACAAACAGGACATTAAAGACGATGATCGCGGCCTTTGTGGATTCCGATCATCGCAGCTGGGATGAACATCTACATGAATTCCGTCATGCTATTAATACGGCAACGCAATCAAGTACGAAGGTTTCCCCAGCTTTCCTCAATTTTGGACGTCATCCTCAGCCGGTAAAGAGTCTGCGTAGAGAGGTTGAGAAGAGGGAATTTAAAATTCCTATCGATCCCGAGATGTGGATGGATCGACTCAAACGTCTTGATGCCCTTCGAGATCTAGTGCGGAAACACATAGATGAAGAGCAGAGACGTCAAGAGAAAGTCTATAACAAAAATAGACGCGTGGCTTCCTTCCAAGTAGGCGATTTAGTCATGAGGAAGTGTAGAACGTTATCGCACGGGGCCAAAGGTATTTCGGCCAAATTGGCGCCTAAGTACGACGGACCCTTTGAAGTCAAGGAGATACTATCACCAGTAGTCTTAAGACTTGAAGAGTCTGGACGGAAGAGGTCTGAAGTGCACGTATCCGATTTAAAGAGATACGTCCCACCAAGGAGAAAATCCTAGGCCAGCGATGATCGGCTAGCCACGGGGAAAAGTTAGAGTGGGTATCCGGGTGTGTGATTGATTGAGTACGAGTGATTGTATATGATTAATGTAACTATGATTTGCTTGTAGTTAATTAACAAATTTCTTTCTTTTGTTTCAGCACCCTGGACGAGGACGAAACCAAACGGCTGATCGCTCAGACCGAGCAAATGCTCGGTAAGCGAGAGACCGAACGGAGCGCGGAAAGCCACCGTCGATTCCAACGGCAGGCAGTCCGCGACCATAATCGTTTCGGGGATTCTCACTGTCTGGACGCAGATAATAAGGAATCCACGTCCACCTTTCTGGCTAACTCGCCACCAGAAGCGAGGGAGATGGTCAAGAGGAGTTATGCCGAGGTGGTGGGGAGACCCCTGCCGGCCCAACCATCGGGTCTTGGCAACAACCTCCAGGCCGCTTCGGCGGTAGAGGCTGTTGACTTGCCCTTGGAAAGGCCTAAAGGTGTGTCAAGTCCGCCACAGGCTGGCGAATCCAGGCCAAACCCCAAGACGACGGTAGAGCGAATGGAGGTCGACCAGCAGACACCGACGGGTAGTGGTAATTACCTACCTGCGGGATATGAGGTGGACCTCCGCCAAGAGGAGAGGGAGCGGCAAAGGAAAGTCGCCGACAGCCGTCCGAGACGCAAGAAGTACAATCCCTTGCGTCAGTTGACGGTCGACGACTACTACTCGGCAGTAGACGATGGAGGTCTGGCACAAGCCGTGCCAAGTACCATCGCGTCGGTAGTAGTAGTTCCACCAAAGGAAGAGATGTCGCCCGCTAGGAGTAGACCCTTCCCCCTGTCCAAACCACCGACTCAAGTCCGGAGAGAGATGTCGCCCGTAAGGTGCCGACCCTCTCCGCGACCCAATCAGTCAAGGGCGGACCAGGTGGAAAAATACAGGCGTCGCGGGGCGATGTTCAAGAGGTTGGATCCGATCAAGACGGACCCAACCATCGATCCCCCCGATAACGCCTGTCTTAACTGTTGGCGTCCGGGTCACAACCGCCGGGAGTGTGCGGCCACGCAGACACAAGAATTCTGCATCAATTGTGGCCGCCGAGGGGTGGTTGTGACAAAGTGTCCTCGATGCATGAATGCCTACCGCGCATGGTTGGCAAATCGCAGGGATCGAGGACTATCCGACCCACCAACAGTGGCTCCTCAACCTTCCACGTCTGGGACACAGGGGAAGTCCGTGTCCAAGAGGGCCAGACAAAGAGGGAGCCGCAGCAAGGCGAAGAAGCGACGCGTGGAGGAGACCACCGTCGCATCGGTTCGAGCAACTCCGGTGGGTATTGTGGACGCACAGCCCCAGGGAAGCTAACCCTCCTTTGCAGCCGGAGTAATTGCTCGACGACTCGAGGAGGCAGACCGCCGACAGGCGGCAGATTTCGGTCTGCACCATAGCGGGCCGATTGAGGAGGTGCGACGCGCCTTGGGCGATCATGCTCAAAGGCTGGTCGAACAGCGTCGTAGGGAATACCAGGACTCACTGGCCCGTCCTCCTACACCGCCTCCTCCAGCAATATCTGGCCTTCAAGAGGCCGAAGAGGATAATACCCGTGGACGAGAAGAGAGCGTGGCTCAGCCAGTCCACGTCGAGCTGATCGAGGACGTACCTCCGCACGAGACGTTCTTACGTCGCCTGGCGCAGGGTCTGGGAGTAGCAGAGTCTGGACCCTTAGATGAGGTGCAGGCGGGTCTCAACGCCTTGCTCCGGCGAGTCGGCTACCCAGCCGAATTGTCGTTGCTGACCCCTTATCCTGCACCTCCGATTCCATTGGTCGAACCGCCCTCTGTTCCGACCAGGATGGACACAACGTCGGGGACGAGCACCAACGTCATCACCGCGCCACCGAGACAACCCGGCAACGATGCTGACCTTCTTCGGGAGTGTCGCTTGTTGTTAGAAGCGGTGGCAGGAGACAATCCCGCAGCGAGAGACGTCGTCCTGCGGCTGGTGATGGCCACCTTGGAGAAAAACCTCACCACTCCTCGACCCTAGTTCGTCTAGGCGAGGGAGCTCGATTGCGCGCGCGTTATTATTTATTTCATTGCCCTCTTTTCAACTCTCACATCAGTAGGATGATGTGGAGTTTAGTGGGGGGCTTTGCGACGAGACGTCGTTGCAATGAATTAAATAATATTTAATGTGTTATCTTATTTCTCTTGTATATAGAATATTATGTCTTACAATCTCGCACGTTGTTATTGTTTCGTGCGTTGCCTCTTCAAGGCCACGAAACGCGCGTGTTTATGTCTACGAGCGAGGATGTGTGCGAGCATCCATGTACTCTATTGTTATTGTGTGTGTGTGTTAGATACTTTTCGGGAATGCGACAATTCCCGAAAAGCTCAGTACGCTGCCGGTCTTGACCGCGACAGCACCTTCTAAACCCCTCGTCACGCTTAGTTTCGCGAGCCACGGGAAGTACCGGACCGGTTCGTCCGTACTCCGGGAAGCCGTACGCGAGTGCAAGTGCGATAGTGTAGTGCAGTGCGAAGGACCAAATACCTCGGGTTGAGTATTCCCCGAGGTAGGCGAATCGCCGCGGCCGCGGGCCGCACCTGCAGATCACCGTCGAGGACGACGGGAGACCGGGCCGACTCCACCGGCCAACGGACGTCGGGGCGCCGACTTCCACCAGGGCCCATGGACCAGCCAGCCCGGTAAGTACCCGACATTGGTCGGTATTCTATTAGAGTGTGTTGTGTGTGTGGACACGTGTGTTTGTTCGGTAGCATACCGGTGCTACCGAAATCGTTTGGGTATTGCGCGGGGCGAGCACGGGGGCAGCCCCTGCTTGCCGCGTATATACCACGCGACCGGGAGAACGCCCCGTTAAGTATTGTCGGGCACCTCCGTGTAAATACTTAAATAAATACTTATTTATTTTATATTAACGTAACGGTCGCGTTATCATTTTGATTATAGATTAACCCGCAAACCACCTTCCGATTCCCGATTTTCCCGCCACGCGCGTCGGTACGTAGGAGATCGTCCTATCTCCGCTACCGTGTCCCGGCGGGTTAACTTGTTAACCCACGGCGACGACAAAGACGCGTTCTTCGGGGCCGTCGTCCCTGTTCAAATTAATAAATTAATTGTAACGGGTATTAGGACGAAATACCACGTTACAACCGTCAATTGATTTTATAAAATATTTTGTTAAATTATGTGAGTGTCCATGTAATTTATTGCATGAATGCAATAATTGTAATAACGATTGTATAACTTGTGTTATTATTGCTCGATGCCAACATGAACACGCTTTTAATTGTAACAATTTAGATTTGCAATTATCAACGGTATATAATTGTAACAATTGCAATCCTGTCTTATTATATATCCTGATTAGTGGCAGTCGAAATTAAAGATATAATTGCATATGTTTTAAGATAGAAATAAAAAATTGTATGTATGCTATCGAACCCGTCAATTTGATTGAAGTTGAATAAAGTTTGTAAAAATTTAATAACGTTGGAGTAATATTTATAATATATGTATTGTCTTAATTTACTTAAAATTATGTATAAAATTTATAAAAAGCAGCAAAAGATGTGTATATGAGTGTGATTGAGTTTGTGTATATATCAAAGCAAAAGATAGAAATAAGTAATATAAGGTAACAATTTTTAATTAAAAAAATTTCGTAGCTATAATTGATAAATTATTCAAAATGTAGATCTTAAAGTAATTACAAAATGATCTTAATTATGTGATCAGAATCATGTTAAAATATCATAAATCGGTCTCAGGAAAAAAGTTAATTTCTGATCTCAAAATCATCTTTTGTTCAATAAAAAAATCTTAAAATATAAATCTTAAAGTGGTTAAAAAGTTGTCTAAATATTTGTATAAAATTGTTTAAAAAGATCACAATGTGATAATGATACCAATAAGTATGCGATACTTAAATCATATTAAAAGTTAAACACTTTGTAGATCGTAAATTAATCTCAATGTTAATAACTAGTATTCGAGATATTATATCTTGAATAATACTAAAAAGTGCCATCATTTTGATCAATCTCTTTTTAATCTTTTTTTGATCCAACATTTTTTACGCGGGTTAAGGCACGACCGAATCTAGCTTGCGCTTCGCGCTCGCACTGTCAATGATATCCTTTACTGTAATTTTTACAGTTAATATATTTTCTAAGAAGTAGATTTTTCATATGCATTTCAATTTAATTAAAATAACAATGAGTATTTTTAAATTAATTGAATATTAATTTTAATTAAATAAAAATAACTTTAAAACGAAAACTAAACTTTAAAGTAATATATTATTTAGCGAAGAAAATTGCATCTATGTAACTTTTATAGGTAACCTGTTTTTTCTTCTCTATATCAATATTTTTTATCTGCTATATATTTTACAGTAAACTGCTCATAATGAAGTAATTATACAATCTACATAAACGAGAATAATAAAATTAAATTTTGATGTTTGAACATCTTAATTTCAATTTCATGATTAATAAATTGATCAAAGGAAATTAGTTAATATATTAATAAAAATATTTGTTGTCATTGTTTTGTTTTCACTTTCACTCAAACTTGCAAAGGCATATGCGTAAGCAAATTTAAAATTATCTTTTTACTATTTTTCAATATACTGAAAAAATTTTCGGACATAGACACCCGATGTACATAATGAATGCATATACAACCGAAAATCGTTGACATGTGTCGCCACTGTGTTGCGTATATCAGTGTTGAAACTTGAAAAGCTGTTACCGAGTTACCGTGTACGTTTAAATATAAAATAAAGTTTAACTGGGTTTATAGTTTTATACATTGACAAGTATTGCATTTTTTACAACATAGTTTTGACGCTGCTCAAACTTGAAGGTTACATTTCAAAATTTAAGAAAAGTGAATTTATTGTTCACTAAAAATTTTTTCGATATATATAGAATTTATCGGGCTTAGAGTACTTACCACTAGAGGGATCCGACTGTCCTCCTACCTTTACATCAATGTGATTTCGCTTTCCACTGCGACCAGCGTCTAAAGAAGTACTCTAACTCTTTACTGAGGAGACCAAAGCTGAAGAGCCATGGTCGAAACGCCAATTTTAATTTTTAGTTTTTGGAATGGCTTACTCTTGAACTTCCACCAACCATAGTGGATGAATAGCAAAGGCCTGGCTAAAGGGGAGTCCGTAATGATAGCTTCACAAAACCGCCACCCGGAAATTTGCGAGCAGAAGTGGTGCTGCCGTTAGATAGACTGACAAGGACAGTATCCCAGGTCCGGATCACGGATCTTGTCCTAACTCTAGGGTAAGTTTTGTTATATAAAAATATGAAGAAAGCCAGAGTTATAGACCCTAACGCTCGATATTACGGAAGTTATACACTGTGAATGCTATTTTTTAAAAAAAAGAACCTTTACTTCAAATGCTTATAACTTTTAAACAATAAATTAATTAATATTTTTATCGGTCTTACAGTCAATTATATGGGCAATCAGATTGCCCCTATTTGGGGTTAGTAGATTTTTGGTGCAGGGGGGCAGTCAGATTGCTTTATTACTAATTTGTTTTTATGTTTAGTTAGTGTTTTTATTTTTTATATTTTATATTTTTTATTTTTATTTTTATAGATTCTTCGGGGGTGATTATAAGTAGGGGCAATCTGATTGCCCATATAATTGACTGTAAGACCGATAAAAATATTAATTAATTTAGTTATACTACAGTCGACATAAGTAATATTTTATTAATTTTAAACAATAAACTATCAGCCCTCAAATATAAATTCATTTAAAAGCTGAGATAAAATAGATACAGTTTAAAAAAAAATAAGCTCAAATCCGTTGCAATGGAGCAAAGTTGTAGCAGAAATAAAAATTTGTAGAAATTTTGACGAAAATTAAGCACTGTGATTTGTTAAGCTAAATTTCTACAAATTTTTATTTCTGCTACAACTTTGCTCCATTGCAACGGATTTGAGCTTATTTTTTTTAAACTGTATCTATTTTATCTCAGCTTTTAAATGAATTTATATTTGAGGGCTGATAGTTTATTGTTTAAAAGTTATAAGCATTTGAAGTAAAGGTTCTTTTTTTTTAAAAATAGCATTAACAGTGTATAACTTCCGTAATATCGAGCGTTAGGGGCTATAACTCTGGCTTTCTTCATATTTTTATATAACAAAACTTATCCTAGAGTTAGGACAAGATCCGTGATCCGGACCTGGGATACTCTCCTTGTGAGTTGATATTCGACAATAATCATGGACGTTTAAAGAAAATAGAGTTTTTACCACATAAAATCAGAGTTAAGGATGTTCTATGGTTACAAAAAAGTTAACAGACTTATTTGAAAATTTGCAATATGATTATATACATAAAATGAAAGTACCTTGAATTTTTTCGAATTTTTATACCGCATATTTTGTCGAGCTATTCGATGTTGAAAATCGTCAAAATAACATTGACTCTTATGGACGAACGAAGATTCCAATAAATTGGATAAATTTATTATTAAAAAAAGTTAAGAGACAAAAAAAAGCATTGGATAATTGAAAAATGTATTATCCAAAGAATTATTCTATATATTTATTTATATGTCATACTGGACAATTAAACAAGTATTTTAATGTTAAAGTTGAACTTCGGGAAAATTTATCATTACTGATATTTGCTATGTGAGAGATTTGGCAACGCCGCACGGATCCACAGTCGGTAAGTATATATTAGGTTCGGCAGCAGACATAGCAGACGAACGAATACGATGTCAACATAATCATATAATGCTTAATTGATGTATGCGTGTTTAATTTTTACAGTTTTATTTCCAGTTAAATAATTATTAATATTTTAGCGCAGCCTATATGATAAATTTGAACATAAAGTGTATTTGCAATACTTTAGGATTGGTGATGGGTAAATAAAATAATCGTTTTTGTAGTTATAAAGAAAATGATACAAATGGGCATCATAATAGTATTTTCTTATTAGATTATTAGAATCACATTCTCAACAATACTGAATAGTAAAAATATTTATCACAAAATATAGTTATCATTATTTGTTTTTAGATTCTAACTAATACATTTTACGCCAAGGTACTTAAATATATTATAATTTTATTTAAAGTTTTTTTGGTTTTAATAATAGAGCACTTTCCATCGACTTTTCTTTCTAATAAAGCTTTGGTTTCTTCGAGTCCTTTAGTTTTGAAAGTCTCTATGATATGTTCATAAGTTATATCATATGCAGCAAATCGACTTATTATTGTTGAACTCAGTACATTCTTCATGGGCTCGAACGAAGGCAGCAGTTTCTTTATCTTTTCCCTGTTGTTGATTTCATCTAAAGTGGTATATATTGTTTTACACGAATCTGTCAATTCAGTTGCAGTAAAATAAGCTAGACATAGCTTTTCTAACAGAGAAACGTCAAAGTGAGCATCATGCGCTCCATCACATGGAAGTTGTAAGAGTTCCGTTGCCAAAACTGTTAGTTTGTATCCACCTTCTCTCTTTGGGAATTTACTCCGGAACATTTTTAAAGTGTCAGAAAATCCATAGATGTATTCTTCATATTGCTCCAGCAAGGATAATTTTTGTATCATTGTTAAGAAACGTACAGAGTCAAATGTGCAATTGTGTGCTACGAGAATACATTTTTTTCCAAAAAGTTGTAGATACTCTAGAACTTTTTTACACGCTGCCTCTTTAGAAATTGTTGCAACTTCTATTCCATGTTGAAACAGTTTTTTATGAACTTTGCTGAATCCATTCACTTTTGTTGCCGATGCTTGAATCAACTGACTTGGTGTTATAAAAATATTTAAACTATATAAATCACATTTCATAGAAATTTGAAGAATATCACAATTTGCTTTCAGACTTCCGGTTTCCAGATCAAAAAATATAATAGCTAAATTGTGATCTGAATATTTATATGGAATATCCATATTCGCTTTCTCTACTTGTATGTGTTGTTGGGGTTGTGAGTTATCGAGCAGAGTCATGTTACTTTTGTACGTATTATTCTCTGATCTCTCTTTTTGATTTCGTAATTGGGATCTACGAATTTTTAATTCTAATCTTTGCTTCTTAAACATTGGATGACTAGTCTTCTGCTTTACTCGTAATCTTTGCTTGTCATACTTCTCTACGTGTGTTTTAAATTTCTCTCCATTATCATCTATATTTAATACATTCATACATTTTTTAAGATAATTTTTTCCAATATTTTTTTGAGCTACTGTAGCACTAAATCTAAAATCAGCAGACTCTGAGCGAGTGGTTTAAACTTTCATTGGGCTGACTACTGGCAGCAATGGTGAATTTATTGGCATTATCTGCTAATTGCGAGAAAAAATTTTTTAGTACTTCATATAAATCCCTGCTGTAGAGATAAGTGCCAGATGAGTTTTCTGCATCGCCTTTACACCAGTCACCACAGTTATTGTGATTATTAAATAAGTGCTCCGGAATGTTTTTAAGAGCATTCTGAATATTTAAAATGTCACCTTTATTTTGATGGATAGCAAAAGTGAAGCACCGCTGGATATGCTTTATCATGTCGTTAGATAATTCTTTTTGAGTATCCTTTTTTATATCCTTATGGATTTCATGAAGATAGTTTCCAACTCCTTTTGTGCTGTGATTCATATCTGATTGTTTGATGATTGTGTAATCACTGGCCTCTTGTATTGCTGAGATGGAAGAACTGTCGTTGTCACCAATAAATACACCAACTTGTACATTACGTTCTTTTAAGATGTGGCTTTGCGTCACCAACTGTACTGCACCATCAGCTTCCATGGCTTTTGCGCTTCCAGTAAAATTTAATCTGCAGTCATGTTCTTGGCGCAAACCAGTTTTTAATTCAGAGTCACAGATCTTACATTTCCTGTTCCTAGTACAGAAATCCAACACTTTGCCAGTTTTCATGCCGATAAGGGCACAGTAACCATTCAAGCTATCATAACTGTAACCATTCCCTCGCTGACTCCAGCCCATGTCATACGAGGCAAAGATTCTTACAGTTGGTGTACTATCAGATTCTGAAGTATCGGCGTTGACTATCAAATATCCACTTTGCATCTCAGGAGGACTGTGAAGAAGAATTGAAACACTTGATACGACGAAACTTTGATTTTTTTTTAAATTTTATTCAAATTATATTTTCATTTACATATATGCACATCTGCAAGTTTAAATACTAATTAATTATTATTTATAAAAATTTAAAATGTAGTCAAACAAAAAATTTTTTTAAATTAATTTCATGATAGTATAAATCAAATAAAAAAAAATTGATTCTTATAATATAAATGAAATATAAAAATTGATTATGACACGCATGTATATTGAATAAAGATAATAAATTTAACACGAAGTCTAAGGTCGTTCACTGAAATAATAAACTCAGTTTACGACACTCACAGCAGTTTTTTTAACTCTTCTATACTATTTTCAGTCATGGCACGTTCCATAGCTGTGGCCTCTGAGCAGCTTTCTTTGGCGACATATTCTATCACCGGTCCAATAATTCTTTCATGCTTTTTAAACAGTTGTGGATTGATATTTGGTAGATCTACAATGTTACATATCTCATTGATATGAGTTTGTCCAAGGCCAGTATGAAGTGTTCCTGAAATACAATTATTAATTTACAGTTATTTTATTCATATATTTTCAATTTTATTTGTCAAATATAGTGATTTATATTATTTATTAATTAAAGATTACAAAAAGTCATTCAAATTCAAATTCAAACTTTATTAGTTGTCAAGTATTTCTTACATTTAAAAAAAAATTGAATTAAAAATAATTCATAAAATAAACCATTTGGTTCAGATAATTTATGAAAGAAAAACTGTACAATTGAAAGTATTAATGTTGAAGACAAAATACAATTTCTTCACAAGTATTTTTGCATGCGAACACTAGTAAAAGACATTTGAGCTTCATCGGTCAATAGCATACATTAATGAATTCAACTATTAGTGCTAAAAAAACAATTTCTTTAAAAGTGCTGGTTTTTCATTCGAACATCAAAAAAGTCATATTAGCTTCATCGGTGAATAGCACACATCAATTTATTTAATTGTTAGAGTTGGAAATACATGTTTTTCTGAAGTGCTGTTACTGAGTGCGAACAACAATATAAGAAATTTAAGGACTTCAGAGAATAGTATACATTATTGAATTCAAGTTGTTATGTATTTATATGTATATATTGTTACTAGCTATTTATTACTTTTTTTTTAAAACAGTTCAAAAGTTTCACTTAAATGACTAAATATGACAGCAACCTTTGAGGTTATAAAGTTAATATAATATTTTCTAATAAGGTCATAAAATGTAAATTAATTGTCATTCACTGATTAAAATGTATTTTACCTAAAACTGTTTTGGTGTTCACAACAAAAACTTTCTTTCTTGTTGATGGATTTACATATTCTTTTCCAGACTTCACAGTATTCATAAGAAGACACTTGTGGCAACGCACAAAGAAAGTTGAAGCAAGACCCGTAATAATCTCTTTTTCAATACTTTGCATTAGCAAAGGCTCGGAACAATCACAGCAGTACATTTGATTCATCATGTGTTGCATGTCGATAAGTCTACTGCCTTCCACAGTGCAAGTAGGCTTTTCTTCTTCAGATTGGAGTTCTGCCATTTGTAATTGGAGTTTTTCTTCTTTCAATTTTTTTAATCGACCATTCGCATTCTCAGATCTGCGTAACATAGCTTGATACACTTTTTTCTTGACAAAGCGTCCTTTCCATTTGCAGCTCGACATTTTACTCTTTGATCTCTATTTACGCGTTATAGGTTACGAACTCGAGTAAACAGAAGTCACAGTTGTGGTTAGGAAGAGGTAAGCGTATATATATATATACATATATAGCGAAGCAAGATGACCAACCGATAAATATTGAAAATAAAAGCGCTGTTGCCAAATCTGTATTCACAAATGACCAAACTGGAATTTGTTGTAAAAAAATATAAAAGGGAGTTTTAAAACATTTTATTGTTAAGAAAAAAGGTTTGAACTTAAATTGACTTTCATAATTCATGCTAAAGTGTCATTCAGTACGTTTTCGGATAAGAGAAATTTTATTATCTTAAGTTGTCAGCAATTGCTCTCTCCCGTGTTAAAGCATAGGGTACCCCTCTGCCCCTTCACCCCCCCGCATGACAGCATAGAACATCCTTAAGCGCCATAGCTATTGATATAATGATTAATTACGTATTACTTCGCTGATCGAAATCGACGTGATTCCGAAATTTGTGAAAACATGTTAAAGTAGATTCTATTAAGTAATCGATTTTTTACTATTTGTAATTAATAAGCAATAAACAATTCATCAGTAATAATCTATATATATATATATATATATATATATATATGGGTGGTTCTCTGTGACATCGAAGATGAAAAAAATGAATATTGCCATAACTGTGGGAATATGTTTTAGAGGTATCCAGTAGTTCTCCTGAATTTTTTCAGATTTTTTCGGGGCCATTATTTAAAGTTACAGAGGGGTGGGGTCCGATTTGTCGATTGCTCATTCAAAATGTGTGCATTGTTTCGAATTTCAAAAATTAGAAATGTATTTTTATTATTTAGAACCAAGAGAAATAGAATGGTTATTATTTCGAAAGTAATGCACTCTTCAGTTTTTACATATTTGTTCCAAAAATTCGAACTTTATAGTGTAGATAAATAACTTTTATAATATTTGTCTATTTACATCTTGATAACAGACAATAAAAGAGAAAATTATTTATCTACTATTTGGAATTCGAAATATTGCGCCTAATACCAAATATCTGACGATTTTATTACTTTCGAAATAATGATCATTCTATTTTTTCGGTTCGAAATAACAAAAAAGTTATTCTAATTTTTAAAATTCGAAATATTGCACACATTTTGAAGAAACATTCGACAAATCAGACCCCACCCTTACAGAGAGTCAAAGTTGACACTTTAGCACTTTTTTGCATTATATGCCCATTTTCATGAAATTGTAGCTCCCAGGGGATGCATTTTTCACTAAAAACGTAAATATGACTTTCTTTGTAAAATTTTCTGAACTTTTCTTTAAAAATACTTTTAAAGACATAAATGTATGCTGTCATACTCTTGTAAGCTATTTAAACCTTAAATAGTGAAAATCAGCAGTGCTGTCTAAAAGATGTCTTTTTATTGCCAGAAACTGCCTATAAATTTCCAGAGTGGGTCTAAATCATTAAGATCAGTTATGGTCACAATATCTGGGAAAAGTGCCCGAAATATTAATCGAAATGTATATTTGTTGCCTTATAACGATGAATCTATTAGCATGATCATGGCAAAATAAATTATGCACTTACCTTGGAGTGGTAGAAAAGTATCTCCACTTGTTTCAGTATCCATAATAATATATTCACCATATCTTACAAAAATTTTTTTGTTGAAAAATCGAAATAGTATGAATATTAAAATGCTTAATTAACTTTTAAGGAGATATTTATTTATTATTATATAAATAATGTTTGCACAGAAATTTGCCGAACCTTTTGAGAAGTGGATATAACTGGTAGGTATAACTGCTATATATACAGTTTTCGACTGGGCCTTCAACATCACGACGAGGTTTACTATTACTCATCTATGAGGCTGAAGCATTCTTACGAAAACCATCGAGTGAACACATAAACGAACGCCCGAATAATTTGATTGGGCAGTGAACGATCGACTCGACGAAATGGTAAATTTCTAGTTACTTGAACGAGAAGAACGTTAACGATTTATATGCTTTACTTTTACAAATCCGTATTACATTCTGTTTTCTAAATGAAGGAAAACGCAGGTTCAAACTCGCACAGTTTGACTATGTCGCTCTTTATGTAAAATCGCAGATATGACTGAAGGTATCTGTGATAGAGAGCTTGCAAAGATCGGTGTTGCCTGGCAAGCTGCTGCTTACGCTTCGAATGACGATGTATATAAAGGTTATCGAAAAGTGCACAAATGCTGTTAAACAACACTGGCAGACGGTATTAAACTAAACAATATATTCTTTACTTAACTATTTAAATTTATTTTCAATTATATGAATCAAGAGAGTCAATTAGTTTAAATTTTGGCAGATTATTATTCTTGTAATGTGTGTGTTTGTCGATTAAAACATTAAAAACTAATATGCGTGAGTCTGAAGTAATAGAGTGAGGAATCGTGCTAAAGTAAATTAATAAATAAAACACAGTGATTAAAGTAAATATAAAATGTATAGAATATTTATTTAAGCAAATACCAGCGTCAAAAAATCCCAGTTGAAGTGAGGAAAAAGCTTTGTTATAAAGGAAATAATTACAATAAATACGTGAAATTATATTACAGTTACTATACAAAAATTGATGAAACGTGATAAGTAAATCCAGTAGTTAAAAAAGTGATTATTAATATTAAATAACCAATAATATGAATTTAACGCGAACGATCATTCACTTAATTTATATATTTACGAATTGAGTGTTGACGCCTTGTACTGGTGCGTCGTGGTCTTTCATCCAATAACTTCGAATTTCCCTTTGATCACCTAAACGATCGGTAATAATAACAAGTACGTTAAGAAGCTAGCGGTTAGTAGTGGTCGCACTATCGCCGAACCTCACAATAACGGTTAGCAGTGGACGCACTCTCGCTACCGCAACACATCGGTTGGCAGCGGATTCGCTCTTGTCGAACCTTATGTCACGTCACAATTGTCACATTAAATTTTATATACTACGTTTGTTTCACTAAGTTTATCAGTTTTTTCCTTGCCTCTCACAACAACATTGTCCAAACCATTACAAATTTTGGGAACCACTTTAATACCCTTTTGTTTCATAAGACTAACCACGAAAATTCTCTCAGTGCCAGAATATTTGATAAATCCCCGAATAATCAAAAAAATCCCGTAATTAGTGTAGATACGCTGGAATACCTCAAAAATTCCCGAAATATATATAAGAAATCCCGTAATTACTGCAGAAATGCTGAAATACCTCAAGAATTCCCGAAATATCCAAGAAATCCCGTAATTATCATACACAAAGTAGACGTTTGGACGTACGCGTACTGTTGGAACTTTATGTAATAACTAGGGGGGCCAAGCCCCCCTGCGCGCTGCCGCGCGCCTCGTGCGTAAGTTTCTATAGTTATAAGGCAAGTTATAAGGCACGACCGAATATAGCTCGCGCTTCGTGCTCGCACCGTTGGTGGTTTTTGTTATCCTATAAAATAATAATAATCATAAAAATTAGAATTGTAATTATAGTATGCAGAATTATTATTTTGCATATACATATATGTTCTAATAATAAATTTAAAATGTATTTATAGTTGTTAAATTTTACATATTATTCTAATATTCTGAATATCAATGGATTGAAGAAAAAAGTGTTGTTCCTCAAATATCTCCAAAATTAAAAAAAAAAAAAATATTTGATAAGAAAGAAGTAATAGGAAACATTTCTGAAAGAAGAGTTAACGTGATTTGAAAAAAATACATATATACATAATTTTCATATGTTTATATAAAACCATATAGTTTTTTTTTTACATTAATGTTTCTTCTAAAGAATATTTGGTAAAACAATGTTAATGGCACATATATTTTGGACAGTAAAGGTAAGTAAGTGTGATAAAATATTGTACTATTTAAATTTGTCTATATGAAAATATATAATTAATTTATTTTTTCGATATAGAGCAATATTCATGTATATTATTTAAATTTGTTAATTTTTTATTTACTGGTATAACTGTTTATGTTGATTATGTTCCTGAAATTGAAATTTAATTTAAGAAAAATAGTTAATATTATTTAATATTAAAGGTAGGCTTAAATTTAGAAAAAATTCGTTATGTTTATTTTACGTTCAAGTCCAAATTTTTCAAGTTTAAGAACAAAGTTTTTTGTTTAATTTTATTTAAAAATTTTAATTAAATTTTAATTTAAAATTTTAGAAAAATTTGGACATATTGAAAACATGCTTTATACGGTTTGACGTTTAGATTTCTTTTAAAATTTTATTTTTGTGTGTGATAAATATTTTTTATTGTTTTATATATTTTTATATCAAATTTTGTTATAAAAATATTAGTTTTTTTTCAAAAATAAATTTTTTTATTGTATTTCTTTTTTTTTCTGTTCGATTTTTTGTATTAAAAAATAAATAAAAAAAAAAGAATTGTTATAAAAATATTTTTGTAAAAACAAAAGAAATTTGATATTCAAATTTAGATACGGGACGCGGGTTACATAAAATGCGATATACATTGTACTTATGTGTATATGATGGCGCTTATGGTGCTATTTAAACGGACAATAAATATAGTGGATAGTTAGTTTATTTATTTTATTGAGTTGTGACATTGTAGTTATACTATATGTCACTTAGAAATAAAATAGCGAGACAAGGTATAGTATAGCACCTGTCAAGCTTACTATGCGAAGTAAGCGTGCTATACATACCAATCAAGTCCTAATAGACACACATATGCGAATGTGTGAATCCGATATAGGCTTACAGTGCGTAGTAAGCAGGAGAACCCGAAGCAAAGGAGATGCGACTCCTGACTGCGCACAATTGCACACACACACACTGCTCCGTTGATCCAGCATCCTAATGCCTTCTCCAGCACCAGGAATGACCCGTACCATATCCCCAGGTCCCATCCAGCCTTGAATGCCCTCTCCAGCACCCAAGAGAAGCCTCCGATGTTGAGCAGCCCAGATGAAGACTCTAGGCCTTGGAATGAGTGTAGCGCCCTTGCGCTCAAGCAACGGTGTACTGCCAACCAGAGTACCTGAAATGGTAATTAATTACCAAGTTGGTCGACTACTAAGGAACGAGGATGGAGAAGCTATAACCAGGCATAGCTTATTCTGCTATATTCTCGATTTCGACCTGGATCAACCTCGATTTCGAGCTTGATTGGCCTCGATTTTGGGCGGTATGGATTGGGGACTCGATTTCAAGTGGGTACGGTCTCGATCGGGGCCTCGATTTGGACCCGGATCTGTCTCGGATTCGAGATCGATTGGCCTCGATTGGCCGCAATTTCGTGCTGGATTTTCTTTAATTAGGGACTTGATTCGTGGACGTGTTGGATTGAGCTAGATTTAAAGCTCAATTTAGTTGATATTTATGATCAATAAGCGTTTTCATAGTATATAATAATTCATATAGTGAAAAGAATTATTTTTAGAATCCGATGGTTTGTTTTTCTCATATTTACAATAATATAGAAATAAAGCATTATTGGAACTAATAATAAATTTTATTTATAGAACAGGTAGCAGTTTAATGTAAGTAAATTGTAAATGTAACTATTGTATTTTATATAATAAATTAGTTTTTTTACGTACCTTCTTGCCAGATTTGCATTCTAATTTTGTATTAGTCTTGCTACTTTTTTAAATACATTTTTGAGTATTATTGTTATCTGAACGTTACATTATTAATTACATTATTAATTGTGCAGGTTATAATGTATCTGTGTTCAAGGTATGTTTTCATTTGATTATTTTTATTGATAGTTGATACTGCATGATGTGGTTATACATATTCATCGAAACTTAATTTAACCTTTAGGCTGCCAGCTTGGCTCGGATACAGTAATGTATATGAAGTTGCCATAGTCAAAACTGATATGTTTGCTTACTTTTTGGCATACTTGTTGCATTACTATCAATTGTGAGAAGATTTATATATATATTTTATCAGTTTCACAGCCTAAAGCGTAAGAAAAATTTCATAAAAGTCAGTTCCCGCTCAAAGTACAAACACTGAATTTTTTAAATTTCTACCCTCTCGTTACAGGAAAGTGTAAGTGATATTATTCTTTTGACAACACAAGAGCATTTGCAGGTTACCTTGATAACCTGATACCGTTGAAAAAAAATAGTAATTCGCTTATATGATTATGCATAACATCTTATAATCTTAAATGTCTGCCAAAATTTCCTAGCCAGACTGGCTCAAGTTTAATCTACCCGTGACATTGAAACTCCTGTTGACGTATTGGATTATACATATAAATTTCACTTTTTAAAAATATTAATTTTGAAATCAAAATACCGGCAATCTAAAGGTTAAATAAGCTATGTTAAATTTTATAGGATTGTATTAATAATATTACACTATTTTGGAAACAATATCTTTTTATTTTTCTATAAAAATATAATTTCTGTTGGGTTTTTATTATATCTTACAGCAACGTTAAGGTTAAAACTATTATTTTCTTTACTTATCTTATTATTTTTGGACGTCCTTTTTAGATTTAAATTAATATTTACTTCAAGTTTGCCAATACTTATGAGGTACTGGACATATATATTGGTTTTCATTCACAGCCATTAAAATACAAATATTTTTTATTTTATTGGTTTCGATTACTTGTATTTGAGGATTTGTGGAAACAATCTTCTTAATAATGAATTGTTCATTAGATATACAATGTTCTGTTATTAGCTGCTTATACGCTGTGTACTCTTTGGAATTTTTATTGTCAATAAGAAATTGTTGCATTTGTATAAACTCACCATTGACTGTTTGCGCATACGAATTATCTGATCGTCGATTACTTTTTTTTGAAAAATTAAACAAACATTTATCTTTAACAATTTTTTTATAAGCTGTTACATCTTCTGCAGACAAATTTAATTGCTGCAATACATCTTCATTTACTGGTAATGACTTTCCAAAATATCGAAATTGTTCTGATTTTGTGCTTTTTGCAGTAATTTTGTTCTCTAAATAATAACAATAATCCATAACAGAAGAAAATTGTTTTAAAGCAACGTGTTTTTCTAAAATTATTATGCTTTCTTGTACTGTAAGACTTCTACAAATTTGACTAAGTACACCTCTTGCTGCATGAACTTTTGAAACAATTTTACCATAACCAGATTCAAATGGGTAACCATAATGCACCCATAGTGGTCCCCAATTGACTACACTCTGTGCTAGGTGAGTTAATTGGTGAACATTAAAAGACATTGCGTCTACTCCGTAATAAACCTCCGTTAAAGCAACAAATTTTTTTAATAAGTAATCAGCACGCTGTAATTCCAATTGATTAATTGATTCCTTCAGTAGTAAATGATAGCCTTCCACTAATAAAACCCAATGTTGTAGAAATTTGTCAAAATTAGGTATTTCAGCTAATATTATGGTACTGTAAAATAAAAGCCAATTCACCCACTCTTTAGCCTTCCAGTAGCTGCGATCATATATTGAACGCGATAATCTGGCGAGCTGTTGTGGAACCCTGAATTGCGTAATTTGTTTATCAATATTATCCATATAAATATTTGATATGCTGTATGGCTTGTTAGAAGATTTAAACCAGTAGTCAGCAAATTGTTTTGATATTCCTAAATCTATACAGTGCATCACATCTGGCACGAATCCGTCAATAATATCAAATTGTTGTAAATTTATTAATGCCATAGCCTTTTTTACACCATAAATTGGAGTGCGTGCCTCAAGTGCATCTTGCATGTGTTGGAATGTTTCTTCTGACGTTCTCCTTGCTGGAACATAATCAAGCAATACGTATTTCATTGCAAACCCTTTGTCATGAGGAAACATTTTTCCTGGATGCAAGCACCAATTGCACCCATAGTATCCATTAAACTGGTTGATACCTTGCATTGGTGCTCTAGCCACAGAGTCAACACATGAGCATATACAATATAAATGAACACCTTTTATTTCATTTTTTATTTTGCAAGGAATTTCAAGGGCAGATAAACTATTCATGTCTCTAAAAAAAGAACGTAAAAAATATGTCATGTTAGGTTTATCGTGACCAAACCATATAGCATACGTAATTGGATTTCCATTACGTGCATGTACTGGTATCTCATTTAACACAAGTTGTATGGGCCATATAGAAAATGTAGAACTTTTAAACACAGGCGAACCGTCACTGTTAAAAATAAGTGATCCGTACGACTGCTTGTGTTGATCAAGTAAAGAAGCAACAAATTCTTTATATTTTATTCCATCATAAATATTTTCAAATGATAAAGCGTCTGGTTCTTCTCTGCGATGCATTAAATTCATATAATATTCCGCATTTTCTTCTATAAGGTGTTGAACCTGATTTTTTATGTCTAATGTGACGTAGAAATCGCGGTAACAAGGATCCTTTAAATGTATAAAGTCTTCACAAACGCTGCAAAATATCCTGTGATGACTTTTATTGAATTCACTGATGTATGTTTTACATTTAGAGCATACTGCATGGTACGTTATTCCTGCGATTGGGTAGATCAATTTATTTAAAAAATACTTGGTATCAGGAATTATAGGCACATCAAAGAAGCTGTTAATCAGTTTGCATAGATTTACCGTCGCTGAATGTGATAACTGATGCGTCACAGAAAATTTTAAAACGCCTAATAGGACTTCAATTGTATTGACAATACAATTCGCTGTGACGGTTTCGTTTGAAGAATCTTCTTTTAGCATTTCTTCTAATTTTTGAAAACGTGTGGGTAAAGCATCTTGCGCAGCAAATTCATCTTCATCATCATCAGTACTGCTAGCACTACTACTGTTGCATGATGTGTCTTCAAAATTGTTGAAATGATAAGAGAACTAATGAATAGAAATAAATAAATTAAAAAGTTGACGATGAAATATTAATAACTGGGTTGAATGTTAGTTTTACTTACATCAAAACTATTTTCTAATCTATGTGATAAATCATTATCGTTTTGATTATCTAATAATACTGAGAGATCTGAAAGAATATTTTACACTGCAGTTAAATTGTTTTTTTTAAGTAATTATTTCAAAGTAATTATACATATACATATATGTATATAAATGTACAGTATTTTATGTTTACATTATTACCTACACTATTGTCTGAATGTATACTTGAAAGATTTTGCGACTTGTTTGGATCTAAAGTTCTTTCACGATGCGAGCTATTATCTATAAACGGAATATTTTTTATTTACAAATATTAACTATCGATTACTGTGAAGTAATTGACGAATATTAACATTTTACCTGTTTCATTGCGTTGCACTTGAAAATACGCAATACTAGAATTGGAAGAATGTCTTAAACTGTTAGTTACACTGCCTGTGTCTAAGTTACTTTGGATAATGGTTTCGTTTGATAAATTACGTATACTGGCAGTCACATCTCCTAAAGAAGTATCTAGTTCCATGGACTACAAATTGAATACAATCATAAGCATTATAATAAATAACGAATTTTATATGAAAGCATGTAAAGTATGCATATATAATTTTATTTGCATATAAGTATGCATGTTAATTTTTTACTAGACACTGTTGTAATTTTTAATCTAAATTTTTCTTCTGTGTGATAGATTTATGCGTTATATTTACGTTATATTTTTTGATGCCCGCCTCCAACCAGCAAATATCGGGCGGTCATCAAAAATGCATCAAACGTTCTGAAGTACGCTACGAAAAACGCAGCAGATAAATACTGCAGAATCGCGCATCATCTGATGCATTTTTATTAACTAACTTTAAATACTAGATGTAGTTTTAGTTAGGGATAAAGAAAAATAGTATACGATACTTATCCAGAATATTGGATACCCTGAAGTGCGTAAAATGACGACCTCGGCTTCGTTGAAATCCAACTTTCTGGCCATCTATTGTGCAATGCATTGATGGAATCAATGTAAAACGTATGAAAACGAACCAAACTATACGAAAGAGTACAAAATTATAATAAGTCACGTAATAATGTAAGTATGAAAAGTTACATTTTTTTTACATTTTCTGAAGTTTACTCGTATCGGTACTGATATACTATCATTGCAACACAGACATACATGAAGCAATACATGAACAACACAGACGTAAACATGAAAACGTATAAAAATGTACGAAAATGTGAAAGTCTGAATGTTGAACTTATTTATAATTTCGTACATTTTCCATTTCCATAAGAGTTTTCTGCAGTTTCAGATCATTACCAATTAATCGAATTTAATAGTAACGAAACGTGCAAAAATTTAATAGTTTATTACGTTACATAGACAGAAAGTTGAATTTCTTGGTCTGCGTTGTACGACGGCCGAGGCGAAGCCGAGGAAAATCATTCCCGATTAATAGAAAACTAGCAACAGATACCTCGCTCGCTAACGCTCACTCGGTTGTATTTTGATCGTGCTTATTTTAGATGAGTATATGTAAAATAGTTACACAGCCTTTTTTCTTTAAAGTTAAATGTGACATTTTTATGTTCATTTTTTAAATGAAAAACATTACATTTTTTAAATAATTAGTAAACCAATTGGGTTTATCAAGGCAGAAATTGCATTTTTATAGATACACCAAATTCGCTGTGTAAAGTTGAAGTTTATATGCATATAAATTTAAATTTTCTTGGATTAAAGCCCTTCGACAACTTTTATCCTGCAAGGAGTTTTTTGTATTTGCACCTGTTTTAAGCCTATTTTTGATAATATTTTAATATTTTACTTAATGAATGTGTTAAAAATCATCAAAAAAGAATATTTTTTATAATATATTTTATAAACATGACATTTCACATAATATTTTATAAAAATTACAAAAATATTTTTATAACCGTACTCTACCCTTAACACCAACAATGATAATTTGCGCATTGCGAAGAGGATTATGGTATAATTAATGTGGTGACTGAGATGTCGTTTTTGTAAAAAAAAATTGAGAAATAAACAAAATATGATAGTTAACTACCAAAGTTTTAAAATTAATCAAAATTTCTTTAAAATTACATGTAACTACTATTGTACAGACGATTGAAAAGAGTGTGAGAACTTGATATATTTTGTGTCGACTTTCCAATATTTTGGTTTTTTAAAAGAGGTTATAGATTAAAAAAAACATCAAAGACAGAACTGAAAATAAAGTTCAACTGAATACTTGATCATCTAATGACTATCAATTATTTCGTGACATTCAAAGAATCCGTCAAATGTCAATCATTCGTGAGATTTCGACTCCATTTTCATCATTATTGCAGGGGTCCTTTATAGTATATGAGCGGGCAATCGTTTCAAAAAGGCATCTCGAATCTTGATCTCGCGTAGACGAGTTCAAAAGATGCGAGAACTCCATATGTTTTGTGTCGACTTTCCAATGTTTTCGTTTTATTTGATAATTTTAAATAACTATTTACACATTATTGGATGAGAGTTAGGCTCTTGGATAGTGTATTTGATGAAAACCTGATGTCGTTTCTGCAGACCAAGACATGTTGAACTGAAGTCATTTAGATTTTTCGTGTATAGTTGTAACACACGCTCCGTAAAATATATTTATGCTTCCAGCGTTAGCCAACATATGAATATTGTATTTGACTCTTACGGCGAGGATGTGCTGGTAAGGTATACATTTCAAGAATCATATATTTTTTCAATGCATGATCCATTTAATAGTAACATAATAAGGGCTCTGTAACAGTGTAAGTTAAGGAAAGAAAAGTATACTGTTAAATTTTGACGCTAATAATGATAGAATTAAATACAGAAAGAAAATAAATATGACAAAGAGTAAAAAATAAATATATATATATATATATTGTGTCTGTGTAAAAATAATCATTATAGGTTATTATAAAGAAGGTGTGTGTGCGTGTGTTCAGAAAGAAAGTGAAATATGTCCATATATTTAATATATTTAAAATGCACACACATAAAATAATTTCCATTTGGGGGCTATCGTAATTTTAAATAAATTGATGTAATATAATGTGTTTACAGAATACATGAAATATAAGCATGTTATATACTCTCATAAATTATATTTTTCTTTAATGGCGGTGGTAACATTTTTTATAAAGTGGTATAAAATACTGTCGTTATGTTATATATGGTTTTAATTTGTATGTGAATGTAGTATTATTTCAAAGTGATGGTTTTTATAATGCATATTTAAAAATTTTGGTATTTAATAGAATCTGTATAGTAATTGTTATTATAAAATTGAGTGTTATGAAAATCATTTTTTACGCACGTTGGATGAGTGATTGTATCTAAATGGCGGCTCTGTCGAAATATTTTATACATGATATATGCAAATATAATTCTAATTGTAAAATTTTAACAAATTTAAGTTTTTAAATAATAATTTTAAATACCTGTTTATACGTTATTATAAGAATTAAACTTTCGGTCGTTGTATTTTGGGAAACTCTCATTCTTTTTTGAAGTCTGTAAGTTTTGTCGAACGGCAGGCTATTATCAATTATTTTGCATATTTATTTTAATGATTCAGTAGTAGTAATATTTCAATGGATTTTTCTTATATTTCATTTTTTTTATTTATTATAACTAATGTAATGATTTGTCATTTACAATATGATATGTTGCAGCCGATTTTCAATTGTATTTTAATGATTTTCAGCGCAAACAATTATTAATTATTTTGCATAGTCACTTTAATTATTCAATAGTTGTAATATTTTAATATTTTTTTTCATACTTCCATTTTTATTTATTTATATAATTTATATAAAATGTGTATAAATTTTCGTCTACACATTTACAATACTTTTTTAAACACTATATTGTTAGTGTAAATTTTGATTTTATTTTTTAATGTATCATTTTCTATTTTTGCATTGTTTAACAGTAATATTTTTAAATTTTTTCTACTTTTAGCTCTTGAAAGAGCTACGTATAATTGACCATGGCTAAAAATTGGAGATGGTAAATAGATACCAACTTATTTGTATGACTGCCCTTGTGATTTGTTAATAGTCATTGCAAAACCTGATCGAATGGGAAATTGTTTTCTGCGCATGTTGAATGGTATATCTTCTTTAGATGATGACAAAGTGATTCTTGGTATTAAAACTAATTTTCCAATTTTTTTTCCGCTTATAATTTCTGCTTTAATTAAAAGTTTCATAAGTTTTATTACTAATAATCTTGTTCCATTACAAAGACCTTCATTCACATTTAAATTTCTTAGAAGAATTACTATTGCACCTACTTTTAATTGTAATTTATGTAGAGGAAGTCCATTAGGTGTAAGGGAATTAAGAAATTCTGTAGGTTGTGACGGAAATCGTCACACAATCTATTCACGACGAATAGAGTATTTAAATTGTCGAATTGTAAGTCGTCGGAGCCTTTCGTATGTCAAGGCCAACCGACGACATTTGTTTACGTCGATCAAGTATACAATTACGCGCGCAATAGTACGTAGGGATGAGAGCGCGAGAGTGTGTGTGTGTTTCCCACTTTCATCCCTTTTTCGAAAATTAGGCGATTGCCTAATTAGTATGTCCCGATCCGCCGCTCGAGGCGGATAAACTTAACCGGTACCGATCGCGAGAGTTTTTCTGGCTAACAAGGCGCGTGAGGCGTAAGTAAAGCCATCGGTTACCCGGATCGTCCTCGCGAGGTGTACCGCGAGTGACCAGGTGTGTGAGCAAGGACGGGAGTGTTGGTGTGAGTGCGGACGCGGTTCGCGAGGCACTCGCCGCAGCCGTTGCCCAGGAGGACACAGGGACAAGGATCGGCTGGGCCATCCACGGGGCGCACCCCGGTAAGTCCTCTTGTATTACCGCGCGTTCCCCCCCTTCCCCCCGAGTGTATGTGTGTGAGTACATCGGGAGTGTATTCGGGTACGCCGGTACCCGAATAGCGGGGTTCAGGAAGGAGTCAACCGCAGGCGAGGATCTCGATCCGGTTGACTCCCGGACTTCCGCCCGCGCGAAGCAATATTTGTCGCGGCACACGGCCTGGATGGCCATCTTGTTAAAATAAATTAATAAATGTTTTATTCATTTTTATTTTAATTAATTGTGTGTTTATTTTATTTCTCCCCGCTCCCGCCGACATCCTTTAAATTTATAATTCGTGTCGAGGCAAGGAGGATTGCCCGAATCCTCCATACCGATCGTCCCAGCGAACTCGCGTTCCTGGCGACAGCCCGCAGTTCGGATCAATAATAAATTAATTGTGTGCGCAGTATTGGGCAACGCGGCCCAACGGTTTATATTAATTACATTAATTAATTAATTTAATCGGGTACGCGAATACCACGTCACAAGGTAACATGACATCTAAGTTTTCTCCATTATCATCTTCTGCTGTATCTACACTTAAGTATTCAATAATTTGCCCTTCCATTATAGCCAAAATTTTATTATTTATTTCAATTACGTCGTTGTTGGTGAAGGCTAATATAACTTTATCATTTATTTTTATTTCGTTTCCAAAAATTTCTGCAATGATATCATTTTCTTTTGTTATTAAATCAAGAGGGATTTCAAGCAGTTCATTTTCTTCTTCATACATATTTAAACGTTTACCTTCACCTACATTTAATAACCATTGTCTAAAATAATTGTCATTATCTGTCACTCGAAGATTTTCATTTAGTGTCATACGTATAAAATTCGGCCATAAGTAACTGTTTTTAACTCAATTTTCAATAACTTCAGTACGACTACCATGTCGTATAACTGGTAATGTTTGCCTAAAATCGCCCGAAACAACCAACATTTTACCACCAAATATTTTTTTATTATTACATATATCTTGAAATAGGCGATTGACTGCTTCAAAAGCATATTTCGATGTCATAGATATTTCATCCCATATTATAATTTGAACTTCTTTTAAATTTTTACCATCTATTGAATTAGATTTAATATTACATATAGTACATTCTGTGATATTAAGTGGTAGTTTATAAATGTTGTGTGTACTGTTTTCCCGTTATGTAATAAATTTGCTGCAATCCCTGTCCAAGCAACACATAAAAATGAAATGTTTGAGAATTTAAGATAGTCTATTAGAACATTAAGTAAACAGCTTTTCCCACTTCCTCCTGGTCCATCAATAAAAAAGCTTTTTTTGTCTTCAATTTTTAAATGTTGCACGATTGTATCGAAAATGTCTTTGTTATGATTTTTTAAAGAATTTACTTTGACGTTTATTTCAGTAAATGTGCAACTTTTGTTATGTGTTGTTAATTTATCAGCATAATCTTCTATAAATGTAGATATAACGGGTAAATTAAAATTATTTAAAGAATATCCATTCAATTGTAGGTTCTTATTAATAATGTTTAATGCTAGGTTTTCATCAGCATTTTGTTCATATTTTGGGTGGTAAAAAAAGTGTTTCTATTTTTCGTACAAATCTCTTGCATTAATAGGATTGTGAAAAATACAAATATATGCAAATAATTCACAAAGAGCAGTAGGAAAGTGTAATTGTGTTGCTTCTTCCAAACATCTGTCCCATTCTTTATCTTCATTAACCAAATGTCTAGCTATAGAAGCTTCATAAAATGTAGAATAAATTATATCATCAGCAGTACGTAAATCCTGAAATGATGATACTCCTTTGACATGTAAAAGTAATAATCTTATAAAATATCGTTTTCGATCCTTTGGATTCACTAAATACATTCTGCTTAATACAGGTGTTTTTGTTTTTTTTTTCTTTTATTCCACGTTTTTGAATTATTATCAAATACATAATTTAATGGTATTTCGGAATATAAATAATTTCGTGCATCAAAATCGATTTGATTTAATTTTAAGTATGCTGTTAATGTCGTTTCTACATTTTTTTTTAAATTTCTGTTTCTTTTCCTTCTTTAAAATACACTTCTTGTTCATCTTCATTGTGAATAGCTAATCTTATTATGGTATGTGAAAGTTCGTGTAGAGGGTATTCTAATAGTATTATATTCATTGCTTTCAATATCTTCATCATGAGTTAAATTAGAACTGTCTTTTGATCTGATACCTGTGTCACGTATTTCTATGTTCGCACAGTCATGTCCTTTATAACACTATTTAAATAAGTATTTTATACATTGGACTGTTGAGCATACTTCGACATTAATGTGACAATTAAATTTTAAGAATAAATAAGGATTATACGAAACAACAAACCGATTATCAGCTATTCTTTTGTGGTATTTACCTTTCTAATTGAGTTTTTTGATATCATTTCTTCTTATATATAATGGATATCCTGATGAATTAAAAGTTGTTTTGTTATTAAATTTTTTTGGAAAATTTTTCGTACATTTTTTTGTGTCTTTACTCATGCAAGGTGAACACATGTTTTGCTCTCCACAGGGTCCATGAATCATAAACTGTTTTACAATATTATACAACCGTGGATAGATATCTTCGTTTGAAATTTCTGCGTTTATGAGTTCATCTACTTTTTCGGGAGTATTAATGTTATAATTTTTATCTAAAAATTATAGCATATGCATGTGAGGAAGTCCACGTTTTTGAAATTCGATAACATAAGTGTAGGCGATACAATTTCCTAAAACACCTTGCTTAATTACCAATTCTTTAAATTCTTTTATTTTTTGATGAAATACCTTAAATACTAAATCTGGTCTATCAATTACAGTTTCATATTTTTTTAAATGTTCAGTTATTTCTTTTCAGTTTGGATTACATGTCATTGTTATAAATAAGTCAGGTTTTCCGTAACGATTTACTATACTCATTGAGTCAATGTAATTTTGTTTTAGGAATCTTGAACTTCCAACAAAATTTGATGGCAAAATATACATTTTTCCAATTTTTATATTTTCAGATTCTTTTTTCTTGTGTAAATAATCCATTACGCCTTTATAATAATCGCTTCTTAAAATATCTTGGTTTTTCTTTACAAAATATAATCTTGATTGTTCAACTTTTACAAATGCATCAATTGTAAACTGTTGAGAAACTTTTCCCATATTAAGGTATGGATTAAATCCATTTCTCATAGAAAGTTTGTAATTATAAAATTGCAAACATGAAATATTGTTTTTCTTATATTTGCATTTCATATTAGGCATCCATCCATATCCTCCATTTGGATAAATAAGTGGGTATGTCATTGGATCAGTGTGTTTAATAATTAAAGGAATACTAATTGGATTGTCATATTTTGAATATATAACTATATCCAGCTCTGAAGTAGGCAGTCCATTTTTTCTTACAAATACCATTGCAACTTCATTACAAGTAGCTTCATTATATATATATATTTTTATCTAATTTTTCTTCTAATATTCTAATTTTTCTTTTTCTACCTCATACATCATTTTATAAGCTTTAACATAAGGATTAACATTTCTAATTAAGCTATCTAATTTACTTGACAATTCTAATTTTGTATCTAAATTATTTTTAAAACTTTTTCTTTCAGCTGCAGCTAATTCATTATCTAGAACATACAATTGCCCATATTTTGGAGCTTCATTTGCATTTGGATGTCAAGCAAAAACATTGCGATATATTTGACCACATATTCTAAGAATTTGTGGTCCACTACCAGATAACTTATCAAAATTAGCTCCAAAGCTTGCAAAAGCTAACGCATTATTATATAGCCGAATATTTTTGCGAAAATTAATACTATCTTCCGATATTCCTGTAGCTAATTGCTTTAATTTTTCCGGATAGGGAGGCATTTTCGGTAAGTCTACGTTTCCTTTGTGACAACAATTAGAAAATTCTTTACCTAGTGTATATTCAAAAACAAAATGTTTAGTATTACAATGTTTACAAGTTTCAGACATATAACCTAAATTGTATTCAATAATTATTTTTTCATCAAAATCTACATTTGCTATTCGACCTATTATTTTGGATTTACTTACTAATTTTACATTTTGTTCATTTTTAATTAAAATACGTTTATTTAATTCTTTATAATTTATACCTTTTTTAGTATTAATTGGTTTATCATATACGTTAAAAAATTTTCCTTCATCAATTTTTAATTTTTTAAGCAATATGATTGGTATTTCCATGTCTTTGTCATTTTTCATACATATGCGTCTTTTTAAATTTTTTTGTAAATGGTTTTATACTAATTTATCGATATCATTTTTTCTACTTTCGTTTAATATTTTTCCATTTAATTTTTTCTTTTCATTTTTTTTACATTGATCAGTATTTTCATTATAATAAATATGTTGTTTTTGTAATGCTTCTTTTTCTCGTTCATTTTTTATTTCGTCACTATTTATTTTTTGTCTTTTCATCATGGTTTGCTATTTTCTCTTTATTTTTTTTTCTTCTATTTTGCCGTCATTACTATTTTTACTTTTTACATAAGCTTCTTTTTTTCGTAATGCTTCTTTTTCTCGTTCATTTTTTATTTCGTCACCATTCATTTTTTGTCTTTTCATCATGGTTTGCTGTTTTCTCTTTATTTTTTTTCTTCTATTTTGCCGTCGTTGTTATTTTTATTATTTACATAAGCTTCTTTTTGCGTAATGCTTCTTTTTCTCGTTCATTTTTTATTTCGTCACTATTTATTTTTGTCTTTTCATCATGGTTTGCTGTTTTCTCTTTATTTTTTTCTTCTATTTTGCCGTCATTACTATCTTTACTCCTCATATAAGCTTCTTTTTTATGCAACGCTTCTTTTTCTCGTTCATTTTTTATATCGATACAGCTAATTGTTTGCCTTTTTATCATAGTTTGCTGTTTTATTTTTAGCTGTTTTATTTCTATATCATTAAATTGTTTATTTTTATTTTTTTGATAAAATGAACTATAAGATGGTATTTCATAGTCTATTTCCATTGGGGTAATAGAATCAACGGAAATGATTTTATCTTTATTATATAAATTCATTATTGTTTGTTGTTCAGAATTGAATTTCTGTTGAAAATTTTATTCTATTATTTTTATTTCTGCTACATTGAAATTCAATTTTTTTTCATCAATACAACAAATATGAATCATGTATCTTTTGATTGGTATTGTTGAAATATTATAGTTTATATTTTGTAAAATTGGAAACATCGTAATACTACGTGTTTCGTATATTTTTAGTAAATGTGAACGCATTTGGGAAATATCATAGTTTAAACTGCATGGACACAAATTAAATACAATAGAGACAGCAAAAGCTATCGCGAAAATTCCACAATCATAACTATTGGTTTGAAATTGCACTGTTTCAAAAACAATTTTTAATTGTTGACTATCTGGAAATAATCTATTGATGTATACTTTATGTTCATTTTGCAAATATTTAGCATTTAAACTATCATAAATGTGTATCGTTCTATTATTGTAATACATACAAATCCAATGACCTTTTTCATATTTTCAAGAAAATAACAATTGAATGTATTGATTATTCATTTGAACTGAGTTAATATTATATTATTTTTGAACTAAAAGAGATGTTTGCATATTGAATGGTGTACATGATTTAAGGATGTTATTAAATTCTATTATGTGTTCATCATTTAACATAGAAGCATCGTCGCTATATGGTTCAATCGTTTTTACAACTAATATTTTTATTTCCGTCAAACCCATTATAAAAATGGTTTATTTTACAAAATGATTCACAATTATAAAAATAATATTAATAATTTGTTTCAATTGTTTAATAATAATTATAATTTTTTTTATTTTTCTAAACGATTATTTTAAATTTTTTATTAATATTTTTTTGTAAAGCTGAAAAAAATAAAATATAAATTATTAGAAAATAGTGTGTATAAGAAAGTAGCTTCAATGTAATGAATGAAATATAGTTAATATAAATTTAATATTTTATAAATACTAATATTATACATACCCTAGTGGAAATACATTTTCGATGAAAATGCTCCAAAGTATGCTAAAAGTGGGCCAACTTGCGCCAAAAGTGGGCCGATGTTTACCAACATTGAAATATTTGGAACATTTTTCCAGTTTTGGCAAACTTTAGCCCACTTTTGGCCAATTTAGGAACATTTTGTATTGATTATGGAATAAATTTTTCAACCAGTAAAAAATTGTTTTTCACATGCAATTTCTTAAATTAAGGCGCACTTAATTGCGTTGATAATATTTAATATTGCAATAATAATATGTTGTAAATAATATGTTGTAATAATCTTTTCTGTAAATGGGCCAACATTTAAACAATCTGGGTCAATCTTTACACAAAGAGGGCCAAACTTTCCATCTAATGGGCCAATATTTGCACAAATTCTTTGCTAGTAGTTTGACACTCATAATTCCAATAAATGCAGCGCTGAATAAAAAAAACAAAGGGCACCAGCGTTCCAATGAATGCAGCGCTGAATAAAAATAACAAACGGCAGCAGCATTCCAATTAATAGTATATCAATAAAATATTATATTCCTAATGGCATTCCATACGATTAAAGTCACAAGGTATATTATAAAATTATCTTATTTTCATTTTAAATTATCATTGTTTGAAATATAATAAGTCTTTTTGTATTTCAGTATCCTGATTAGTTTATTAAGACTATTGAAATAATCAAAAATGCAGTAGTATTTCTTAATGATTAAGTTAAAAGGTAAAGTTTTGACTTTGTCAATTTATTTATAATTAATAATAAAAATGTTTTTGTTACAGATATAACATATATAATATCAATAATATGTGACAATATGCATATTGGATATAAATCTTCTAAATGGCATTTTAAAAACAGTAATATTTATTTGAATATTTTATCTAATGTTTAATTAATTATACATTTAATATTTAATGATGTAATTTAATTTTTCTGTTAAAGATGATTTCGATGAATACTTGCTGAATTTATAAATTATATAAACAATAAAAACGATATATTGAAAAAAATATATCTTATGAAATATACAAGTGAATAGAGTACAATTGTAACATAATAATTGTAATTTAATTTAATAACATAATAATTGTAATTTGAAATTTTTGCAAAAATAAGTTTGTAAAATAAACAATAAAAATTAATTTGATTTATTGTATGTTCCAGTGTTGAAATTTTATAAATTTTAATTACGTAATCAAATGTTATTTTAATTATTGTTATTAAGATAATTTTCTGGTAATAATATCGACATAGTAGTTGATATCTATTTGTTTAAAAAAACTATAAGGCCCAAAAATGTAAGGCCCAAAATTTATAAGGCCCAAAAACGTAAGGCCCAAAATTTATAAGGTCCAAAAATGTAAGGCCCAAAATTTATAAGGCCCAAAAATGTAAGGTCCAAATTTATAAGGCCCAAAAATGTAAGGCCCAAAATTTATGAGGACAAAAATGTAAGGCTCAAAATGTATGGCCTAAAATTGTAAAGTCCAATTAAAATAAAACTTTACAATTCCGTTGCCAATAATGTAAGGCCCAAAATTTATAAGGCCCAAAAATGTAAGGTCCAAAAAATGTAAGGTCCAAAAAATGTAAGGCCCAAAAGTGTAAAGTCCAATTAAAATAAAACTTTGAAACTATAAAAATGCATTTTTAAAAAACCGGAGAACCGGAGAACCGGAGACCAAAAGTCGATCCACTTTAATATAATATAAGATACCCGGTGCTACAGTATTCGTCTGCTATTTCTTTCGTGGCTTCTTTCAGAGCCATGTAGCGGCAATCTCTTGTACCGCGCCGCGATGCGTCATGTTCGATGTTTGATATGTTTGATGCTCGCTCGACATTTGCAAAACCGAGGCGAAGCCGAGCGAGAGAAGCGATTTTAATGCAAAGCTGTGATTATCATTGTGCAAAGCAAAAGTCAACTTTTTAATTTACATTAATTTATTTTACATTTATAGTCAAATATTAAACGCACTATTAAAATTTACACATAAAGAAATAAAACATATTTATATCATGCATATATTTACATGACCGATATTAAATCAATACTAGCCATTTTTACTCGCTAACGCTATCTCGGCTCTTACACTTTTAAGGATTACGATAAATTGTAACTACTAATGTTTACAATTTCATTTCGACTTTTGAATATGAGAAATTCCAGTGAAAATCGTTCTTTTAACCGTTTCAAAATTTAAACACATTTAACTAATATTTTACACTAATGAATAAACAAAAAAAATGATAGATTCTACATTTAGTTTTTTTGCCCCAAATAAATATTTCTCGATTTAGTTGGTATAAAAAGCGCTTTTACGCCCTCTTCGGATTTTTAAAATTGCGTTGTTATTAATCAAAAATAAATTGTGACGTTGAATTAATACAATTAAATTATATGTGTCCAATTGTTCTTTGATTTCGCATTTAATTTTATGTCATTTATTTTTCTATAATTATCAACCAAATTAAAATCCTTGAGCTTATTACTTTATATCGAATTTACTTAATCTCAGCTTTCTTGTGGTTTTTAGTTTAAGGGAGTAGTCTAGTTCGTAGGCTGACAAAAGACTGTTTTTGTAATGTTTTTGTAAGTGTGCTATGAAAAATATTGATACGAAAATTGTTGGGCATAATAAATATAGTTTTAAAATGCACAAAAAGTTTGTATCTAATTTTTAACACTATTATGACAATTAGTACTACATGACAATTAGTATGCCAATAGTTTTAAAAAACATATTTATTATTAAATTTTATATCTTCCAAAAGGCAGATTGTAAAAAATTGTACCGAGTTATTATAAAAAATTTGTTAATTAATAAATCGTGTGACTCGGTATGGAAAAAGGATAACGCTTGGCTTGGAAAAAATACACTTCTATTGTTTGTATCTTCCTGAAATTTAAATATATGTATGCTTTCGAAAAACGTAATAAAAAAAATATGTTTTTTTAATGACCAAGTAAACTACACCCTTAAGTCTATATCTGTACTTGTTTTCGAATTGTAAGCGATTGCATGAGGGGAGTAATTTTAATTTAAATTATTATTAAAAATCGTATAATTTTCTTCAAAATTACTTTTGGCACGTAATAATTTGGCTTCCTTCATATTTGCATACTTTACATTACTAAAACATTCCAAAGTTTGAATAAGGTACATTGTTATCAGATTAAATACGCCCCTTGTCAATGATAATGAAATTATTAGGCCAAATTATGTAATTAAATTAATTGTCAAATTAAATTAATAATAAGTTAAAGAGCTATGATAATACAATGTATGAAGTAAAGAAGTATGCATTTCAATTTGACAGCTGGTCAACTGTTAACACAGTTTTAATGTAAGATTTGGATTGGTTTTAATTGCAAGTCTTCAAGGTTTCTATAACTTGTTTTTAAATTATACTTATTATCAACTCCTTTAATAGAAAATAATTTAAAAATAGTAAATAACAATATCTATAACTGGATTAGAGGTTCAAAAATAGTTTAGTATATAAAAATTTCACTTATATACCACAAATGTCATTTTTTTTTACTTTTGGACAATTCTTTGATTTTCAATAACTTTTTACCCAATTGCAAACCAATAAAATTCTTTTAACCATTAAAAAACTATTATTGCAAAGTATTTTTTAAACGTCTACATGAAAAAATCAATTGTGGCGTGGTCGCCTTATTTCAAATTTCTATATTTTCATATACTTTTTGTAAATTTGTTTTTGATATTAAGAAATTTGACCTAGATGATTACATTCTATAGAATATTTGCAGAAAAAGTTATATTGGATCTTATATTAAAAAAGTTGATAGTTTTTGAGATAAATCGATTCAAAAATAGCTATTTTTGAAAAAAAATGAAATTTTTCAATTTAGAGGTTAGAATAACTTTTGAATAAATTGTTTCTATTACTTAAAAATTTTTACCTGTCTTCTGGAAAACATTTTCAGCTTTTAAACAAATTTTGGTGCATTTTAAAATTTTGACCATACAACTTGATGTGAAATTACCCATATACTATGTACATTCAAATGCAAATTCATTAATCTATTTTATAATATATTTTTAATCACAACATTTTTATAATGCTCAAAATTGAGAAATCGAATAAAATACTTGACACTATTTCTATTAAAGAACGATCGTACAATCTATTAAAGTATTATTATATTGAAATTATACATACTATGTGCATTAAAAATTAAGGAAAAATTGTAATAAAATGTGTTAAATGTAACTTTTGCTTCCTCATAGAGGAAGCTTTGCAGTATCAACATTTTTTGATTTGCTAAAAACCTAGAATTGTTGAATATGTATGTATGATGTGTGTGTTTCTGATTTTTATCCTTAAAGCTGTGCACATGAAGTTTGCAAATTATTGTTACACTGTCCAGGGTGTACATACATTAATAAATTAATAATTATGTTTAAAAGCAAATTATGGTGATCCGAAAGCGTGTTGAGAGTACGCCACACAGAGAACAAAATAGCTTTTTTTTGTCTTTCAGAAAAGGTGGACAAAATCTTTAATGGTTTCATCATTGCATCATGAATTTTGGAATAAATGCGTGTAATTGTGCTTTCACAACTACTGCTGATCCTGTACCGAGGATACCCTACTAGCACACAACTTTCTTAACATTGGAGAAACATTGTTAAAACTTGGGAAATGTCCGCTAAGATATTTGTAAATTATCGTGTCAGGTGGAAATAGTGATATAACAATGTTCAAAATGCTCTTTTAAAATGAATGGTTTAATATGAAAATTCAAAACTCTTATGGGACATTTCCCACGTTGTAGAAACGTTTCTCCAACATTGAGAGAGTTGTGTGCTACTAGGGTAAGATATAGAGTGTAAAAATAATAAACAAACTATTAAGTGAATGTTACAATTTTGATTTAAATTGTTTAACATGTTACTGCCTATAGTGTACAACATTAAAAAAAATAATAACAACTTTGATCTATTGTTCCGTTAACAAAGATAAATGTTATTGTACTATAAAAGGTAAATAAATTGTGGTCATTAAATTAATGTTATTTTCTATTCTAAATCCCCTTCCAACATTTTACTTTGTAGAATATGTCCAGTTTTCACTGTTTTCCATTAAATAATAAATAAATTATATAAATAAAATATATACTTACACCAGAACCTGTATTTGAGATTTCTTTATAATTGTCAGACATACTTTTTGTGTTTTTTCAAAATAGAAAATTGAAAATAAATAGCAAGGGCACTATAAATCTTTATTATCTGTACACAGTATGTCTTTTTCCTTTGGTTATAAGCTCCAAGCTATATCTGCTAATTGCTGTATGTACCAAAAATGTACGTTAGAAATATTACAATGCTGTTATCTGTAAGTATGATGATATTAAGCTTGCTACACAAACACACAATACAGTAAACAGAACACATGTATGAGCATTACATTCATTTTGAATGAAGGTATTTTTACAAAATTTCAGGGTTGTCGCGTCGCAACCCAAATTCTAAGCGCGAATTTCAAATTGAATAAGAAATAAATAAGTAATGCTACGATGTAAAAACGTGTAAACGCATATCAAAATAAAATAAGCGTACAATGTCAGAGACAAGGAACAATAAACACGCGCAAATACGAACAACACGACTAACAAGACCTTCATAAAGTAATAAAAAGGATTAGGAGTATTTCCCCGAGGCCGACAACAGTACATTTTTCCTCGACAACACATGTGCGCGCAGTCAGAGCGAGAAGTAAGCAAACGGGAAAAACCCAAGCGTCGAGGTAAAATAAGCGCGGATTGGTCCTTCGTTATTTTCTCCACCCAAAAAAGGGTCGTACCTTTCCTCCACCACGCAAAAATCGAAAATTGTTAAGCGCAGAGCTGCATCGCAAGAGCGTGGGAGGGCAGACCGATTTCGAAGCTCTTTGCGTTCACTTCATATTTTCCATTGTAACTTTTCTGTTGAATATAGAGTTGATTTCTACCTATTTTATCTGGTATTTATTCCAAGTGCACACATTTCCTTTATCCTGCGTGACTTTAGTTCGAACATACTTGTTCCTCGGGACGTATTACTATACGAACACACGTAAAATCGCGAACAGACCTACAGTAACGAACGCGGAAAATCGCGATACATCAGGGTACAATAATATATAGTTTGGTTTGAGAAAAATATTACAATTGCCAATAATTTCTGTTAGCAAATATTTGTAATTATTTTCACAGTAACTTTTTAACGAAAATGCAAATAATTGCAAATAACTGCTAATAATTGCTAAACAACTGCAAATAACAGCAAATAACTGTTAAAAATTGCAAATAACAGTTATTAACTATGGCTATATAATAGCTTATAGTTACAGTAGCTCTTTTACGGAAATGCAAATAATTGCAAATAACTGCAAATAACTGCAAATGATTGTTAATAGCGTCTCAAACCAAACTATATATTGTAGTTATTTGCAATTATTTGCAATTATTTACAGTTATTTGCAATTATTAGCATTTATCATTTCCGTTAGGGCAGCCAGTGTATTTGAATTTGAACAAGTGATGTCCGCAACGACAACCAGAGATTTCTCAGTACTACTTAACTCGTGACATTGTTTTTCTAATTCTAATAATACTAATGAACTAATATTAGTATCTCATTTTGGAAAGTCACTCGAAATGTAGGTAAATATTAGAAATGTAACTTAATTTATTTATTATTTGAAAGTTGTTATTTCACTTAATGCTTAACATTTTTCAGAGTCAAAATGGACATCACTCACGCTAAAGTCAAATTTTTAGACGACAATTTTATTACTGATGTCAGTATTGATAAAATAGTTGCGTTTAAAAACAATCTTCCTTTAACACTAACTGATTTTCATAAAAATCAACTTTATACATGTCTCTGGACTGATGAAAAAAATCCTATTGAAGTGGAATTACCAGTACAAATTTCTGAATTAGCAAGTAAGAAATGGTGTTTTAATCGATTTTTATTTTTAATCAGTATATTTTAGTTGCATTTTTAGTTGATTATGATCGACAATAATATTTGACAAAAATTTATGGTACATGTTATATTGATTTGCTTGTAACTTTTAGTTATCCAAAATGAAGACGATAAAAAAAAATTTGCTAACAAAAGAGGAATTTTCCAAAAATTAAGTGATTCTACTATAGATGAATATGAAACTGATACACTATTGAAAAATAATTTTGAAGAAAAATCTAAGAAAGAAAAGGTAAGTTTAAGTATTAATTGGATACAAATAATTTCTAAATTTGACAATCGAAAGATTAGTTTTCACTTGTTCATGTTTTTAAGAAAAAAAGTATGTTGACATATTAGATTGAAATTACAAAAATAAGTGTTACTGTAGTTTAATCTATTTTATAATACATTTTTAATCACAACATTTTCATAATGCTCAAAATTGAGAAGTTGAATAAAATACTTGACACTATTTCTATTAAAGAACGATTGTAAAATCTATTAAAGTATTATTATATTGAAATTGTACATACTATGTGCATTACAAATTAAGGAAAAATTGTAATAAAATGTGTTAAATGTAACTTTTACTTTCTCATAGAGGAAGCTTTGCAGTATCAACATTTTTTGATTTGCTAAAAACTTGGAATTGTTGAATATGTATATGTATGATGTGTGTGTTTCTGATTTTTATCTTTTATACAGATTATAATGTAATAGTAACTAGTGCTTGCAATAAAATTTAAATAGTACAAATTAAAATGAACTTTTATAAATAAACTGTCTTAATAATTGCTTAAAGCAGTGTACATGAAGTTTGCAAATTATTGTTACACTGTCCCAAAAAATCTAATATCAAATTGAATAATCTAGATATTTTGGAAATATGTTTGATTATATGAAATTGTTTTTATATATTTTCATTGGCAATGTTGACATTATTTTTAATGGTTTATTTGAAGATATGGCAAAATATTAGAAACCAAAGAAAATTGCTCGTAAATAAAAAATAAATTGTATTTTTTTTTTATATTAATAATCCAGAGTGCATACATAAATAAATTAATAATTATGTTTAGGGTTGTAAAAAAGCTTTATTGAAAAAAAGTGAAAATATGGATATAGTTGCTCAAAGTGAAATATGCAATGAAAAATGTAAAATGTTAATTGAGACCAATACTTTATCATTGAATTTTAAATCTCAAATTCAGTCTGAAAGTGGAGAGTATACTGAATTATCTAATAGCACAAACATGACAGAATCAAGTGCAAACGATAATAAATCATTAAAAATGGAACATTATTATTTAATGGAAAAGTATAAAAATCTGTTGAGGGAACATAATAACTTAAAATCTAGATATAATGAAATCAAAACTAGAATAGATACTCTCCAGTGTCTCAATGAAAAATTACAAGTTAAATTATTATTGAAGAAAGATGATGTAATGTCGTTAAAAACAGATGATGATAATTTACAAGAAAAGAAATTGGATGAAATAATAAGTAATAGTGGTCTATCAAGTTTCAGTTTAGATAATAAGAAGAAAAATGATACTGATGATTATGTAAAAAATAATTTAGAGTATAAGGACTTGAATGAAAAAAGTTGTAGTGGCTTCTCAAGCTTCAGTTTCGATAATACTGATTTTCCTGAAATTAGTTTAGATGAGGATTTTCAGGTAAGATAAATGTATAAAAATATAAATAGAAAAGCATTATTTTGGTTTTATACAAGCTTTACACTTTTTTTCTGAAAACTAGCAATATCAAGAATACTTTTTATGTCGTAATTTTTTATTTTTTAAATTCAAAATTAGGAAAAAATTAGATTTGAACATTATCTTGGATGAATTCTTTAGCTGACTATGTAGGATAAGTAGTTTCCGAGATATTTGAGTTTCTAAATATTGCATCATTTTTTCAAGAACATATATCAGATTTGAAGCTGCAACATTCTTTGTTAAAACTTTCATTTCTTAAATTGTTGAAGTTATTTTTAAAGATATATTAAGATTTTATATTTACATAAATTTGAGAGGGTCATGGTGTAATCACCGAGATGACTGAAACATCGTTTATGTAAAAAATTGACGAATAAACAAATTTGATGGTATAACCACCAGAGTCTAGACTTAATCAGTAAATAATATTATTTCGTTTTTAAAGCTTTCACCTATTAAAAAATGATAATGCGTAACCACTTCATTTAGTAGATATTAGTTTTCACAAAAACGAAATTAAATTATTTAGTCTCCGTTGGCAGAAATGGTGCTTGTTATAATAACTAGGTGGGCAGCTCTTTATTTTTATTTAAAACAATTACTTTTACAATAAACATGGAATAACCGATTACATTTTTGGCGCGAAATTTGAATTTCTAAAGTGGCTTTGGCGTCGCCGAATAACTCATTTTTTAAATTTTTTGAGTAATTTTTAGAAAAGTCACTAGTATATAAATGTATTATTACAAGAAATAATGTTATTCAAAATGAAAGACAAGCACTGTACGATAAAGTTACGTGTTAATATCAAATAGCAGTGATTTTTTATTACTAAAAAAATGAATGTAGTTTGTTGAAGGAAATTATTTTTCTACATAAATCAACTTGAGTTACTCAAATAATTTGAAAATAGTAATGTAAATTCAGCGTCCTGTTAATGGTTTAATGATTGATATTTTAGTTTTCAGCGCATTAGAAAAGTATAATATGACTTTTTCATAGCATTTACATGAAAACATTTACACATAAACCATCATTATTATTATTCATTTGCGGGTCGATTCAAATGTGTTGATAAAAGTAGAATTACCTTAAATCCTCGCTACTGTGAAACCACTATTATATCGATACCCAATTAAAAAATACTCTCACATTCGCCTTTTTGCCGCCCGAATGAAGCAAGAAAATCCGCCTCGTGTGGGAATCACCTATTTTGCACACTTGTATCGTAATATATTATTTTACAACTTGTTTAAGAATCAACATTTTTTTGCAGGTAGAAATCGACGCCTCTTACGAAAACTAGCACAACTATTTCTTCCGCGAAAACTAGCAACTATGAACATACTCCACGAAGACTAGCACGTTTAACGTTTCTATTTGGAAAACTAGCATGTTTGATAATTTTTCCGCGAAGACTAGCACAACTCGCTTGCTCGCGAAAACTAACACATTTAATTTTCTTGGACGAAAAGTAACACGTTTCAATTTTCCGCGAAAACTAGCACGTCTCGCTATTTCTTTTTATTAATTAATGACCACATGATTTTGAATAAAAAAAGTGTTATTAAATAAGGTTTTTATTTAATAGGTGTTTATTTCAATTGATCAAGCTTCGCTCGCAGTTAAATAGTATTGTTAACATAATAATTCTTTACCATCAAATTACATGTAATGTAATATTCAAAAAATTACTTTTTAAAAACTATTTAGTAAAATAATTTATAGTACTAGTAATTAAATAAATATTACAATTATATAATTTGTTGGGATAAATCCGTAATAATTAATAGAAGAATGATCATTTTTACTATTTATATCATTAACAATTTTTGTTACTCCCAATAATTAATTCTAATATTATTATTTACATTAATATACCTGATAAACTTTATATAATTCATAATAGATCGATTCATATTAATAAATTATAAATTATAACATTCCAATTAGAAATTAAAATATCACATGTACTAGGATGACAAATATTAGAAGTTCAAATAGAAATAACGATTTGTTTTTACAATTTTTGATATATTGTTTACTTATATATATATATATATATATATCCCCATTAAAAAATCTCACTGGAGATCTCAGATCATATCCCAGGTAAGATGTCATACCAAAAACTCATTTCAGCAATTTTTCGTTCATTACACGTTTTAAACCTTCTTATGTCGATTGATAACTTGTTTAAGTGGGTATCATACTCAATTACAAATACAAATTTCGCACCAGAAAATAGCAGACGAAAAAACGACTAATTTACTTATAACAATTAATAAAAACAAATTTACGCAAAAACAGGAGTTAGTTGCCCTCCGTTATGTAATTATCTATCATTTTACAAAGCTTCAAGTTACTATAACAACATGTCACCGAGAAAACCTTGAAAAATGCAATGTTCTTATAATTTCTTGTATGAAAAATAAAATTCAACTCTTCAGACATTTTCAAATTTTCAATGAAAACAGCTTCAGCCCGGATTTGAACCGGGACCTAGCTCTTACTCTCGTACTCTATTACTCTAACTTTCGTTTTCTCTCTATCTCTCATTCTCTCTATCTCTCATTCTCTCTATCTCTCATTCTCTCTATCTCTCATTCTCTCTATCTCTCATTCTCTCTATCTCTCATTCTCTCTATCTCTCATTCTCTCTCTATCTCTCATTCTCTCTATCTATCATTCTCTCTATCTTTCATTCTCTCTCTCATTCTCTCTCTCTCCCTCACACAGACTCTCATTCTTACTCATTCTCACGCTCGCACTCCTTCACTCTCCCTCATTCTTACTCGCTCTGTACCTCTCGTTCTCTGTCTCTATCTCTCATACTCTCTCTCATTCTCTCTCTCTCTCACTCTCTCTCTCTCATTCTCTCTCCCTCATTCTCTCTCTCGCTCTGTACCTCTCGTTCTCTGTCTCTATCTCTCATACTCTCTCTCTCATTCTCTCTCTCTCATTCTCTCTCCCTCATTCTCTGTCTCGCTCTGTACCTCTCGTTCTCTGATTCTATCTCTCATACTCTCTCTCTCATTCTCTCTCTCTCTCTCTCTCTCTCTCTCTCTCTCTTTACGTTACAGAGGCAGTTGTCTCCTTGAGCGTGCTCGAATTTTGCTGACTAATGCTTTAATTATTCCTCACTTTGACTATGCTTGTCTCGTATTTTTAGATCTTCCATCTTATCTTAATATTAAAGTTCAACGCATGTGTAATACCGTTGTTAGATTTATTTTTCATCTAAAACGTGAGGTAGCATTGCAGCCTTTCTATGATCAGCTAAACTGGCTTCCATTAAATGTTCGACGGAAATATTTCCTTGGTCTTTATGTATAAATTGAGGAGCTGGATGCAAGAACACGCCGAGCGCGGCGAATGGATAGAGGAGGCGGAGAGAAATTAAGAAATTGACGTCACCGTGACGAATTTTTTTAATTTGCCGAATTTAATTTAAAAAAATACTGTCGTATGCAGAATTAAAAGACGCAACTTTTTTCTATTTAATGTTTTTCTGTACGATGTGCAGATCAGATGAAGAAAATTAAGAACTGGAAATTTAGAAAACGGATTTTTAATCCATTTTAAAAAATTGAATCGCTGTAACTTTGACAAATCTTAATGAAATTCCCTGATTTTTCGTACAGATACTTAACATAGTCTAACGATAAATATAAACTTGTGAAAAATTCTACTTTAAATAAATTTTATACAACAATTAAACTTAACGTAAATAACAAGCTTTTAATACGGTTTCAGTATTCAGTAGTCGAAAGTGTGTTGTAAAGTCTTAGACTTCGCAAACTTCCAGCGAGAGATTTGTTCTTTTATATTTGAAGATAATTTCTTACAAATTTCAGCTTATTTGGATAAAAAATGATAGAGTGATTTAAAGAAAACTAACTAAATACTTAACTAAATTACATAAAAATAAAGATATTTTATAGCATCAAAAAGCAGTAATTATTTAAACCATTTTTATGCTGTAGTTTGATACAATATTACGCAATGCGATTTTCAATAAATAATAAAGACGCCCACTGACTTAAGCCGCGAAGCAGATGACCATTACGGCGACGAAGTCGATGTTCATTTGTTTACAATTTCGTTGTTTATATTGATGAGTGTACGCGAAATTGTTTATCCAAATAAGCTGAAATTTTTAAGAAATTATCTTCAAATATTAAGTATCTGTACGAAAAATCAGGGATTTCATTAAGATTTGTCAAAGTTACAGCGATTCAATTTTGAAAAATGGATTAAAAATCCGATTTCTAAATTTCCAGTTCTTAATTTTTTTCATCTGATCTGCACATCGTACAGAAAAACATTAAATAGAAAAAAGTTGCGTCTTTTAATTCTGCATACGACAGTATTTTTTTAAATTAAATTCAGCAAATTAAAAAATTTGGTCACGGTAACGTCAATTTCTTAATTTATCTCCGCCTCCTCTATCCATTCGCCGCGCTCGGCGTGTTCTTGCATCCAGCTCCTCAATTGTTGGCCATCCAAACACCTCAATATTTATTCGATAAGCTGGCTTTTGTTGGCATTGAATTGCGTAGATCCAAACGAGTAAATACTGTTTTTAACCTACCTAATGTTAAGAATCTTGCGTGTAAATCTTCGTTTATTTATTTAGCAATGGAAACGTGGGATAATATCATATCTAGAATAAGAGAGTGCTCTAATGTAAATATTTTTAAAATGTATTATAAAAATTTCTCCATGAGGATGGATAGCGACTTATCCGATTTTATGTCCAATGCTTGCGACGTAGATTATTTTAATTTTAATTTAGCGTGAATTATTATTTTACATATGTATTATCGGTTATATTAATTCTTCTTTAGTTGTCTAATTTATTTTATATGTTCTATTTTATATGATTAGAGCCATCCGGTTGTATCAACTTTGGCACAAATAAATATAGTTATCAATCGATCTCTCATTTCTCTCTCTCTCTCTCGCTCTCTCTCTCTCTCTCTCTCTCTCTCTCTCTCTCTCTCTTCGTGAAAAAGACTTCGTGATTCACTTTTACTCAATGAGTATAGGAATGTGCGGAAATCGCTTAAATTTGAGCTTAAGTTAGCACGTGATTCTTTTTATGAACGGTCATTTTCTAGTCTCTCAGATCAATCTCAATATTGGCGGTTACTCAGTAAATTAGGGATTACTAGAGACACATCGAATTCTCCATTAAAGTTTTTTACAGCTGATGAACTTATTCAGCACTATTCGTCAGTCAATAGTCGTCACCCGTGCTGCACTTCCGACCAGTTGCAGGAGATCTTGAGCTTGCTTCCTACCCAGAACAATCCACTTTTCTCATTTAAACCTATTTCTGCTGATGAAGTCAGAAAAGCTCTTTCTTCCTGCCTTCCTAAGGCGAGAAGTCGTAGTTTAGATGGTCTTTCCTTATCTTATTTTCAGAATGTTTTTGATGTTATTACCCCGCCACTAACTGTTTTATTCAACCTTTCTTTATCGACTAATAGATATCCTCTTATTTGGAAGGCAGCAACGATCATTCCTCTTAATAAAATATCTAAACCGTTGTCGCCTTCTGACACTAGACCTATTGCAAATTTAACTCACTTTGCTAAGGTGTTTGATAGGTTGGTAACTCAGCAGATCACCTCCCACTTAGAGTCTAACAGCATTTTATCACCGTATCAATCTGGGTTTCGTAGTTCCTTTAGTACTCAAACTACCTTGCTGAAGCTTACTGAAGATATACGGTTGGGTATTGATCAGGGATTGATTACTCTTCTTATCCTTTTCGACTTTAAGAAAGCATTTGATACGCTAAATCACTGTGAACTCTTACGCATGCTCAAAAATCTGAATTTTGATGATAATGTAATAGAGTGGTTTCATTCGTATCTTACTGGGCGTACTCAGGCCGTCGTTGACCAAAGAGGCGTTCTTTCTCAGTTTGTCAATACTACTTCAGGTATACCCCAGGGATCGACACCTGGTCCTATTATTTTTCTTATTTTTATAAACTCGATTCTGGATAAGTTGACTTGCACTAAGGGTCTTTTGTTTGCGGACGATTTACAGTTATATTTACATGTCAAGCCTTGTGATTGTGCCATAGCTATTAATAAGATTATACACGATGGGTCTAGGATAGCAAATTGGGCTCAAAATTATGGTTTAGATCTAAATTTTTCTAAAACCAAAGCAATGTTTATAGGATCACCCCAACAACTTAGGTGTATTAGACGTGATCAGCTACCGCCTATCGTCATTGATGGTCATACTATTGACCTAGTTAGTTTTACGCGAAACTTAGGTGTAATATTTAATGAAAATCTCCAATGGAATTCTCAGGTCTCGAATGTAGTTACTCGTGTGCATGGTGTATTGCACAAGTTGCGAAACAAGGGAAATTTCCTGCCTTATAATGTTAGGAAAATGTTAGTTGCGGCTCTAATATTGCCCCATTTCGACTATGCCTCTGTTGTGTACAATGATTTGCCCAAATATCTTAATGATAAGCTTCAACGATTACTTAACACATGTGTTAGGTACGTTTTTCGTCTCAGAAAGGATGCTAGGTTAATGCCATTTTATTCTAAACTTAAATGGCTATCGGTAAATTCTAGGCGGCAATATTTCTTAGATATCCTAGTATATCAGATTCTTACCACTCTGAAACCTGATTATTTGTATGCATTATTACCTCCGCCAAGGAGTGAATTACGCCGTTCTGAACGCACTAAATATTCATGTTTTGAGCGTCCTATCCCAAATACGAGTACCTACCAACATTCGTTTACCATTAAGGCGATGGATCTGTGGGATTCGTTACAAACGGAGATTAGACTAAGCCCTAGTGTAGCTATTTTTAAGAATCGTTTATATGCGCAATTACAATGTCTAGTTTAAATTCTCTTTAATAATTCTGAATAATTCTGTATATTTGCCTTTAGCCTGCGTTATTGTTAGTTTTATATTAGCGTTGTAATTATTAGTATGTATTATTACCATTGTACAATAGTATATTACACATCTAGGGAGGTAAAGTATTGGTGAGCCTATAGTACACGTAAATTGCCCCCCGAGCCGAAGGCGAGGGTGGCAAACGTGTGCTATTGGGTCGCCATTTTACCTCCCGTGGTGTGTATACTATTTTTTTCACAACGAGGCCGAAATTCCAACTTCGCGATTCGGGCGCCGGGAGCGAAAGTGACAGTTTTGGCCCGTTGTTGAAAAAATTTCTTTCTTGCCTTAAGGTTAAATCTTAACCTAGGCATCAATAAATTGTTTTTCAATCAATCTCTCTCTCTCTATCTCTACCTCTAATTCTCTCTATCACCTAGATATATAAGTTTAAGTTTAATCAGCATTGCTGTGTTATTTCATCTGTCATTTCTTCTGTATTTGATTGCGTCATTATACGCATTTTTGTTACTATTTATTTATTTATTCATTGTATCATTATATATATACTTTTTTATTTTATATTGCGGTTGATATGCGAACGCTAACTATTTTGTTATTTATTTTAAGTTTTAATTTATTAATCTATTAATCAATTGTACATATAATTTATTTTGTTATTTTAATTCTTTACTCTGTCATGGTTTTTAATTTATATTTTTGTTATGCAATTTTATATTATTATCTAGTTTTAAAAAAGTTTTATTCTATGTATCAGTTCGCTTTAGTGCCTATAGGGTTCTACCCCATAATTGGCCCAATAAATACATCAATCAATCAATCTCTCTCACTCTCTATCTCTCATTCTCTCTCTCATTCTCCACTCTCTCAACCTCTCCCTCACGCTCCCTCACAAACCCTCATTCATATTCACTCTCCCTATTACAGTCCCTCATTCTTACTCACTCTTACTCTCGCACTCCTCACTCTCCCTCATACTACTCACTCTCACTCTCGCACTATATCACTCACTCCCTCTCACAGACCTAGTTAGTTTTACGCGAAACTTAGGTGTAATATTTAATGAAAATCTCCAATGGAATTCTCAGGTCTCGAATGTAGTTACTCGTGTGCATGGTGTATTGCACAGTTGCGAAACAAGGGAAATTTCCTGCCTGATAATGTTAGGAAAATGTTAGTTGCGGCTCTAATATTGCCCCATTTCGACTATGCCTCTGTTGTGTACAATGATTTGCCCAAATATCTTAATGATAAGCTTCAACGATTACTTAACACATGTGTTAGGTACGTTTTTCGTCTCAGAAAGGATGCTAGGTTAATGCCATTTTATTCTAAACTTAAATGGCTATCGGTAAATTCTAGGCGGCAATATTTCTTAGATATCCTAGTATATCAGATTCTTACCACTCTGAAACCTGATTATTTGTATGCATTATTACCTCCGCCAAGGAGTGAATTACGCCGTTCTGAACGCACTAAATATTCATGTTTTGAGCGTCCTATCCCAATACGAGTACCTACCAACATTCGTTTACCATTAAGGCGATGGATCTGTGGGATTCGTTACAAACGGAGATTAGACTAAGCCCTAGTGTAGCTATTTTTAAGAATCGTTTATATGCGCAATTACAATGTCTAGTTTAATTCTCTTTAATAATTCTGAATAATTCTGTATATTTGCCTTTAGCCTGCGTTATTGTTAGTTTTATATTAGCGTTGTAATTATTAGTATGTATTATTACCATTGTACAATAGTATATTACACATCTAGGGAGGTAAAGTATTGGTGAGCCTATAGTACACGTAAATTGCCCCCCGAGCCGAAGGCGAGGGTGGCAAACGTGTGCTATTGGGTCGCCATTTTACCTCCCGTGGTGTGTATACTATTTTTTTCAACAACGAGGCCGAAATTCCAACTTCGCGATTCGGGCGCCGGGAGCGAAAGTGACAGTTTTGGCCCGTTGTTGAAAAAATTTCTTTCTTGCCTTAAGGTTAAATCTTAACCCTAGGCATCAATAAATTGTTTTTCAATCAATCTCTCTCTCTCTATCTCTACCTCTAATTCTCTCTATCACCTAGATATATAAGTTTAAGTTTAATCAGCATTGCTGTGTTATTTCATCTGTCATTTCTTCTGTATTTGATTGCGTCATTATACGTCATTTTTGTTACTATTTATTTATTTATTCATTGTATTCATTATATATATACTTTTTTATTTTATATTGCGGTTGATATGCGAACGCTAACTATTTTGTTATTTATTTTTAAGTTTTAATTTATTAATCTATTAATCAATTGTACATATAATTTATTTTGTTATTTTAATTCTTTACTCTGTCATGGTTTTTAATTTATATTTTTGTTATGCAATTTTATATTATTATCTAGTTTTAAAAAAGTTTTATTCTATGTATCAGTTCGCTTTAGTGCCTATAGGGTTTCTACCCCATAATTGGCCCAATAAATACATCAATCAATCAATCTCTCTCACTCTCTATCTCTCATTCTCTCTCTCATTCTCTCACTCTCTCAACCTCTCCCTCACGCTCCCTCACAAACCCTCATTCATATTCACTCTCTCCCTATTACAGTCCCTCATTCTTACTCACTCTTACTCTCGCACTCCCTCACTCTCCCTCATACTTACTCACTCTCACTCTCGCACTATATCACTCACTCCCTCTCACAGTCCCTCATTCTTACTCACTCGTACTCTCGCACTCCCTCACTCTCCCTCATTCTTACTCGCTCTCTCCCTCTTACAGTCCCTCATTCTTACTCACTCTTACTCTCGGACTCCGTCACTCTCCCTCATTCTTACTCGATCTCACTCTCGTGCTATACCACTCTCTCCTTCTCAAAGTCCCTCATACTTACTTACTGTCACTCTCGCTCTCCCTCACTCTCTCTCATTCTCTCTCACTCTCTACCTCTCATTCTCTCCCTCTCTCTCTCTCTCTAACTCTCAATTTTTCTCTCAATCTCTCTCTCTCTCTATTTTTGTCTCTCTCTATAACTCTCAATCATTCTCTCACTCTCTCTCTCTATTTCTGTCTCTCTCTCATTCTGTCTCTCTCTATTTCTCTCTCACTCTATCTCTCATTCTCTCTCTCACTCTCTCTCACTCTCTCCCTCACACTCCCTCACAATCCCTCATTCATATTCACTCTCTCCCTCTTACAGTCTTTCATTCTTACTCACTCTTACTCTCGGACTCCGTCACTCTCCCTCATTCTTACTCGATCTCACTCTCGCGCTATATCACTCTCCCTCTCATAGTCCCTCATTCTTACTCACTGTCACTCTCGCTCTCCCTCACTCTCTCTCATTCTCTCTCACTCTCTACCTCTCATTCTCTCTCTCTCTCTACTTCTCATTATCTCTCACTCTCTACCTCTCATTCTCTCTCTCTGTCTCTCTCTAACTCTCAATTTTTCTCTCACTCTCTCTCTCTTTATTTCTGTCTCTCTTTCTATAACTCTCAATCATTCTCTCACTCTCTCTCTCTATTTCTGTCTCTCTCTCATTCTGTCTCTCTCTATTTCTCTCTCTCTCTTTCTCTATCTCTCTTTCTCTCTTTCTCTCTCTCACTCTATCTCTCATTCTCTCTCTCTCATTCTATCCCTCTCTATTTCTCTCTCCCTCTTTCTCTCCCTCTCATTCTGTCCCTCTCTATTTCTCTCTCTCTCTCTCTCCTCTCTCTCTATTCTCTCTCCCTCTTTCTCTCTCTCTCTCTTTCTTTCACTCATTCTGTCTCTCTCTATTTCTCCCTCTCTCTTTCTCTCTCTCTCTCTTTCTCTATCGCTCTTTCTTTCTTTCTCTATCTCCCTTTCTCTATCTCTCTATCTCTATCTCTCATTCTCTCTCTCTATCTCTCTATCTCTCATTCTCTCCCTTTTATCTCTCTCTCTCTATCTCCATCTCTCATTCTCTCTTTCTCTCTATGTCTCATCCTCTCTCTTTATCTATATCATTCTCCTTCTCAATCTCTTACACATACTCTATCTCTCTCCCTCACTCTCTCTCTCTGTCTCCCTAACTCTCCCTCTCTCTCACTCACTCTCCCTCTCTCCCTCACACTTCCTCATTCTTCCTTACTCTCTCCTCTCACAGTCCCTCATTCTTACTCACTCGTACTCTCGCACTCCCTCACTCTCCCTCATTCTTACTCGCTCTCTCCCTCTTACAGTCCCTCATTCTTACTCACTCTTACTCTCGGACTCCGTCACTCTCCCTCATTCTTACTCGATCTCACTCTCGTGCTATACCACTCTCTCCTTCTCAAAGTCCCTCATACTTACTTACTGTCACTCTCGCTCTCCCTCACTCTCTCTCATTCTCTCTCACTCTCTACCTCTCATTCTCTCCCTCTCTCTCTCTCTCTAACTCTCAATTTTTCTCTCAATCTCTCTCTCTCTCTATTTTTGTCTCTCTCTATAACTCTCAATCATTCTCTCACTCTCTCTCTCTATTTCTGTCTCTCTCTCATTCTGTCTCTCTCTATTTCTCTCTCACTCTATCTCTCATTCTCTCTCTCACTCTCTCTCACTCTCTCCCTCACACTCCCTCACAATCCCTCATCATATTCACTCTCTCCCTCTTACAGTCTTTCATTCTTACTCACTCTTACTCTCGGACTCCGTCACTCTCCCTCATTCTTACTCGATCTCACTCTCGCGCTATATCACTCTCCCTCTCATAGTCCCTCATTCTTACTCACTGTCACTCTCGCTCTCCCTCACTCTCTCTCATTCTCTCTCACTCTCTACCTCTCATTCTCTCTCTCTCTCTACTTCTCATTATCTCTCACTCTCTACCTCTCATTCTCTCTCTCTGTCTCTCTCTAACTCTCAATTTTTCTCTCACTCTCTCTCTCTTTATTTCTGTCTCTCTTTCTATAACTCTCAATCATTCTCTCACTCTCTCTCTCTATTTCTGTCTCTCTCTCATTCTGTCTCTCTCTATTTCTCTCTCTCTCTTTCTCTATCTCTCTTTCTCTCTTTCTCTCTCTCACTCTATCTCTCATTCTCTCTCTCTCATTCTATCCCTCTCTATTTCTCTCTCCCTCTTTCTCTCCCTCTCATTCTGTCCCTCTCTATTTCTCTCTCTCTCTCTCTCTCCCTCTCTCTCTATTTCTCTCTCCCTCTTTCTCTCTCTCTCTCTTTCTTTCACTCATTCTGTCTCTCTCTATTTCTCCCTCTCTCTTTCTCTCTCTCTCTCTCTTTCTCTATCGCTCTTTCTTTCTTTCTCTATCTCCCTTTCTCTATCTCTCTATCTCTATCTCTCATTCTCTCTCTCTATCTCTCTATCTCTCATTCTCTCCCTTTTATCTCTCTCTCTCTATCTCCATCTCTCATTCTCTCTTTCTCTCTATGTCTCATCCTCTCTCTTTATCTATATCATTCTCTCCTTCTCAATCTCTTACACATACTCTATCTCTCTCCCTCACTCTCTCTCTCTGTCTCCCTAACTCTCCCTCTCTCTCACTCACTCTCCCTCTCTCTCCCTCACACTTCCTCATTCTTCCTTACTCTCTCCCTCTCACAGTCCCCCATTATTACTCACTCTCTATCTCGCACTCCCTCACTCTCTCTCTCTCTCTCTCTCGCACTCTATTACTCACTCTCTCTATCTCTCATTCTCGCTCTCGCTCTCTGTCCCCATTCACTCCTTCTTCTCTCTTTCGTTCTCTCTATCTTTTATTCACTCTCTCTTATTCTCTCTCTTTCTCTCTATCTTTCCATCGCTATCTTTATTTCATTCTCTCTCTCCTATTCTCTCTCTCTTTCTCTCTCTCTCCCTCTCTCTATCTCTCATTCTCTCTCTCTCTGTCTCAGGTGAGTAAACTGACGCGCCTCACCATCGCTCCTCTAATATTCTTATTAGACTGCATATTAATACTATTTTTTGTGGGAGCCAACTACTGTTTGCAGAAACCAGGTTCCCTGAAGCTCACATTGGTCCATGCTTTTAAGTGTTTTACGCACCAAGAGCTGAAGGTTTCCAAAAGAAAGTTTTACTTTTTTTCGCAAATTATTGGCACGAGGTCCCATATCTACTACTGGTCTGTTCCGTACACTTGGATATCAGCGTCGTCAATGATGTAATGTGACCTGAAAATTCCGTCAACTTGTTGTCCAGATGTACAAGATTCGTTCAATAAGAGATTACGTTGGAAGAAACTATAGTGACTGTTTTGTGACCTTTATGAGTGCTGTTGTGTTCCTAGTGTATTACTAGTGATAACTGCGTCTTTGGTTTTCTGTCTTTTTCTACAATGTTACCTTATGTGAGAGTGAGAGACTAGATTAGCTTTATCTTTCTGTTCTTTTAGTACGTTTTTTACTTATTAAATAGCGTAAAATGCGAGGGCTTTTATTTTTATTTTTAACTTAAGATTTTATCTTTATTTACGACATACGGTACATCCGCAATATATTTATTTTTATATTTATAAGGTTATATGAACACGTGTCTGTTATTTTTCGGTTACCTGATAAGTAGTTTCTTTTTTCGATCAGAGATGGCACCACCATTAAGTTTTTGAATTTGTACGCGTACACTCAGTTAGCTTGCATTTGTACACTTGCGATTATGACACCTAAATTGTAATGAGCACATCTATGTATATATATCTTTCAAATTTTACTTTATCTTTGCGTTTTTGATTATAACGTCCTAAACATTAACTGCTGTGATATGAAATTGTTCGATCTTATTTAAAAATTTTGTTTACGATTTATACTTTTATTATATTTGCACGACGGCTGAGATTTTATTAGTGTGTAAATCGGGTTTGAATTGCTTAATGTTGCAAAATTATATCTATTCGTGTTATTTTTTGTATGCGAATGCTTTTTGTATGATTTTAATATTGTTGAGTGTATGTTTGTAGCGGTTTCTAAATGAGCGGAAAACGGAATTTGAAGGGTGTTCAGTGTGTGCGTTGCTCAAAGAATATTTCAGACTTGATTAAACCTTGTAATCAGTGTGAGAGAGTTTTTCATCCGGGTTGCGCAACAATTTATCTCCGTAATAAACCATCAGATTTCTGTTGTGTTTCAAACCTTGGTGACTGTAGATAAATCTACGTATTTAAATGCACTAAGGCTTAAGGAAGCGAGTGTATTGTCGAACAATAGTCGTCATAAAGCTATTGATTCTGCTCGAGATATGAGTTTCGATTCTCTTTCCGCCTCTTGTTTAAATTCTTCGAGTGCACATAGCCCAACGCCAACCATGTCAGCCTTACCTCAAAATTGGGACTCTTTAACCCCATCGCAACAATCAGCTTTTCTATTTAGCAGTAATAAATTACAATCTGATAATATTAACAGTAAATTAGATGGTCTCATTCACTCTTTTGAAAATCAGAATACTAGGATAACTGCTTTAGAGTTGGAAAATACTGCGCTTCGCACTGAGGTAGCTCAACTTAAAGATATGCTGGTGAGAGGAGTACCTAATACTCAAGTAAAAATAACTGGTATTCCCGCATCTTGCTCTATTCCTGTAAAAATATTAGCTGAGAATATGATGCGCGTCTTGAGCCTTGATTATCTTGTCGGTGACATTTTAGATGTTCGTCCATTTTTCTTGAAAAATGCTCCAAAGGCTCCGTTATCGTCATCACAGACATCAAGTCAGACTTCCACAAGAAACACTACATCTTTTATAATTAGGTTTAAGTCTGCGGAAATTCGTAATTTTATTTTAGAGACTAAACGAAAGTTTGGCGTTATCAAGTATGGTAGTTTAGTTGAGAATGCTGGGAGTTTTTCATCGAATCTTGTGAACATGTACGAGATGTTACCTCCTGCTATACATGACTATAGCTAATATAGTATGTATACATTAAAAGAAAATATTGCATATTCGGAAAAATATTTTTTACATTGATTTATGTGTAAAATAGTAATTTGATTTAATAAAAAAAACAAATAGTTCAGTTCTTATGAAACACATTTTTAGGCACTATCGCTACACAAAAGTCTCTTATATATTCGCCTGCAAGAAAAATAGTACTTTTTAAAATATTAAAATATTCATTATGAAATATTGTTTGAATGCAAAATAAATTAATTACGGATATTCTTATAAATGTATGTATGTGATAACCCAGCCCTGATGAGGTTCATTTGTGGTGAAATCTAGTAGCCACGGGTGAACCTCAGCAAGCCGGTCCCAAGCCCGGAAGTCACTGGAAACAGTGTAATTGGGGAGGGATAGAGGAGTAACATCTCTCTAAAAAACCGTGGCCTTTCTGGCCCGAAAGGGATTCCCACGTAAGGGCTCCTATCCAGGACACGGAATGACACACAACACATCATTTACACTCATGTATTACTGGTAGGGTCTCAGAGGTATGAATGGGAGGCCTATAAACGGCTCTTTCCAAGCGCTTGTAAGAGGCAGCTCTATAAACGGGCTCGCTGGTGAAAGAGGAGATCCCTATAAACGGGTATGCTCCGCGCGGGTTATAGATGGACACGCTGGGACTTTATCAGTGAGCATTACACCTATACCTATACACATTCACATGACACAAACAGACACTCACACACACACACAAACACCTTCTCACACTGGGGCTCTCGGGGGGTGTTCTTTCCTCGTAGTAAGACTGCTCAAGCGGACGGGTGGGGTACCCATGGAGGCACCCTAGGATAAACTAGGTTGAGACACTCCTAGGCCGCTGAATAGTACAGGGGCCCGGGCTGGCCTAACTAGCAAAGCCTGGCTGCCCTATCAGTCAGTGTATAATCGCGCCAGGGGTAGTAGTGCCGGATAGTGACCGGATGGGACCCTACTGCTTCGGGTGGGGGGCTTTCCTATAGTAGGACCGAAGTGGGTCGCTGCCTGTTTTGCGAGGGCTGTTCGGATGACGAGGGGGGACACTCGTAGGGAGCCACAGACATAAACACTTAACACAAATCAAAAACCCCCCTTAAAAAAATCCATGATATGTCCTTCCCTGTAAAAGCAACGGGCTATTCGGATGCTAGCCCAAAAGTGTCAACAAACCCTGGAGAGATCCCAACTCTCAACACAACCAATTTTGCCGGTGGTAACTTCGGTGTCACCGGTAGTTGGAATAAAGGTAGGTGAGCAGGCGGCGCCCAGTGGGATGTCTGCTTACCAACCCACTGAATTTAAAAATCCCGATGGGCCATTGACGGTGTCCAATCCCGAACCGGGAGCTGGAATGCCAATGGATACCAATGAAGGAAGAAGCTGGACGAGTGGACGCTATGCGGAGAAAAACCGCAGGCGAAAGCTCAGAAAGCAAGAAATGCGGGCTCAAAGCGCGGAGAGACCTCCCTCAACGCCTCTTATGGAGAAAAGAGGGAAGGACACGCCGCCAGAGGACCCGCGGACACAAAAACGGCATAAAAACAAGCCGGCACAAGTAAGTAACACCCAGAGTGCTGAAAAGCCGAAATGTAGTGTGGGACTTACAACAGCACAGAGAACGAACCCTCTGTCGAGGGTCGTGACATCAGCAGAATATCCTGAGGTGCTTCTTACTACAGGACAGTTTGAAGACTTCAGGAATGCTCTGGAGGAGGAGACAGATGTCCTTCCTCCTGAGCAGCTGCCAAAGTTTGTTGCGTCCTTCTGCAGGGGGGGAGTGTTTGTGATAATAGCAGAGGATCAACGGTCCGCGGATTGGCTGAGTGGGATCGTGCCCGGACTAAAATCTTGGCGGGGTCCTGCTCTGACAGTCAGCGGAACGGAGGTGCTGCAGAGGCTGGTGAAGGCCAGCGCGTGGATACCGGGAGCACCGAAACCCACGGAGCTGGTTCTTCAGAGGCTGATGCGGTACAATCCGACGCTAAATACCGCAACATGGCGGGTCGTAAAATGCGACAAGGGGGCTACCGACGGTGCTGCAGCGAAGGACAACTTTCTTCTGGTGCAGATGCCGGAGTCCCAAGCTAGAGCCCTTCAGGCTCTAGATTGCAGACCCTTCTACTCACTGGAGCGTGTCACTTTCAAAGTACACGCGCCGGCGGTAGCGGAGTCTGATAAAGAGGCAGCAGTGCCGGGAAGATCGAAATAATGACCTTCAAGGCGCTGCAAATCTCACAAATTAACTTGCATCACTGCAAAGACTCTTCTGCACTATTGCGTAAGGGTTTGGCAGAGATGCACACAGGCCTGTCACTGGTCCAAGAACCATGGACGGTGAGAGGAACAATCAAGGGTTTAAGGGGAAAGGGGCTTGTTTGTTACAGGGACATGCAAGCTGAGACGCCCAGAACGTGTATCATCACTAAGGGAGTAAATGTAACCCCGCTGATGGATTTCTGTACAAGAGACCTGACAGCGGTGAGGACGGAATCGGAGGGCATTGGAAACATAGTCATTGCCTCAGCGTACTTTCCATATGATGGAGAGGTAAATCCACCCACGGAAGTTAAAAGGTTAATTACCTTCTGTGAGAGTAAAAACTTACCGCTCCTAATAGGCTGTGACGCTAACTCACATCACATACTGTGGGGGAGCACAGACATCAATAGGAGAGGAGAGGAACTGGTAGAATATCTAGCCACAACCAAACTAGATATTCTAAACACTGGTACAACGCCAACATTCTGTAATAAACTTAGAGCAGAGGTATTGGACATCACGTTATGTACTGGAGAAATTACAAATAGGATCAAGAGGTGGAGGGTATCTGATGAACCGACACTATCTGATCATGCCAAAATTGTTTTCGAGTTAGTGGGACCTGGTACAAATCCTAGAACATGGACCAGGAAACCGAAGAAGACAAATTGGATAACCTACAAGGAAGAAATAAGCAGCTCACTAGCAAATTTTCCAGAACATATAAGAAACTGGAAGGAGCTTGAAGAAGCTGCTGATAAACTAAATAAAGGAATTATCTCAGCTTTTGAGAACAACTGTAGACCCACATTGGTGGGTAAGCGAGATAAAACCTACTGGTGGAACGAGAACCTAGAGTGTCTCAAGAAACAAGTAAGGAGAACCTATAAGCTGGCCCAAAAAAAAGGTACAGCAGACGAGTGGAATCATTACGCAAGTAAAAGAGACAGCTATCGAGCAGCAATTAGGAAGGCACAAGCAGAATCATGGGCCAACTTTTGCAGCGACATAGAAAAAGGCTCACAGGCAGCCCGGTTGGACAAGATCTTGTCAAAAAATCCGGAAGCTATATTGGGAGCACTTAAACTGCCAAATGGGAAATACACCATGACGGACGAAGAAACGTTGTACCGCCTGATCGAATCCTTCTACCCGGATTTCTCGAAAGAAGGGGAAGGGGCGATGGAAGTTCATGAGTCAAACGACTACGGAACGGGAAACCAGCATGCGGTGATCCAAACCGGATCATGCAGTGTGCTGGGGACCGAAATTGCCTCAGATGACAAAGTCAGGTGGGCCATCGGATCTTTTGGGCCATATAAGTCACCAGGACTGGATGGTATTTACCCCGCACTATTACAAAGGGCGGGGGAGTGCATTATCCGTCCAATAACCAGACTTATTAGGGCAAGTCTGGAATTATGCCATATTCCAGAAAGTTGGAAGGGAACGAGAGTGACGTTCTTTCCGAAAGCAGGTAAGGGGAGCTATACTTCTCCTAAAGACTTCCGACCTATAAGTCTTACATCGTTTATGCTGAAGACAATGGAAAGGCTCATAAATAGACATATTAAGGATAAACCTTTAAAAGAACGACCACTTCATAGGGATCAGTATGCGTACAGAGCAGGACACTCTACTGAGACTGCTCTGTGCAAAATAGTGAACCTGATTGAAGAACAAATTGAAAACGGAGGCTTCGCTCTAGTGGTCTTTTTAGACATAGAAGGAGCTTTCAACCGTACCTCCAAAAGAGTAATCAAGGAGGCAATGAGGAGACATGGAATAGCTCAGCCAGTTACTGACTGGGTCGAACTCATGTTATCAAACAGAAAGCTGGTAATGACCAAGGGTAACACCAAGGTAACTGGCTGGGTGAACACGGGATGCCCACAGGGGGGGGTTATTTCCCCATCCCTCTGGAATCTTGTAATGAACACACTATTATGCCTACTAACCAACACGGGATGTGAGGTTGTAGGATATGCAGATGATCTAGCAATAATAGTTAGAGGACCATTTTTAGAAACACTATTTGACATCATGCAAAATGCCTTGAATAAGGTATATAAGTGGTGCCAAGGAGGTGGACTATCGGTTAACCCGGAAAAAATGGAAGTTATGGTGTTTACACGTAAATATAAGTGGAAAACAAGCATAAAACACCTCGAATATGGAGGAAAACGGCTAGAAATAAAAGAAAAAGCTAAATATGTAGGTGTCATTATTGACAGTAAGTTAAACTGGAAAGAGCACCTTGAGAATCAGTGTAATAAAGTTATAAGAGTACTATGGCAAACACGTAGAGCTCTGCACTTGAACTGGGGTCTTAAACCAGAAACCATGATGTGGATTTACACAGCAATTCTGAAACCAAAACTCACGTATTCGGCAGTGATTTGGTGGAAGCGAGCAGGTTTGAAAACTGCGAACCAAATGCTGGAAAGGGTACGAGGATTGGTCCTGCGCTGCATCACCAATTCTCTAAGAACCACGTCAGTACAAGCTATGGGGGTCATAACGAATATTGAGCCCTTTCAGCTCACTCTTAAGTCAGAAGCCATAAAAGGATACTTAAGAGTTAGAAATCTCTTAGATCGACGGGCGGACAGGGGACTCCTAAGTACGCTCCCGCGAAATCTAAGAGAGAACTTATACGAGGGAACTGATAGATGCAGCACTGAGTTCCTATTCGATAAGAGATACAGAGTCAGTCTGCCTAGCAAAGATGACTGGAGTCAAGGACGTGTTAGGGTGCCGGAGGGCAAAGAACTCTGGTATACTGATGGGTCCAAGAATATCCAGGGAGTCGGAGCAGGGGTATACTGCAGAAAAAATGGGAAGGGTAGGATATATTCCTTAAAGGAATACAATACCATTTCCCAAGCGGAAACATTTGCAATCCTGCAATGTGCTAAAGCGGCACAGGAGAATTGCAAAGACGAAGAGATATACATTTACTCGGACAGCAGAACTGTGTTACAGAGTCTGAATGGTCACACCACTAAGTCCAGACTAATTTGGGAATGTCATAAGACACTAAATAGACTGGCAGAGTTGAATAAGCGGCTAACGCTAACATGGATACCAAGTCATGTAGGTATACGTGGTAACGAGATAGCCGATGACCTAGCAAAGATAGGTACAAATGGAAAACATGCGGAACCAAGCATGATGGTGAAGATGCCACATAGCCACCTCATAGAATTATTAAAGGAATGGCTGGTGAAGGAACACCAAAGTGCTTGGGTAAAAACTGCAGGATGCAGACAAGCTAAAGCCGCACTCGGAAACGCAATAAGCGGACACTGGGAAGAAGGGCTTAGGAAACTTAGCAGAAAGACAGCTCGCAAGCTAATGGACATACTTACTGGACATGGAGATTTGCGATACCATAGGTATAAAATGGGACTGGAAACAGATCCATTATGCCGAATGTGCAAGGAGGCAAACGAAACACCTCTACACATCTTATGTGAATGACCCAGAATCATGACAAGAAGATGGCGCCTCACAGGTGAATTTCTAATTGATTCAGGAGATATACCCAGTTGGAATGTCCAGAGAATACTTGCTGTTTGGCAGGGTCTCTGGGCGGTGCCCGATTGAAAAAAAACCAAGGACCCATAAGAAGGCTCACCCAAGTGTGGCAATATTGCTATACACTTCGGGGGGCTAAAGATGGGAAATGGAAAACAGGGCGCAAAGGGAACACCCAAGTGCCTGGCATAACCTAGTCAAATAGGAGGGTGCCAACTGAGTAACTTAATAATAAAATGTATGTGATCATAGATTCAAATTATCTCAAATATTAGTCCACTTAATTGGCTGAAAGTTTTATAAAAAGGTAGAAAGTTGATGGTTTTGAAACCGATCTAATTTTGAAAGGATTCAAAACATTTTACAAAAGATAAATTTGCTAAAATCGAAAAATCAAAATACTAAAAACGTAATTTCACTATCTAAAATTTGTAACATCTTACTGGAAAAGTTTTAATCTGCTAAGAATTCATTATATACAACTTTCGTCTGTACAAAGATTTTCTGCAGCATCCATTTTTTTAACTAATCGAATAAAAGTCTGTAATATCCTTCAGAACCCATTTTTAGGAAGTTAACTGCTATGCATGCCATTTTAGATAAGAACTTTAAATACAAAAAAGACCATTGAAAGAGTTTTTTTTGTTTAACATATTTCCCTAAGAAATTAATCGGATTAAATATTTATGATTTAAAGTTTTAATTGTACACTAATAGTGAAAATAATTCTTTTTAGCACTATAGATTGGGGAAACAATTTTTTCAATTAATAGTCATTATTAATTAAATGAAGATATCTTTAATAAGTATTTTTAAAATAAAACTTAAATATAATAAAAAAGTAACAATAATTATAGCGAGTGTGCCTAAAAAACAAAACTGAAGGCTTTTGCATAATTTGCTCCCTTGTTCTATATTTATTTTAAACAAAATCTGTAATCTATATCTACGGTGAAAGTAAAAAATAATAGTGTTGAATTTTTTGCTTAGTATTGCATTTCGAAGAATCGATTTACATTACAAGAGTATAAAATAAAAATTTACCTGTGACTAATTTTATAAGTCTTTCCTTTTCCTTTGCACATTCAGTTAAAGTTCCATCTGGAAGTGTTCCTTCAAGCTTGCAATTAGATAATAAGAAAATAGCCCGAATTATCTTTTCTGATTCCATAACATCTTGGCACATAATCAACTGTCCAATAGCTGCTTTATAAAGGGCAGCAACTCGACGATTTAAATTTTTTAAATAATTCTTATATTTATTTATAAAATGTGCTACGTCCATCCGAATTCGGGTTTGAATATTTTCAGCATTACTTAATGAATCTGCGTATTCTTCAATATTCAGGCACCGTGAATATTCTAAAGCAGCTGCATTTAACAGAGCTCGTGCTCCATTGCATACAAATTCTTTTGGATATGGAGCTTCTTTATGAAAATGTGTCAAAAATTGTTTAATATCATCAGTTGTATGTTTTTTTGCAATTTTCTGACAGACAGTAAATTGTCCTTCTTCGCAGTTGATGCTAATAAATAGATATTTTACTAGTTATGAATACAATTTAAAATATTATATTTTATTGTAATTATAAGACATCCATAATAGAAATGTGTTAAACACAATAAAAGAAAACATTGTATTTACATTTTTAATAAAAGTTGTAATATTCTTTCAACTGTAATTGTTAGATTATATAGTAGCAATAATAGAATTTTTCTCGAGCATAAAACTATTAAATGCGTATAAAATTAAATTTGAAAACACAAAAAAATTCATTTTAAATAATTAAATTGAAAATACTAAATAATTTATTAACTAAATAATTAAATTAGAAAGCTCTCATAAAGTAATAAACTTATTTGATTTTTTTGGGCAAAATCTTATCTACTTTTTATTTTCCTATAACTGTCAGCAAATTAAAATTTTTATTGCTTCTCCAATGAAATATACTTCATCTCTGCTTTCTTTTTGTTTTTGGTCTTAGTATGTATCTTTATTTGTTTCCAAGTTATGAGTAATTAAAGCGGAAGTAATTTTTTTTTAATTTCTTTAATAGCATATGACTTTGGTAAATTTGAGTGTGAAATTACAAATACAATATTTTACATACCTCGCTACGTATAAAAATAACGATTTTTTTTGCTTTGGTAGGCTCTTTTTATTGATTGAATTTTCAATCCAGTCGAATCAACGCATAGCGTTCCTCCATACAAATGACATACCTTTTTGTACGCATGTATTTGTTCATTTGTGATATATTCTACAAAAAACGGATTTTTGCCGATGTCGTAAATTATATTTGCAAACTTTGTGTTTTTCATTATATCTAAGGATTCGATCGGATCTGGATCTAAGTACTTTAATTTTTGCATGCTTGATTTGGCAGTATGTAAAACATTGCTGCTCCTTATAATAGCCGGCTTTGGGTCGCCTTCCTTCATCAACTCACGCGCCATTTTTGCTCTATATTGCTCTACCGAGCCACACTGTTCAATTTCATGAACGACTATCTCTTTTTCGGCTTTTCGGAGGTAGCTTTTGCCGCAACCTTCTCCAAATCCTGGTTCTATAACTAATCGTACAAGCATATAGTCATCTGCTTTTTCTCTCGATAACTTGCACGTTAACTTCGTTCCACATTTACAGTAAGCTACGTATTATAATAAATTATATGTTAGTAAAGTTATTATTTTAAAAATTTTATTTTTGTGTATGGTAAATATTTTTTACTGTTTTATATTTTTTATATCAAATTTTGTTATAAAAATATTAGTTTTTTTTAATAAATAAAATTTTTTATTATAATTCTTTTTTTTATTCGATTTTTTGTATTAAAAATTAAATAAAAAAAGAGAATTATTATAAATAAATATTTTTGTAAAAAAATAAAAAAAAATTTGAAATTCAAATTGGGATACGGGACGCGGTTTACATAAAATGCGATATACATTATTCTTATGTGTATATGATGGCGCTGATTGCACTATTTAAACGGACAAGAAATATAAGGGATTGTTACTAGTTAGTTTATTTATTTTATTGTGTATATAAAATTATGCATATACATTATGTATATATATATATTACGTATAGACAAAGTTTTTATATGATTTTCATGTAGTTTTACTGTATGATATTAGTTATTCTAATATAAATAGTTAAGTGAGCATTACAAAATAGCAGAAGCTCTTGTCCAGTATTTGTCCAATGTTGGCAATGTGCGAAAATAATGGAATAATAACTATTTTTGGATGGTAAACAATTTTTGGATGGTAAATAATTTGTATTTATTATCTAGTTAATTTATGTATTGTATAAGAGTTATATTTCAATTATTTTTGAAAATATTAAGTTGACGTAAGTTGTCAATAACTAAGTAATATTTATTTTTTTACATTTTATTTATGTTTTAAATTGTAGAATACATTATAATTAAATTTAAAGATAAATTATATAAGATAATTATGAATTATTGGAGTAATTCACCTACTAGTCAATTTTAATACAAGAGTACCAATGGTAGTGAGTCGAACAATAATGGTTCAAATCAACAATAACCACGAGCCTCTTGTTTGGTATTGGGATAGTTTTGGCGATGTTTAATCTTTCTCAAGGTTGATCTGGTTTACATTAACGGTTTGTCACATTTTATTATTACATTTTTTAATTTATTTTAAATTACATTAAGTTTGCATTTAATGTTGTATTTATTATTTTACTATTAAAGTTCTTATTATGTAATAATAAATACAATAATTTAAAAGAATGGCACTTATAATTATTAAGACCGAGAACATATTCAGTGTAAATATATAAATTACATAGATATTATTTTTGAAATAAGCTTATAAAATTTATAATTTAAGCACAGTATAATTTTTATTTAACATATATAACAATTGTTAAATTATGTAATTATGCAATATTAATTAAAGTGTTTTTCGAACATCATTAAGATTTTCAATCCATTAACTGATGTTTAATGTGTTATCTTCTAACAACTTTTTACGTTTTTGAATATTTAGCTTTATTTTCTATTACGCAATAATAATAGGTTTTTCTTTTTATTTTATATTTACAGAAGTAGTGCTGATACAAGTTCAAACAAAGGTTTCTTAGCTAGTAGTTACGGTAGTGCTCCGCAATCATTGTCAACTTTCCAACATCCTAGTCATTCGTTATTGAAAGTAAACGGTTTCACTCAACAAGTGTATCATAAATATTATTCACGTTGTTTAAAAGGTAAGATATTAAAAAACCTTGAATTTACTTTTTGTAACGAAGTTATAAATTCTTGATGTGATGAAGATTATTATAATATGTTTTCTTTTCTTAGCTAAAGAAATCATATTGATATTAATCATGTTATATATTCATTATTTATAAAATTTACATAAAGTCATTCACTTTAGAATTCATGGAATATCTTTTTATTTCAGAGCTTAAACAACTTGGTATAGTGAAGTTACAAGAGGTGAACACACTCTTCCAATTTTGGTCATTTTTCTTAAAGGAGAATTTGAATTGCACTATGTACGAAGAGTTTAGGACAATAGCTTATGAAGATGTATGTGAAGGATATTGTTATGGGTTTAAGTGTCTGTTTTGATTTTATAATTACGGTATAGAACAAAAATTCAGACCACAACTTCATAAAAATTTTCAAGTGGAAACAGTGAAAAATTATAAAAGTGGTAAGTGCATTTATCTACATAAGATATATATTCAGAATTTTTAGATAGAAATTGTATTTTACGGTACAAATAAAATTTATACTTTGAAATTGTTATATTAAAATATATTATCAAAAAATCTTAAGATAGATTACAATGTAATTGTCTATTAACAGGTATATTATTTTATACATACATATATTATTTTTTTTAGAAAGAAAAGTATGGCTTAAATATTTTTGGAGAAGGAGAAAGAGAGTATAAAACATTTGTTTAAATTGTCATTTGTACATCAAAAGTATTGTAATGTAAGTTTTTATTATAGCATAAAAGAAAATAATTTTTTACTTTTTGTAAAATAATTGTAAAATAATTAATTTATTTTAAAGATGATGAAAGTGTAGTGCATTTAAATGATGAAGTTATACCAGTTGGGTACCGGAATTTCAAAAAAGTACGCCTTCAAAACAAAAATGTTAGATAGGAATCATTTTTAGTAAGAATAATAATAATTTCAATATTTTATTTTCATTTTTTACATAAATATAATTAATTTTAGAATGATGTACAAAATTTGACACTTCAAGAAAGACTGAAAAATTGGCGGTTAAGGTGTCACTTGACTATATTTCTGAAATAGTTGGACCAAATTTAAAAGATGGTAGCAATTTATCTGATGACGAAAATGATGAACCGGAGAAAGATATTAAAGACTTACATACAACAAATACTGATAAAAGAAAATGATATTACATCAACAATAATTATGCAATATTAGTCAACTTTTTAACGGGGTGCCATAGTCAATATTTATCCTCCCTACCTTATCGGCAATCGTGATTATTATTAATAAATTTGTAAATAAAACAGTATGTAAAAAAATAAGAGAAGAGGCGCCTTCGTTTATTGATAATTTAACTGTGTGCTGAATTTCAGATTAAAATTATATTGCGTTTTTGAGAAAAGTCTTACCAAAAATGTAAACCTAACCTCAACGAGGTGGAAAGATATGATATTTTTGGTAAGACTTTTCTCGAAAACGCAATAATATTTTAATCTAAAATTTAGCACACAGTTAGATTGTCAATAAACGAAGGCGCCTCTTCTCTTATTTTTCCACATACTGTTTTACTTTTTTATTAATTAATCATCAAAAATTGAGTATGGAACCCCCTTAACGTTTTTTCATATTTTTTTTGATTACTTTAACCGACTTTCTATGTTTATCTTCGAAAATATTGTTTTGAGCGTTAAGTGTACAATAGGAAAAAGTTTTGTTATTTTGAGACGAACATTTCGTTCATTAAAAGTTTTTCAGTAAAAACAATACATTTCGTTTTATTGCGAAAAAACGTGTTATTTTGTGCTTTTTTCATTATTTTGACCGTTTTTCTATGTTAATCTTCAAAAATATTGTTTTGAGCGTTAAGTGTAGAATAGAAAAAAGTTTTGTTATTTTGAGACGAACATTTTGTTCATTAAAAGTTTTTCAGTTGTAACGGTATTTTTAAATAAATAAATATTAATATATCGTTATTCACTAAATTACTAAGTATAATAGTCAATAAGCATGTTAAAGACTATATCTCGTGAGGAGGTTGGAAATAGGAAAATGTTGGCATTATTAATAATTAACAATATACGACCGAATACGAATAACTAAATAAGCGAACTTTATTCATTAATATTTAATACAAATTATGTACATCTTAATTATAACCACTATTTCATCGTTACGCGAACATTTTCTAATATTCTCAAACGCGTGGTACACAAATCCCTTTGACTGTTAATATGGCGTCGGTTTAGCCTCGCGTACCTTGATAGATACGCGTCAGCATCACCGTGGCGCCGATATTATTTGAAAATAAAATAACGACTCAGGTCGTCACCGCACGCACCCGGTCGCACTGCCTTTCGGCGTGCGGGGTCAGGGCAATGCAGGAGAACCAATGAGTACAAATATAACAATAGTAAATTAATAGAATAATAAAATTAACTTTACCGGAATTTTTACCATAATACGTGGCTTCTTCATATCGACAATAGGCGAGTAGTTAATCACGACTGATTATCAAGAAATCCGGAAGGGAACAAGAAGGAGATCGCAGGATCTCGTCGGTTTTATTACAACACCGACGCTTTTCCCACTCACGATCCCTCGATTGCTGTAGCATGCTGATTGGACATCCTCAGCATGCGCCGAAAAATCGCGATGTCACGACAACATGTCAGCCGCGCGAAAATCAAAAATATATATTGAGTGAAGGCAGGTGTTCATTGCAGACACCTCCTAACACCCAACATGTAGCCTCCACCTCCATGATCTCGATACGCACTCAAGAATCCCCTCCACAAGTGCTTTCTACTCGTGGAGGCACGAATCATATTCCAAGCGCAGCACGGGTTGCAATGCTACTCACGGTTCGCATGCGCGAACCGCCCGAGCATGCTACTATTTGCTGAGATTCGCACTGCGCATTAAATGCGCGAAAATATGAATTTTTCATTTAATATCTTATACATAATATTAATATTCCTTATATTTACTAATTCTATTTAAATAACCTTTAACAGTTCCAATAATCAATATGGGTAAATCACATTCTAACACTAATAGTTAATCTATCATAATTCGCTTTTATATAATGTATATCATTTCCTATAAATACTACGTTATATCGTATATCTGTCTTTGTCGATCGTTCAAGGCGTGACGACAAAGACAGAAAATCATTCTCCCCCCAGGTGATAATTCGCCTCACCTGGGTCATGTTCCTGGAGAGGTCGCACCTACCATCATGTATTACAGGAAGGGAAGCGTCGTCTGCGCGTGGGGGGGAAGTCGCGCATCGCATACGACAACATGGCCGACCTCGTCTCCGTGACTACACGTGTAGTCTGTTTCGCGAAAAGCCTCCGGTGTACCGACACCGTCGAGGCCTTCTCCCGCGTATTTATTAATTAATATTTATTCTTTTGACATGCAATGTCACAAAACCCCCCCCTAAATCACAATTACCCGACTAATTTTGATTTACCTTTTTGATTTAATTATAACAAAAAAAAAAAACTCACCAACTCATATATGGGACTGCATCACGATTCTCGACAAGCCGACCCACTCCTCCACAACCGCGCTTTCCCTTTCCCCCCCCCCCCCCGAAAGTAGCCGACGTTGAGGCTATACGCTGGGAGTCAGCAATACCGACTCCAAAATCGCATCCCGCTCACCAGCCGGAATATCCCCCAGCGAATCAATGAGTTCTTGTAGAACCTTGATTGCTGGAAGATCACCAGCGGCTCGCAGGACCCGAGCCCGGAGATCGGGATTGCATCCTCCCAACGGCACTGATAGGCGCCCCAACGCCTGCACCCTCGGAAGGTTCAGTCCAGCAGCGGGTGAGAGAATGGCGGCTGGTAGGCCCAGGTTCGGCACCAACGGAGTTGAAGACGCCTCCGTCGGCAGTACGGAGGCTTGATCCACCTTGGACCTGGTTGCCCGTCGGCCTCGTCGACCTCGTCGTTTCCGTTTCGTCCCTGACGCCGGACCCTCAGCTGCCACCGCCGGTTCTTCCTGGGGCGACACGTCCACCACCGCCACTTCCAGAGTCGGTGGTACCTCTGAGCGCGCTGGTTCCCCATCCAACATCACCACGAAAGTCGTAACTTCCGGTGATGTCGATGAAGGAACCGCTAGCGACTCGTCGATCTTCCGCTTCTCCGGAGTGCGGTGCACTGGTGCGCACCTAGGGCAAGAGCGCAAGGTTACTCCTCGCCGCCCACAATTATAACAAAACATAACATTCGTCGGATCCCGACATTCCGACCGCTTGTGTCCGTATTGCCAGCATTTTATGCAGGCACGGGGCGGAGGGTCTAATTCGGGATCCGTCTGAATAGATACTAACCCCTTCTTGGTGGCTCCTGATCGCGGACATCGGTGCTCGCGCTCCGTACCGTGGAACCCTCCGGCACCACCACCTTCGAAGAGACCGAAGGTGTGGGGCGGAAGTCCACCTCCGGGTCGCGTCGCACCAACGTCGCGGGTCCAGGAGGAGGCGACTCATCACGCTCCGGGGACCGGTAGAGCGTCCCAAAGTAATCATCCGCAGTCAGATGTCGTCGACTGGGCGACCCTCTCCTCCTGCGTCGTCTCGAACGTCTCGACGGTGGCCAGTTCATTGGCCGTTGCAGTTGGACGAGCGGGGAATCGGTTACCGGCGTATCGTCCCACAGAGGCTCCTCGGTTTCCCAAGTGGCCGCCGATGGGACCGGCACCACCCTGGATGAGGTGCATCTTCCAACTCCGGAAACGGAAATTGCGGCTCGGCCAACTGCACCGGATCGATACCTCCTTCCGGTTCGGGCCTCTCCGCCTCACGAACCTCCTCTCCCAACGCCGCCTCCAGCTCCAGCTCCGCCGCCTCACTCTCCAATAGCTCCTGGCTGGGAGCTCCAGGTGGAGGGTTAGGAGGAACCTCGGTGGATCCCGACGGCTCCCGGTTTAACCGAGGTATCGGACCCACCTCAGATGGGGTTCGCGGCAGCATCCACCGGCGCTCCGGAGAAATCTCCTCCCCCGGGCGGATTAGTGGCAATTGCCCCAACGCCGTGGCCAGGCGTTCCTCCGCACGAATCTCTAACTCCATCTCCTCGATGGGAGATAGAATTTTCTCCTTCTTTTTAACACAATCAAACAAAAAAAAACATATACTCAATTATTCTCGGGGCTTTTTGTACCGCCTAATTTGGGAGATGTGCACCTTTGGATTCTCTCGCTTGTCATGCGTTTTTACCAGATAAGTCGTCGGACCCAATACCTTTTCTATTTCGTACGGCCCCTTATGCTTCTCGGCAAGCTTCGCGGAGAACTTATTTGGACCACTCGATAACGCGTTGTTCTGCCGAAGGACTAAGTCCTTTTCTTTATAAGACTCGACCCGTTTATTTCGATTATAGTACCTAGCTTGCCTAACCTGCGCATCGCCGATATTTTTCAATACTAGTTCGCGAAGTGCATCCAATCGGCGCATTCTATCTGCCCAGAGTTCCGGAGACTGGCGAAGCTTGATTTCGTTAGGCTCGACGTCACGACGTAAACTTTTAACCGGTCTAGGATGCCGTCCGTAATTTAAATAAGCCGGTGAAACTCTAGTAGACGCCTGCGTAGCGGTATTAACTGCGTGTCTAAATTCGTTAACGTGCTGGTCCCATGTCTGATGATCCGCCCGGGCAAACATCGCGATCATCGTTTTCAACGTTCGATTAGCACGCTCGACCGGATTAGCCTGCGGGTGATAGGGGGGCGAAGTAATGTGCTTTACTCCATACTCCTCTAACACGGCTAATAACGTTTTATTCGCGAATTCTTTTCCATTATCCGTAAGAAGATAGTCCGGCGTATCCCAGCGAAATAAAATTAATTCTTCGAAGGCCCGTGCAACCGATTTACCGTCCGCCACGCGTAAAGGTTTTAACTCGACCCATTTCGTGAACAAATCCTGGAACACCAGTAGATAACGACAACGATTCTTACTCGGCGGGAATTCCATCATATCCGCAGCCACTACCGCCCATGGACGCTCAACGTTACGATTGCCCAACAGCCCGACGGCGCGTTGCTGTGAAATTTTATACCGCTGACAAAGATCACACCTCTCGATAAACGAATGTACGTCATGCCACATTCCCGGCCAATAATACTCCCTCGCTACTCGGTCATACGTCTTTTCGATACCTAAATGTCCCGACGAGGCCTCGCAATGAGCGTCAGTGATAACTCGATCCCGATATTCCTTAGGCACGACCAAGCGCCAGCCAATCTCCGGATACTCTACCGGATCAATTAACTCATCTTTACGGAACCGAAAAAGCATATCGTTTTCTACCCTCCACTGCGGAAATTTATTGGGACGCTCCCGCACGTTTTCCATCTGTCGTAAGTACCACTCGTCATCTATCTTCTCAAACGACGCGACTTCCTCGAACCCTCGTGACAACGCGTCAGGCACATGGTGCATTGCGCCTTTCCTATGCAATATCGTGAAATCCCATTGTTGCAACTCGAGTACCCAACGCATCAAACGACCGGACGGTTCTTTCAAATTATGCAACCACCTCAGCGCGCTATGATCTGTGATGACCGTAAAGTGATACCCCTCGATATATGGTCTAAGCTTAAGAATCGCCCATTTTACTGCTAAACATTCCTTTTCCGTGGTGGTATAGTTACGCTCCGCGGGAGTTAACACACGACTTATGTACACGATAGGATGCTCCCCGTCGTCATCCTCTTGTGTTAATACCGCCCCAATCGCGTAATCACTTGCATCACACTGTATACTAAACGGCTTCCTAAAATCCGGTCTCGACAAGACGGGTGCACGCGTCAATGCTAGTTTAAGCGACTCGAAGGCATCCTGTTGTTCGTCACCCCATACCCACGGATATTTCTTTTGTAATAGTTTAAGTAACGGAATTTTAACCTCAGAGTCGCGCTCGATAAATCGCGAGTACCACCCTACCATTCCTAAAAACCGTCGTAGCTCTTTAACATTTCGCGGTGGTGGATAATTAAGTACCGGCGCCACCCGCTCCGAATCGGGACGTAATCCGTCTTTATCTAACAAGTAACCCAAATACGACACTTGGGAGCAGCAAAATTCACACTTTTCGCGATTTACCGTTAATCCCGCTTCCGATAACCGCCTAATAACAAATTCTAACCATTTTAAATGATCCTCAAAGCTTTCTGTCACGACGATCACATCATCTAGATACGCGAACACATACGGCTCGACCTCCGGTCCGAATAAACTATCCACTAATCTTTGAAAAGTTTGCGGCGCATTCGTTAACCCGAACGGCATTCGTTTAAACTGCCAAAGACCGGACCCGGGCACTGCGAACGCTGTCAACGGACGACTTGACACCTCCATTTTCACCTGGAAGTACGCTTGTTTAAGATCGACCTTTGTGATAAACCGAGCTTTCCGTAATTTATCCAGTATACTATCCATATTCTGACTAGGATAAGCGTCCTTCTTTGTTACTTTGTTTAAGTCGCGATAATCGACACAAAACCGATACGATCCATCGCGCTTTTTCACGATTACCGGCGCACTACGCCACTCACTCCACGATTTCTCGATAATGTCGTTCTCTAACATCTTCTTTACCTCATCGTTCGCGACTTCCCACATCTTAGGCGATAATCGGCGCGGTTTATGTTTTACGGGTTCCGCCCTTTGAACGTCGATTACGTGTTCTATTAAATTAGTATAACCGAAACCCCGTGGTCGCTCCGGTAATAACTTTGACATTAGCCGTTGCACTTGTTCTTTTTGATCGTCATTTAGTTCACTCAAACCCGCGCACTCCGCGTAAATTTTACTCTCGTTACTCGAACACCCATCCTTAAAAAATTCAACCCAGGGCCCGTCACGACAACGCCAAAGTCCATCTCGATAGTTTGTCTCGATTGCGAATTCTTTACAAAAATCGATTCCTAAGACCACGTCATGACTCGTTACATCGGTAGCCCGGGCTATTATTATTCCACTAACCCCTAACACATCGAGGTTTAATTTCAACGTTCCCCTCACTGACGATAATTGCCCTGTTACTGACCGGATTTGCGCCGAGGATCGTTCTAACTGCTTTTTAAAACGTTCCGCCACCTTGGACCCTATTAATGATACCATCGCCCCCGGGTCTACTAATGCACGGTACACGATCCCTTCTATTTCTATCTGTAAGTACTGTCTCTCGTCGACGACCGTATCCGCGATCTCCAAATCGCTCACGATATCGATTGACTCCAAATTTTTATCTGCCATTGAGGCAGATCTACCTTCCCCATAAGGAAAAACGCCTGCGTCTAACACCGAACCCGAGCTTAAAACTACTGAATTACCTATCCGCGGCGCGAATGCCGTGGCGTCAGGTCGTAACACCGATCGCGATTTTGTTTTACCTAAATCCTCCAGCAACTCGTCCACCGCGGCTTTAATTAATTCGTTATCGTTCCTTAAAAGTCCCTCTTGAGGCTCTCCCGATTCGGTGCGATGAACTTCTACCTCGCTAACCACTATTCGATTATTATCGGGTAATTCTCCGATAATCCCTTGGCGAGCTGACAACCTATCGCTACCAACTTCTGCACTTATCTGTGCAATGCGAGCTGATAGGTTATCGTCTCTAACCGTCGAGTCCTCCGGTAACGAGTGAGCCGACAATTTACCGCTGCTAACTTCTGCACTGGTTTGTGCAGCGCGAGCTGATAAATTATCGTCTCGAACCTCTATACCGGTGCCTCCAATCCCGTTACCCTCCACGAATCTAACCTTTTTTCGACCGTTTCTACCATTCAACGAATTAATTGAACTACGTGGATCTTGATCAATTACCCGAGATGCAGTAGACCCGTCTGCATCCCTCTCTAGTCGTTTCCCGACAAGGCTCGACGTATAGCTTCGCAATCCGGACAAGTCTTAATGTCTCGATCCGGGCGCTTACATCCTAGACACCTTTTTACGTTGGGGTCTCCTACTGACACACGCGGTCTATTTAAACACTCTATCAATCGGTGTCCCGGTTTCTTACAGTATCTGCATACCCGTTGGGGACAATCGCGAGCGAAATGCCCGGTGCTTTTGCACTCATAACAGCGAATTCCGTCCGATGCATTTGCTACCGGTGTCTCGATCGGTTTAATCGGCGTGCTGCTGTACTGAGGTTTTGACGATCCCACTCGCGCCGTGACCGACTCGTAGCTAGTTTTATTGTTTTTAACCGTATCTGCCTTTTGAGCACTCGCTATTTCAATCGCTTTATAGACCTTATTACCGCGGTCACTACGACGTTTCGTTATCCCCTTAACAGAATCTACCGCGCACGTCTCGACATCGTCTACTAACTCGACTATCGCGACGTTTCTTGACTTCTTATTCTTTTGTGCGCCCATCCAAGCCGTCCCTTCAATACGACCAGTACCGTTCGGGCCACTAATACCATCGATCTCGATCAGTCTTTCGAATTCATGCCCGTACTTCTCGACCTCCGCCACGTTACGAGCCCGCCGAATTGCCACGAACATCCGATAGTCTCGTTTCATGTTCCGTATTAATATCTGCAACAATACTTCCTCCGTTGGCGGGTTTTTGAATTTATTCACGATTATCTTAAAACACGCGATAAAATTTGATATCGACTCGCCGTCCCCTTGTTTACGCTTGTATAATTCTTCTAACACATCGTTATAATCCAGACGTTTCATTAATCGATAATGAAACGCCTGAGTAAATTGTTTCCACGACTTAATACTTTTACCGACCGCTTCGAACCATCTACCCGCCGATTCCATCAATATTGCTGGCAATGCACGCAATAAATCCGCGTCCGTTGCTTCCCCGGACTTCCGCCAAACATTCAACCGACGTAAAAATTCATCTGCGCCCCCTTTATCGGTGTCTCCTGTGTAGGATAAGTGCCACGTTTGTAGGGACTTTACCAAGCGGTTGCGCATCTCGATCGCTGCTAGACGAGTCCCTTCGTCCCGCACCCCGTGCTGCGCATTCGACTCGAGCTCTGAGTCGCTCGAGCTGGAATATCGCGCTCTGGGTGTGAGACTGGGCGCCGTCGAGCGCGTGGCTCGGTGCGACTCTCTCCGCTCGGTATGTCCTTTATATGGCAAAACCTGTTGCTCCGTTTCCGAACGCGCGTCACGACGACTTTTCGTTTTCTTCTTCTTAGTCACCCGTAATTCACTGATATGATTTGTGACTTCGTCGCTCGAGGAAGTCATCGTCCCGACATCCCGTGTACTCGGTTTTCCCGCATTTACCTCGGGGAAGCCTAACACCTCATCTCTCGAATCGCGATGATCCTCGCTGATTCGTACGCTTTTCGAATTTTCCTTGCCGGCGGTCTTCGAACTTAGCCGACGTGATGAACCTTTACACGGAGTAACACGCGAATCAACTCCCGACATTCCCGTCTTCCGTGCGTTCGCGTTCTCCTTCGAGTAACCGATCGCGTACCCCATGGCAGCTATCGTATTTCCTAGTTCCGTAACTCTTTCGGTTAATTTCGTGATCTGCTCCATCATCTGCAAATTATGATCGGATCGCGACCCTAAATCGTTCGGCAGCGAATATCTAGTTTCCCTAGACTTAAAACTCTCACGGAAATCTTGACTTCCCGATAGTTCCTTGCGACTTTCTCGCGTTTTTGTCCGCGTACCGGTTGCCGCCATATTCCCTTCCAACTCTAACTCGTTCCGCGTATTTATCGACAAGGACAACTCGGACAATTCGTCGTCTATACCGGACGACTCGTCGGCCTCCCCCGAATCTTCGTGAGTCACGACGTTTTTCCCCAAGGCTACCGCGCCTTCTTCAACGCCGATAATCACTAACGGATCAAAAATCAAATCTTCTTCGTAGATTACTGTAGGAAGTCCGGTACCGAGAACGTCCCATCCTTTATCCCACGGAACATCGAGTTTGGCTGAATACGTACGCGACTCGAATCTAACAATTCTTTCTTTCAATTGCGCGATTGTCCCGATATCGCTGAGTCCAAATTCGCGAATTCTGTCCAGTACTCCATTCTCGTCCAAAGAACATATTTTCTCCCAGAATTTCCGTATCGACCGATTCTTTTTTAATAATTCCGTCATGCGCGAGCAATAATTGGATAGCGAATCTACGCCCTTTTTCCCGTTATCTCCTCGCAACATCGGTGCCATTTTAAAATCGTCTTCACAATCCGCGCCGAACTAAACACCATTCGTTATTTACGTTGTACAATCTTCTTTTATTCACTTTCAGCTAGCATCGCCATTTTATTGCCGAGCGACGACGCGATCACGACCACAAACACGACGTATCCTCTCCGCAAGCCAACAGATTACATTTCCCAAGCCCCACGTTGGGCGCCATTTTGTAACGGTATTTTTAAATAAATAAATATTAATATATCGTTATTCACTAAATTACTAAGTATAATAGTCAATAAGCATGTTAAAGACTATATCTCGTGAGGAGGTTGGAAATAGGAAAATGTTGGCATTATTAATAATTAACAATATACGACCGAATACGAATAACTAAATAAGCGAACTTTATTCATTAATATTTAATACAAATTATGTACATCTTAATTATAACCACTATTTCATCGTTACGCGAACATTTTCTAATATTCTCAAACGCGTGGTACACAAATCCCTTTGACTGTTAATATGGCGTCGGTTTAGCCTCGCGTACCTTGATAGATACGCGTCAGCATCACCGTGGCGCCGATATTATTTGAAAATAAAATAACGACTCAGGTCGTCACCGCACGCACCCGGTCGCACTGCCTTTCGGCGTGCGGGGTCAGGGCAATGCAGGAGAACCAATGAGTACAAATATAACAATAGTAAATTAATAGAATAATAAAATTAACTTTACCGGAATTTTTACCATAATACGTGGCTTCTTCATATCGACAATAGGCGAGTAGTTAATCACGACTGATTATCAAGAAATCCGGAAGGGAACAAGAAGGAGATCGCAGGATCTCGTCGGTTTTATTACAACACCGACGCTTTTCCCACTCACGATCCCTCGATTGCTGGAGCATGCTGATTGGACATCCTCAGCATGCGCCGAAAAATCGCGATGACACGACAACATGTCAGCCGCGCGAAAATCAAAAATATATATTGAGTGAAGGCAGGTGTTCATTGCAGACACCTCCTAACACCCAACATGTAGCCTCCACCTCCATGATCTCGATACGCACTCAAGAATCCCCTCCACAAGTGCTTTCTACTCGTGGAGGCACGAATCATATTCCAAGCGCAGCACGGGTTGCAATGCTACTCACGGTTCGCATGCGCGAACCGCCCGAGCATGCTACTATTTGCTGAGATTCGCACTGCGCATTAAATGCGCGAAAATATGAATTTTTCATTTAATATCTTATACATAATATTAATATTCCTTATATTTACTAATTCTATTTAAATAACCTTTAACAGTTCCAATAATCAATATGGGTAAATCACATTCTAACACTAATAGTTAATCTATCATAATTCGCTTTTATATAATGTATATCATTTCCTATAAATACTACGTTATATCGTATATCTGTCTTTGTCGATCGTTCAAGGCGTGACGACAAAGACAGAAAATCATTCTCCCCCCAGGTGATAATTCGCCTCACCTGGGTCATGTTCCTGGAGAGGTCGCACCTACCATCATGTATTACAGGAAGGGAAGCGTCGTCTGCGCGTGGGGGGGAAGTCGCGCATCGCATACGACAACATGGCCGACCTCGTCTCCGTGACTACACGTGTAGTCTGTTTCGCGAAAAGCCTCCGGTGTACCGACACCGTCGAGGCCTTCTCCCGCGTATTTATTAATTAATATTTATTCTTTTGACATGCAATGTCACACAGTAAAAACAATGGTTCCATGACACTTTGCCGTCGGACCTTTTGCCGTAAACATTTCGCCGTATGAGACCTTTTGCCGTATAACATTTCGCCGTATGAGACATTTTGCCGTATAACATTTCGCCGTATGAGACATTTTGCCGTAAGCGATTGGGTTATAAGGTTATAGGGTTATTGGTTGAGCAGGGGGTTTGGGGGGTTATTTGGTTATTGGGTTATTGGGTTAATGGAAAATTTGGTTCCATGACACTTTGCCGTATGACAATTCGCCGTTTGACACTTCGCCGTCGGACAAATCGCCGTATTACTTTTTGCCGTATAGGACATTTCGCCGTATAAAATTTTGCCGTAAGGAACTTCTCTCCGTAAAAAAGGAAAAAATTCGTACGGCGAATTTTGATACAGAAAAATTTAATTTAATTTTATATTGAAATAAAATAAAAACTATGTTTACATTTTAAAGAGCATTTGAACTATAATTGTATATAAATTTTCCAATAACCCAATAACCCAATAACCCCCTGCTCAACCAATAACCCTATAACCTTATAACCCAATCGCGTACGGTAAAATGTCTCATACGGCGAAATGTTATACGGCAAAATGTCTCATACGGCGAAATGTTATACGGCAAAAGGTCTCATACGGCGAAATGTTTACGGCAAAAGGTCCGACGGCGAAATGTCATACGGCAAAATGTCATACGGCAAAGTGTCATGGAACCATATTTACTATATTAACTTTTTCACAGCTTAGCGCAAAAAGTACGCAAGAATATTTCAAAGTTTTCACGAGATTTGCCGAGTCATAGTATAAGTGTAATTTTTTATTGTTTTTCGGGTTGTATTAAATTTATGCAATAAAAACATTAAATTTAATTACCTTATAAAAAGACTGTCTACAAAATGTTCTTTACATTATTTGCGTGTAGCACATCAAATTTTATGGATAATCATCAGTGAAAGAAATATTGGACAGAATACTTTTGATATAAATGTGCTGATGATCATAATTATAATTACAAGTTATGTGTTATTAATTTAATTAATTACAACTGGGAATTTCATTTGCGAGGTTATGGAAATAGTGTGTATGTGCTATGTTATAGGTAAAAAGTGATTACCGAATTAATGTAGATTCAAAAAAGTTTACACGCAATATAAAGTCTAAATTTGGCGTTTGAATAACTTAAACCTTATTTAATGTCGCGTATATTACATTAATAAATTTCAAGCGTACGCGTTAAAAAGATTATAAACCAAACTGTGCTCATTTTCTGCATGAAAAAAACATGTGTTAAACTCGAGGGGCCGAAATACGGCTTTATTATTTTATTATATTATTATAAATTTATTTTGTGCACATAAAAATTGTGCACATTAAAATTGTAGACGTAAATATTATGCACATCAAAATAAGTAAAAAAATATTTATTTGTTCAATTTTTATGTGTATAATATTTATGTGCACAATTTTTATGTGCACAAAATAAACGATTATTTTTATTAATTTAAATTATTTTGTAAAATATTTGTGCACCGTGCATAAAAGTAAAGTGCAGTTTTTTTGTGCACAAACATTATGTGTTTATTTCCTGTGTGCAGAAACAGACCCCTGCCCAAAATTATAATATTTATAATGAATCGTGAATTATTATTTTGCATATACATATATGTTCTAATAATAAATTAAGAATGTATTTATAGATGTTAAATTTTAGATATTATTCTAATATTGTGAATATCAATGTTTTGAAGAGAAAAGTGTTGTTCCTCAAATATCTCAAGAATTAAAACAAAAAATATTTGGCAATAAAGAAGTAATAGGAAACACATTTTTGAAAGAAGAGGTAACGTGATTAAAAAAAAAATACATAATTTACATATGTTTATTTTTTTTTACATTAATGTTCCTTCTAAAGAATATTTGGTAAAACAATATTAATGGGACGTATATTTTGAACAGTAAAGGTAAGTAAATGTGATAAAATATTGTGCAATTTAAATTTGTCTATATGAAACAATATAATTAATTTATTTATTCGATATTCGATATAGAGCCGCATTCATGTATATTGTTTAAATTTGTTAATTGTTGAAGAAATTCATTTGTATGAAGCTTTTTTTTTCTTATGCAGCTGGTGGAATGGTTGCTGGAGCATTATATAAATTTTATTTAGGTCCCAAAGATGTGTTATCAGGTGCCTTCTTTGGTAGTATATTTAGAGTAGTGTATATGTACTTTATGTTTAAATTGATGAATTTGTCAAGTGAAAAACTCAGTGAACAAAGTCATAAATTGAAATATGTACATGAAGAGTGCATTATTAACTTCTATTTTAAATTACAATGTGTAACGGGGTACAATCTTTCGCGTCGGTAGGGTAAAGGGATCGGTTGCTACGGCACTGCCTAGTTATACTCCCTAGGCGGTGCTCCGAGAGTGCGCGGCGGATTCAAATCAGTGAACCCCGCGCACGACCTACCGTTGCGATGTCCGTTAACAACCGCGAGATCACTTGCCGATCTCGCGTCTTTGTACAGCTAAAACGTTGTGAGCTGAAAAGGACCGCGAATAAAAGGGATAAATTCGCGGTAAGTTTACCTCGGCCGCTCCTGCAACGGAGAGGGCGGTATTCGGGATAACGGGAATAACATACGCCGGTAATCAATAATCAAACTCGTACTCGGATATTGATTACATATGAATTTTATTCAAGTTAAAGAAATATAAATACAGTCTAACAAAGAACAAGGATTTAACAAAAGCCGTATATAGGCCGCGTGAGTTCTCGCGACGAGGTGTAACCACCGGGGTTACTCGTGCTTTCTCTCTTTCTAGCACGCGTACGCGGTCGCCCGTTAGCTTCCTCGCCGTCGCGCGCGGGCGAGATCCGCTGATCCCTAACTTAAAGTTATAGCCGTAAAGAGAGAGAGTCTTTACGGCTTCGGCGGTATTGTAAATATTTTGCACCGTGCATAAAAGTAAATGTGCAGTTTTTTTGTGCACAAACCATTATGTGTTGATTTCCTGTTTGCAGAAACAGACCCCGCCCAAAATTATAATATTTATAATGAATAGTGAATATATTTTGCATATACATATAATGTTTTAATAATAAATTAAGAATGATTTATAGATGTTAAATTTTAGATATTATTCTAATATTGTGAATATCAATGTTTGAGAGAAAGTGTTGTCCTCAAATATCTCAAGAATTAAAACAAAAAATATTTGGCAATAAAGAAGTAATAGGAAACACATTTTTGAAAGAAGAGGTAACGTGATTAAAAAAAAATACATAATTTACATATGTTTATTTTTTTTTACATTAATGTTCCTTCTAAAGAATATTTGGTAAAACAATATTAATGGGACGTATATTTTGAACAGTAAAGGTAAGTAAATGTGATAAAATATTGTGCAATTTAAATTTGTCTATATGAAACAATATATAATTAATTTATTTATTCGATATTCGATATAGAGCCGCATTCATGTATATTGTTTAAATTTGTTAATTGTTGAAGAAATTCATTTGTATGAAGCTTTTTTTTTCTTATGCAGCTGGTGGAATGGTTGCTGGAGCATTATATAAATTTTATTTAGGTCCCAAAGATGTGTTATCAGGTGCCTTCTTTGGTAGTATATTTAGAGTAGTGTATATGTACTTTATGTTTAAATTGATGAATTTGTCAAGTGAAAAACTCAGTGAACAAAGTCATAAATTGAAATATGTACATGAAGAGTGCATTATTAACTTCTATTTTAAATTACAATGTGTAACGGGGTACAATCTTTCGCGTCGGTAGGGTAAAGGGATCGGTTGCTACGGCACTGCCTAGTTATACTCCCTAGGCGGTGCTCCGAGAGTGCGCGGCGGATTCAAATCAGTGAACCCCGCGCACGACCTACCGTTGCGATGTCCGTTAACAACCGCGAGATCACTTGCCGATCTCGCGTCTTTGTACAGCTAAAACGTTGTGAGCTGAAAAGGACCGCGAATAAAAGGGATAAATTCGCGGTAAGTTTACCTCGGCCGCTCCTGCAACGGAGAGGGCGGTATTCGGGATAACGGGAATAACATACGCCGGTAATCAATAATCAAACTCGTACTCGGATATTGATTACATATGAATTTTATTCAAGTTAAAGAAATATAAATACAGTCTAACAAAGAACAAGGATTTAACAAAAGCCGTATATAGGCCGCGTGAGTTCTCGCGACGAGGTGTAACCACCGGGGTTACTCGTGCTTTCTCTCTTTCTAGCACGCGTACGCGGTCGCCCGTTAGCTTCCTCGCCGTCGCGCGCGGGCGAGATCCGCTGATCCCTAACTTAAAGTTATAGCCGTAAAGAGAGAGAGTCTTTACGGCTTCGGCGGCTCGCGAGTGGTGCACCACGTACCTTAAATCTCGATTCTCCCTGTCGATGCGTTCGACTTCGCCTGTTTTCCCTCTCTCCGTCGGGCTCTCGCGCGCGGCAACTTCGCCGTCCTCGCAGGTTCCTGGGAGTCGCTAGAGCTGTGCACTTAACACCAGCACGCTCACTCCACCAAGTCACTCACTCTTCACGGCGCGAAACCCAGAACCCGAGCAAGAATCCGCGATAACGATTCTTGTTCTCATGCCGCGAAAAATCAAGGAAGGCGTTACCGGCGACGTGTCTATTTACGATGACTCGCATAAACTCTCTATATACTCTCCTCAGTCAGCTTGCGCGTCGGACCATTATTAGTCCTTACGCGGCTTACGCGCGGGCTTTCCCGATCACCTACGAGCTTTTCCGATCGTCACTCGCGCTCGTTATAAGGTATAGCTTCATACGCATAAGAGTATGTAGCTTACCTTTACACCCCCCTCCCAGATTCCACGTACACTGGACGTGTGTATCTGAGATTCGCGGGTGCAGGATCGGGATAGGGCTCGGATGCCCAATCTTTGGCCACGGAACTTCTGAGATCTAGTCGTCCAGAACGAGCTAGGGACTCTCAATTTGCTCGTTCCGTGGCAGAGAAGAGTTTAATCCAAAAGGAGCCTTCAGAGATGGGTGTCGGCTGCTAGCCTTGGTCCGGGTATTCCCTTATTTCTGGTTCTTCCTTGGACGACCCCTACCGCGCTTCCGTTCTGATTCACTAACGCTAGTGCGCGGTTCTATGGCCCTGTTTGTCGGACGGACGACCACCCTAGCGGTTTTCCGCGGACGACCCCTTCCCTTTTTCGTCGGAACGCTCGCTGTGGGCCTCGGCTCCCCGCTGGGAGCGGCCGGAGAGTACATTTTTTCGCTCGGGGTGTCATCGCTCGCAGGAGGCGGGTCGCTCGTCGCCTCTTCGTCCATCGTCGGTTGGGCGACGTCGTCTACTTCGGCCAGAGGCATTCCATTGTCGGGCACGTAAGGCTTGAGATGTTCGGCGTGTATCATCTCCTCGTCGCCTTGCCCGTCCTGGATAAGGTACGTGTTTGAGCCTTTTGCCTGGACAACCACGTATGGGCCTACGTACTTTGGTGCCAACTTAGAGGTTGTCTTGTCAGCGCTGGAAGACTGGACTCTGTTCTTTTTCCAAACAAGATCGCCTATCTCAAAGATTTCGTCTCGACGCCCGGCGTTGAAATATACGGCTTGTCTCGCTTGAGCCGCGGCGGCATTCTCGGAGGCCACTTTGTGCAACTCGGTTAGCCTGGAGAGTCTCTCAGATCAGTCCTGGAGCCGCTGCTGATCAAACCGTTCTTGTGCGAGCTCTTCTTGCTCTCGCCGGTCCGTGCTAGGTGGCTCTGGCTGTCGACCGTAGTTCTACATTGCCGGGCTCCACCCTGTCGAGCTTTGAACCGCTGTGTTTATTGCAAACACTAATTCCGGTAGCTTTTCGTCCCAGCTGGTATGCTTTTCCTTGATGTACGAAGCTACCATTGTCTTAAGCGTGCGGTTCGACCTTTCTACGGGGTTTGCTCGAGGGTGGTAAGGAGGTGTCGTCGTATGGTACACTCCCTTCTCTTTGAGATAGTCGTCGACCATCTTGTTTTTGAACTCGGTCCCATTATCGGAGTAAAATACTTCCGGCGTGCCGAAACGCATGAGGACACGCTCGTGTAACTCCTTTACTATGGTCTTTGCGTTTGCTTTTCTAATTGGGACCGCTTCAATCCAGCGCGTAAATAAGTCCTGGAAGACTAGAATGTACTCGAATCCGTGGGTAGAGCGAGGTAATGGTCCAGTCACATCACCTGCGACTACCTGCCAAGGTCTTTCGACTACGCTACGGCCCATTAGGCCTCTAGGCGGTTGCTGCTCTACCTTACACTGCTGGCAGATTTGACATTTCCGTACGTAGTCACCTACCTCCGCGTAGTATCGGGGCCAATAGTATAATCTGGCAACCCGTGCGAAAGTCTTTTCGCGACCTAAGTGGCCAGCAGTTGGATCGTCGTGACATTCTCTTAGAATCGACGGGCGATTCTCTTGAGGCACTACCATCTTCCATGCCTCGGGATCTTCCATGACGTCCTCTAAGGTGGGGTCAGGCCGGTAAGTATATAGATTTCCCCCTACTACTTTCCATTCGGGTAATTCCCGTGGTCTCTCTGATACATCCTTTACCCATGCGAGATACCACGGGTCAACAGTGGTGTCGCTCCAAGAGACCGAGGCTATCGTCGGCTCTCCCTCTTCATACATTCTGGAGAGCGCGTCTGGAACATGATTAAGCGCACCTTTCTTGTGTTCAATCGTGAAGGTGTGCGCTTGGAGTTCGAGAGCCCATCTTGCGAGACGACTCGTTGGGTTGCGCATATTGCAGAGCCAACGCAAACTGTTGTGGTCGGTTACGACTCGAAACTCGTAACCTTCTATATACTGCCTGAACTTCTTTATTGCCCAGACAACGGCTAAACATTCTCGTTCGGTGACACTGTAATTCCTCTCGGCTGGGGACAAGATCCGACTTGCGTACTCCAAAACTCTTTCGTCTCCATCCACGAGTTGGAGTAGCACAGCCCCTATACCGGTGTCACTGGCGTCTGTCTGCAGTATGTACTGCCCATTTGGGGCAGGACGCTGCAGAATCGGTGCTGTCATTAAGACGGCCTTGAGCTGTTGGAAGGCTTGCTCTTGCTCATCAAGCCACTCATACCGCTGGTTCTTCTTGGTTAAACGCGTAAAGGGTTCTGCGATTGTCGCGTAATCTGGCATAAATCGCCTATGCCAAGAAGCCATACCGAGGAAACGACGAAGCTGTTTAATATTCTTCGGAGCCGGATACTCTTTTATTGGCTCTATCTTGGCGGGATCGGGACGTACTTCGCCTCGGTTTACCAGTACGCCAAGATACTTAACCTCTGACTTACAAAAAACGCACTTATCCCGGTTTATTGAAAGTCCAGCTTCTGCCAGTCTCTTAAGGACTTCCTCTAGGTAACGCTTATGATCCTCGAATGTCTCCGACACGACGATAATATCATCAAGGTAAGCATAAGCGTGCGGCGCCTGAATACGACTTCTACATTATTAGCCTTAAAGGTTTCCCTCCAAGCGTTAGCTGTAAATTGAGTACCATCGTCAGATAAAGTTCGTTTCATTTTTGCCGCATTCTGGGATGTACAAGTCTAATATTTTTCTCAAACAAGCCCGAGTCGTAGTCTTTCGCAAAAGATATAATTTCACGTACTTTGAAAAATTATTGAACATAACGAATATGTCCACACCACCACGACCACGCGGAAGAGATCCATATAGATCTACTGAGACAAGTTGTGACGTGGTATTCGCGTACCCAGAATGTTTAATTAATTTATGTAATTAATAAAAACCGTTGGGCCGCGTTGCCCAATATCGCGCACACAAGTAATTTATTTTTCCGAACTGCGGGCTGTCGCCAGGAACACGAGTTCGCTGGGACGCACGGTATGGAGGATTCGGGCGATCCTCCTTGCCTCGACACGATATATTTTAAATTAATAGGTTGTCGGCGGGAGCGGGAAGAACACAATAAACACTCAGAATTAAAATAAAATAATATAAATATTTATTTCAATGATAATTAACAATTGGCCATCCGGCCTCGTGCCGCGACAATATAACTTTCGCGCGGGCGGAAGTCTCGGGAGTCAACCGGATCGAGATCCTCGCCTGCGGTTGACTGTCCCGATCTCCGCTATTCGCGTGCCGGCGTACCCGAATACACTCCCGAGTTCGCACACTCATACGCTCGGGGAGGGGGGGACGCACGGTAATATAAGCAAAACTTACTGGGATGCGCCCCGGGGATGGCCCAGCCGATCCTTGTCCCTTTGGCCTTCTAGGCAATGGAGGCCGACGTCGGCTGCGGTGTCCAAAAGGCGGCCCTGTGCCGCAGCGAGTGTCTCGCGAACCGCGTTAACACTCACACACTCACTTCCCGTCCTTTTTTGGTACATCAGGTAACTCGCGGCTCACACACGAGAACAATCCGGAAACCAACGGCTTCTGCGCCTCACGCGCCTTTTCTTAGCCGTAACTATTCTCGATTACCCCGGATTTAGTTCGTCCGCCTCGAGCGGCGGATCAGGACGTACTGATTAGGCAATTGCCTACTTTCCGAAAAAGTGATGAGAGTGGGAAACACACACACACTCTCGCGCTCTCATCCTTACGTACTATTGCGCGCGTAATTGTACACTTGATATTCGTAAACAAATGTCGTCGGTTGGCCTTGACATACCAAAGGCTCCGACGACTTACATTTAAAAGGAGTTTTAAATGCTGTATTTGCCGCGAATAGTTGTGTGACTATTTCCGTCACAAGGTTGATTCGGCGCGCCAGCGCGTACCATTCGATATTCACCTTCCATAGGTACTGCTAGATATTTTATGCGTTGGCATACATCGCATGAAAGTATGTGTTTCTTTACATCGCGTTGTAAACCTCTCCATATAAAAATTTTTTTTATGTATTCGCTTGATTTATAAAGTCCGACGTGACCAAGTTTTTCGTGCATTAACATAACCAATTTTTTCTGTATGCATTGTGGTATAACGACACACCAGTGATTAGCGCTTTTATTTCGTTGATACAAGATATTTTCTTGCATCAACAAAAGGTCGTTATTGTTACCTTCTTTACGAATCCGAGAGAATTTTTGCAAGTTTTACGTTGCAAGTCTGGTATATTTTTTAAATTATTATAAGTTAAATAATTTTGTTTTTTCTGTAATCAATTTATTAAGCATAAACTATTAACATTTGGTTCTTTCATTACATTAATCATTAAATCTGTACTATAATAATTAAATTTTCGCAACTTTCTTCATAAAATTTTCCGTTCGGGTTACGACTCAAAAAGTCTGTCACGACATTATCAATTCCAGAGCAGTGAACAACCGAAAAATTGTATTGTTGGAGTAATTAGGCACGACCGCTATATATATATAGGAGTGCCTTATATTTTTGTCATCCAAAAAAGTGGTTTTCCTCAAATATCTCAAATAGTTTTTTATTGATTTAGCTGAAATTTTGAGGGTAGTTTTCTCAACCCGTGGGATTCTTATGGTTCTATTTCCAGCAATACCGAAAAATCCCCATTTAAGATACAATGCTTTTTATATTTCCGGGAAAAACAGTTTTTCATCATTAATTGTAAATATCTCGAAATCTACAATTCTTACACAAAAACTTCTATGGAACGAAATGTTCGTATTGAAAATACGAAACTTTTTTCTGTGTAACGCATTACATGTTCTCAAATATTTTTGAGGCTAGAGCCATCGAAAAGCCGGTTATATTATAAATACAAAAACTATTGTTCCACAAAAATTTCAAAAAGTTCTTAAGCGATTTAGCTGAACCGTTGCGGATAGTTTACTTTTTACTAGAGATCCTTATGGTTCTATTTCTAGCAACATCCATGCAAACAATTTAAAGTTATGACGAAGTTTTTGTCTTCGTAAAAACGGTTTTGCTGCAACAAAACGAAAACTTTAAATCCTACATAAAAATTTTAAATGGACGAAATGTTCGTCCCACCATTACAAAACTTTTGTCTATTGTAAGCATTGAGATCCGAGAAGAATTTCTCGAGATAACCATGTAAAAACGCTTAAAATAACGCAAAATTTTCAAAAATACGCGTTTTTTCACAACAAATCAAAAACTTCAAATCCTACATAAAAACTTTAAATGGACGAAACGTTTGTCTCACAATTACAAAACTTTTGTCTATAGAACACTTTGCAATCCAAGAAGAATTTCTCGAGATAAACATGTACAAACGATTAAAATAATGCAAAATTATCAAAATTACACGTTTTTCCACAATTAACCAAAAAACTTTAAATGTACGAAACATTCTTTTTTTTCTATAAGAAACTTTGTGATTCGAGATGAATTTTTTTTTTAGTAAAAATATAACACGATATTATTTACACGAATTCGCTCTCCGATCTAATGGCGTGCAAATCTCGAGGTATTGAGGTAGTCGTACCGCGCCGCGCATCGTTCAAGACCAATACGCGCAGTAAGAATCGATCAACACGCAAGTCAATCACTCGCCTTATCCAAACATGTGATCGATATACATTGATTTGAGGTTATGTCATAGGGGAGAGATACACATTATAATTTAGATTTTAATTTAATACTATTGATAATGTCACTGTAATGTTGGCTAAGATGTCTAGTAACATATCGGCGCGGTAAATTCAAATATATATTTTTGGTTTTTTTAATTTCTTCTCATTTAGGTTCATAATTACAAGATTCTTCATTATTATAAAAATTGTTTAGTTAATCTACTATATTTAAAATTTAATAAAATACTCAACTACTTAAATTTAATTATTAAAATTTTTATTTCCAATTATTATTTGTTTCAACGGGGAAAAAATTATTTATTGAAATGGTAAATTTTAATTTAGTCTTACAAAATTTTTTTTTTGAGTTCTCTTGTAAATAATCATAAATAATTTATTAATTTTCATTACTTATCAGTACACATAATGTTCTTAATTTGAAGTTTCGCGCCTGTGGTGGGGATGACTGTGTTGTCGATCTGATGAAGATTGATCGCATAGGTGTCTCTGAAAACGGGGGACGTGAGATTTCAAATTTTTCAGTATTAACCGTCTGTGATATACATTGTTAGCTTTATTTTAATATTTGACTGCCTTTTGCTTAATATGTGTGATTATGTGTTAATTTATTTTGTAATGTTCCTAAAGTATTTATTTAATTTTCAATTTTTTGTGTTGATTATGGACACAACAATAGGGGAAAGGTATGTTATATATAACCTCAATCTCTGTGCAAAAATCGTTAAACGTTTGTTATTTTAATCATTCTTTTCAATTATAGAGCGACGCATCAGAGATGCTGTTAATAATATGTGTGTACCTATATATTGACGAAATAGTAAGTAACTTAGATTTATATATGTAAAAATTGTGTTTAAAAGATGTTGTAAAATGAAATCATTTTTTTAATAAAAAGGTATAGCCTGATGAGGATGGAGGATATCCATCGAAACGTCGCCAAATAAATAAATATGGTTTGTTCATCAATATCGAGGAAAACCTAAACTACTCCTAAATACACTGCATGGACGACAAAAAAATCACTTAATAATTAAGATAATTTAGTATTGTTGCAAACAACCAGAATTGGTATTTATGATCAAAACGGAGCACGATGAAAAAATAAAACAAAAAGGGGGAAAGAAAATCATACGTAACTTAGTATTTGTACTTTTGGATCGTATAAATCTGCTACTTGTCAACTGCTATCATTACGATGAAGTATATATATTTTGTTTCATGATTCATGCTGAACAAGAAATATTTATTTGATACTAACGGTTTACTTTACTTTACCTGTAAATATAACTGTATGTTGAGGATCACTTCTCCACATTTGTATGAAATATACAGCATCACCAAATCTAAGATTCGGATGTGGAGGTCTTGGATGCGTAGTCAAAGTTGAAGATCCACTGACATAAGCAACTTTTTCGTGATCGCTAGATATCAACCAATTGCTGCTACCTAAACAATATTCTGAACTATTGGGGTCATAACTAACAAGGGAAGTACATGACCTCCGGGAAACGGATCTCATCCTAACTTTGGTATGTCTTTTATAATATAAAAATATGAAGAAAGCCAAGTTATCTCTTGCCACTGGCCACTTTTACGGAAGTTATTCGACATTCAATAATAATAGCAGTAAAAATTACTTCCAATTCGGTCGCTTATAACTCGAAATCAAATAAAGATAAACAATCAAACTAAAAACCAGAAAAAAGTTGAGTTCAAGTAGATATGGTTTGAAAAAAAAGAAGCTCAAATTGCTTAATTTGAAGCAAAGTTATGAAGAAAATAAGAAATTGAAGATTATTAGGCCAAAAGAAACAATAAATTTTTCATATTAAATTTTGGTTAAAATTTCTTCAATTTTTTATTTTCTTTAACTTTGCTTCAAATTAAGCAATTTGAGCTTCTTTTTTTTCAAACCATATCTACTTGAACTCAACTTTTTTCTGGTTTTTAGTTTGATTGTTTATCTTTATTTGTTTCCGAGTTATAAGCGACCGAATTGGAAGTAATTTTTACTGCTATTATTATTGAATGTCGAATAACTTCCGTAAAAGTGGCCATTGGCAAGAGATAACATGGCTTTCTTCATATTTTTATATTATAAAAGACATACCAAAGTTAGGATGAGATCCGTTTCCCGGAGGTCATGTACTTCCCTTGTAAGTGTAATTTTTGGTCATAACCAATCAATTGAATACTAGCTAATGCTGAATTTACAGCAGTTATAGAATAATAAGAGTTTCCAAGATTTTGGTTTTAAAGCATCAGCTAGACGGAGTGGAAGTACATGCAATATTTCTTTCCAATACCTTGCTATTGTATCTCTTGGTATATTTGTTCGATAAATTCTATTAATTCTTCCATGAAAAATCTGCCTATTTGTAATGTAGGTTCTTTTGCATAAATAAAACCTTTAAAACAAAATTACAAATACTCTGCCACAACATTCTGTAAGTTTCCTGAAATAAAACAAAAATAGTAATCATAAAATTACAAGCAACTTTAGAATTATATTTCAACATAACAAAAATATTATTACCCCTTCAATGTGCCAATCTTGATAATTATCACGAGGTACCAATTCGATAAAGAAATTAACTTGACACTTGGTACCATAGGCATTGACATAAAATTCAGCACCGATTGTATATTCAGTTAACAGTTGAGCATTAATGTAATACCTTTAAATGTTAGAACCAAACATGGTTTTGTTAGTTCACCCGATAAACAATACTACAAATAGTGATAATATTTTTACAACATAATTTTAAATTATTACTTTACATAAAAAAAATTTATACTTGGTAAAGCATTCTGTATAAACAACTAAAGTATAAATATACTATAAATAATCAATCAATCATAAATATCACATTTGGTAGTAAAACAGTTAAATTATTTAATAAATAATGATACAAAAAAGTCTAATTTTTAATATCCGTTATATGTACTCGTGCAATACTTATCACTTGAGATTATAAATATTACTTGCATACAAATAAAAAATGACTTACTATTTATAAATAATTATGTATTTATAGCACAAAATTTTCTATTTAGCCCATTAACTCCTTCTTTATAGTCTTATTAGATAATCCAATATTGGCCCAATACTTCTCTACATTATTATAATGAATTTAGGCCAAAAAACATGCAGTACAAGATTTTGAACTGATATTGGAATTGTTGTTGTTACTATATTAGTGACAAAACATTATAAATTAATGACATATACTGTCAGATTTGTTTATTTACAGAATTTCTGTGATGAAACTGTACCTCTGGGCTGCGAATTGTTTTCTTATTTTCTTCTATATACTTTTATATAAACCAAAGAGCAATTTTTAAAAAAATTAACTAGTTGATCTGGGTATTAGTCCAGTTACTGTATTGTTCGACTGGGTAAGTATTCGGCAGTGTGTATATGAATTGGCTGGTGGTCCCAAACTGCTCAATCGTCCGGTATGCGCATGCGCACTTACGTTAACGTTGGTTATGCCACTGTTTAGTAATGTTTAGTTATTTAATTTATATCTCAAATATTTCGTGCTTTTATTAAAGCAGTACTGAAGGATCGAATAAAAGATTATATTTGAAGGCTATACACTACTATGTCAGCTGCCTTTGTACCTGTAGCAGACGATCAGCACACACGCATTCGAATTTTAACCTCCTATACAACTAACATTTTTGATACAAAGAAAATAAAGAAGAATAGAGTGCTTATTTACTTAACAAATGTGTTTAAATGTGTTTTTGCCTACCTAACGTAACCCCAAGTTCCTCAAATTCCCAATACTTTCCCTGGTTCCTTCCATGTAGCACAACTAGCAGCATGTCAGGAGAGGCGAAACGGCTTCCAGGAGGCATCGCACCAGGACCAGATAAACAGCCTACGATGACCCAGGGTGCCAGGCTGAGCAGCACAAGCAGCAACAAGGACTCCAGGAAGCTATAACACAGTAAATAATTAGTAATAATCCCAACTAGCAGGACACAAGGAAGCATGTAGTTGCACACAGTAACTGACAGCTACATGCAAGGAGAGGATTAGAAGTGAGATTACGGTAATCATACCATTACCATAACTCTCAAATAATAACTAATATTAAATATCAAGCACTCCCTCAAGAGCTAGATAATTACCCAGCAAGCAGTCAGAAATACCCGCAGCAACGCAGCACCCAGGAAGAGCAGCAGCAAGTGGCCAGACGCGCACCAGCTGATCGGGCGCCGTGAGAGCGAGGGAGAGAGAAGATCTCTCACTGTCTGTACCTGCAACGGAGAGAACACATTAGCCGATAAGCTAACACCAACGGAACAATAATAAGGATTTACCTGGTAGACAACATCACCAAGAATACCGTTCTCTCCAGGGAAGCAGCAGCCCAGGAAACATCGTCCGCTTCGTGTTGATACAGCCGCAAGCACTCACTACACGGGGCGCGCGAGACGACGGCGGCCGACGGACGACTCGACGCGAGAAGCTGCGCGCGCACGTCAGGCCCGAGCAACAAAGCAGCGAACAAGCCCGAGCTCGAGAGAGCTCATCGGGACGCCAACGAGGGAACAACTTCGCCGAAATACTTATAAGTTCGAATGTGTGTGTGAAAGAGTAGTGACTGCAGCAGCAATCTCCAGGAGACGATCTCCGCTCAACCAAGGTGGGTGCACGCCCTGCACCGGTTATTCCGCGATCTCTGTAACTCGTAAGTGTGCTTCCCCTTTCCTCCCCTCCTCACCCCTCGCACAGCAAGTCGTCGCAGCTCGCACGCAGCGAGCATCGCTTATAAATTTACCGCGATCGTACGCGGCTGTCGCCCAAACCCTTCATTAGTTTATATAATAAATATTTATATATGTCGCCCAAACCTTTCATTAGTTTATATAATAAATATTTATATATTTTTATTAATTTGTGTGTGTGTGTGTGTGTGTGTGTGTGTGTGTGTGTGTATGTGTGCGGCGGAATATATATATATATATGGGTGGTTCTCTGTGACATCGAAGATGAAAAAAATAAATGTTGCTATAACTGTGGGAATATATTTTAGAGGTACCCAGTACTTTTCCTGAATTTTTTCAGATTTTTTCTGGGCCATTATTTCAAGTTACAGAGAGTCAAAGTTGACATTTTAGCACTTTTTTGCATTATATGTCCATTTTCATGAATTTTTAACTCCCAGGGGACGCATTTTTCACTAAAAACATAAGTATGACTTTTTTTGTAAAATTTTCCGAACTTTTCATTAAAAATACTTTTAAAGACATAAATGTATGCTGTCACACTCTTGTAAGCCATTTAAACCTTAAATAGTGAAAATCAGCAATTCTGCTCCGGACTCTGGTAACCTAATACTGTCTAAAAAATGTCTTTTTATAGTCAGAAACTGCCTAAAAATTTCCAGAGTGGGTCTAAATCATTAAGATCACTTATGGTCAAAATATCCGGGAAAAGTGCCCGAAATATTAATAGAAATGTATATTTGTTGCCTTATAACAATGAAACTAGTAGCATGATCATTCCAAAAAAATTTTTGCACTTACCTTGGAATGGTAGAAAAGTATCTCCACTTGTTTCAGTATCCATCTAATCCCCTGTAAGCTGCTAAAAATACAAATATTATTATAAAATTATAAAAAATTATTTTTTAAACATTTATAATGCTCGATTTTTAGTTTTACATCCCTTACAAGAATTATAATACTAATCTGAAGGATTACTATAAAAGTATCAACATTATTATTATTATTATTCAGTAATTGTTTAGATTTCACAAACTTGTCACTGTCACGTTATCATATTATTCATTATAATTATATATCCGATTTATTTATATATCTTTTGTATTAAATACGTATATTCAGTTATTGTAATAATGATGTTTATATATTTATAGTAATCCTTCAGATTAGTATTATAATTCTTGTAAGGGATGTAAAACTAAAAATTCAGCATTATAAATGTTTAAAAATTAATTTTTTACATTTGTATAATAATATTTGTATTTTAGAAGCTTACAGGGGATTAGATGGATACTGAAACAAGTGGAGATACTTTTCTACCACTCCAAGGTAAGTGCACAAATTTTTTTGCAATGATCATGCTACTAGATTCATCGTTATAAGGCAACAAATATACATTTCTATTAATATTTCGGGCACTTTTCCCGGATATTTTGACCATAAGTGATCTTAATGATTTAGACCCACTCTGGAAATTTTTAGGCAGTTTCTGACTATAAAAAGACATTTTTTAGACAGTATTAGGTTACCAGAGTCCGGAGCAGAATTGCTGATTTTCACTATTTAAGGTTTAAATGGCTTACAAGAGTGTGACAGCATACATTTATGTCTTTAAAAGTATTTTTAATGAAAAGTTCGGAAAATTTTACAAAAAAAGTCATACTTATGTTTTTAGTGAAAAATGCGTCCCCTGGGAGTTAAAAATTCATGAAAATGGACATATAATGCAAAAAAGTGCTAAAATGTCAACTTTGACTCTCTGTAACTTGAAATAATGGCCCAGAAAAAATCTGAAAAAATTCAGGAAAAGTACTGGGTACCTCTAAAATATATTCCCACAGTTATAGCAACATTTATTTTTTTCATCTTCGATGTCACAGAGAACCACCCATATATATATGTATATATATATATATATATATAGTTTAAAATTGTTCTTTCAAGAATAGAATATATATTTTTTTTTCCGTGCGCAAAAAAAAGTTGTGACTATAACTTGAAAGAATGTGTATTAGTTTATTTATTCTTGATAAAACTCATAAAATTTTTAAACGTGTACTCAATAATAAAAACGGACTTAAAATTTAATGTACTACTTTAAATACAGATGCACAATTTTTCGAAGATAAAATAAATATTAACCAAGTATAACATACACTTTTCCAAATATCCATATGTGAAATATACAATAATTCTATTATAAACAGTAATGGCAACAGAAAATTCAAATTTTAACAGTGGCAATATAAAATACGAATTACATTTGAAAAGTTTTTCAAAAATTATTAATTTAGAAGCATTAAATTTAAATATTTTTTAAATTAAAATTTTAAAATTGTATGGATATATAAGTGAGTAGATTATGTATATTTATATAAAACAATATTTTAAATAAACAAGTATGTATTTATTAGAAACAGAAGGTTAATTAAGGAATGAATTTGTTTATAATAATCAAAATAAATATATGGGCTCTCTAACTGAAGGGAAAAATAAATTGGATATAATTATGGATAAAACGCAAATTTTGAAAGGGGGTGCAAATTATGAATTACTGTAGAGATAGAAGAAACAGGTTTTTATTTATATGCCGCTAAAATATTATAAATAGTTCTTTAAAATTAATACAAAAATTTATTTATTTAAGAAGAAAGTTTTATTACTCTAAAAGTACAAAATATTAATGACATAGAACTTTTGGCGATGATCCTTGGTCATTAAATAAATTAATTTTAGGAGATGAAGTTCTATTTAGATCCGTTTGAAATAATCCAAAATTTCAATAAGTAGTTACTAAATACTAATATTTGGTAAGTATATGCACTTTACTATTTTTGTTAAGTTCATTTTTCATTAAAATTTATAATTATTAAAATATAAATTTAAGCTTTATAAGAATTCATATAGTTTAAAATTTACAGTTAACATTTAATATGTCTCTATTTTTTTATTATTTTAATTCTAATTTCATTACACTAAAGTAGTTTGGTAAAAACTTTTATTTATAAATTATAATCGTATTTAAAAAAAAATTAAATTTTTGATATAAAACCCAAGAAAATATAACAGTACCTCCAAGGTGTTGTGTGAATCTGTTTAATTTCTAAGGTGTCTATAGTATGTATAGCATGTATGCTATATATACATGGTCTGGTTAAGAGTAAGTTAGAGCCGTTAAATTTTAAATACATTTGGACCCGTGATAGTGTTTTATATGTTAAGAAGGATGATAAGTCGGAGCGTTTTCAGATTCTCACTGAAGCAGATCTGAATGACATCTTATCACTATGACTGCCTGAGGTTAAATTAACTGGTCGAGTTTTATCTGAGGTCTCCAATGTTTCTGATATTGTGTCAAATGTACCTAGTATGGTTTGCCCTGATGTTTCTGTATTAAGGTTAGCCCATGCCAATGTTAATTCTCTTCTAGACCACCACTCTGAAGTTGAATCACTTTTGCTATCCGAGGATCTTGATATTCTTGCTTTGTCAGAATCATGGCTGACTCCAAATCGAGGGAATTCTATTTATAATATTGAAAACTACACCTTGGTACGCAACGATCGTGGGTTGGCTTCTGTTACTGGTAAACGTGAGTTTATGCAGGGAGGTGGAGTGGCGTGTTATTTGAGAAGTGATATTGTATTCAGGATTGTTGAGGCTCCTCAAATTAGCAATATTAATGAAACTGAGTACTTGATTTTGGATTTGCTTGTTGGAAATACTAAGATTCTCCTATCAGTCATATATCGCAGGCCTAAAGGTCATGTTTTAACTAAGTTTTTTGCTACGTTACAGGAGTATGCTCACCTCTATAGTAATATCATCATAACCGGAGATCTAAACTCGGATCTTTTGTCTGATGATTATTACGGTTCTCATTTGATTGACTTGATTGACGAACATTCTCTTTATCTTGTTCCCTATAATGCTACTCATCACCGTGATAATACTGACACTTGGTTGGATGTTTTTATTGTAGATTCGTCAGAAAAAGTTATATCCTCAGATCAATCATCTAGTCCATTTATTAACGGTCATGATTGTATTAAAATTAACTATAAATTGCCATCATTCAAGAGAAGTTCCAATGTATATACGTTTAGAGATTTCAGAACATTCTTGCCTTCAGTATTCTCCTCAGATCTTTTTAGCGATTTTACCCTCATGAAACTAAACCTAAGTGAATCTTTTACTGTGGACTCTTTTCTCCACTGCTTGCGTACCGTTCTTCTTAAAAGTCTTGATAAACATGCTCCATTGGTCTCACGTCTAGTCAACGCACGCCCTGCTCCATGGATTACTAAAGATTTAAAAGCTAGATGTCGTATTAGAGATTGTTTATACAAGTCAGCTAAGCGTCGAGGTGATGTCAAATTACTGAATGAATATAAGGAAATGCGCAGAAGATTAAAAAGTGAAATTAGGACGGCTCGTGACCTATATTGTTTGCACAAGTTAGTGGACGTTTCTGACCATTCTCAGTATTGGCGATTTTTGCGTAAGTTGGGTGTTGTTGGAGATACTATGGATTCCCCTCTTAAGTTTTTTTCTATCCAAGAACTTTCTCAGCATTTTGCATCAGTAAATAGTTGTCATCCATGCTGTAATCTTGCTAAGTTAAGGGAAATCTTGGCTATGGATTCGATATTAGATTATCCCTGCTTTGAATTGCAGTTTGTTACCCACGACCAAGTCAGTAAAGCTCTTTCATTATGCCTTCCTAAGGCCAAAAGTCGCAGTTCTGATGGTTTATCATTGATCTATTTTAAAGATATTTTTTCAACAATTATTCCTTTCTTGGTAGAGTTATTCAACTTATCGATACAAACAAATACGTACCCAGCTCTATGGAAACGAGCTTTGATAATTCCGCTTAGCAAGGTCCCTAAGCCTCTTTCGCCCTCCGATACGAGGCCGATTGCAAACCTTCCTCATTTTGCCAAAGTGTTTGATCATTTGGTTACGGAACAAATGACTAACCATCTAGAAAATAATAATATGCTGACATCCCTCCAATCTGGTTTTCGTAAGCATTTCAGTACTCAAACGGCTCTAATCAAAATAACAGATGATATACGATTGGCAATTGAGAAAGGCATGGTCACTTTTCTGTTACTATTTGATTTTAAGAAGGCGTTTGATACCATCGACCATACTGTTCTTCTGAAGATTCTTAAGGAACTAAACTTTAAAAATAGTACTATTGAATGGTTTTCCTCGTATTTATCTGGGCGATCTCAGGCTGTTATTGGTGAAGATGGACTTCCCTCTGAATTTGTCTCTTCGTCGTCGGGTGTTCCTCAGGGATCAACGCCGGGCCCCATCATTTTTCTCATATTTATAAATTCAATTGTAAACCAATTATTGTACTCGACAGGTATGCTGTTCGCTGATGATTTACAACTTTATGTGCATTGTAGCCCTTATGATTGTAATAATGCTCTAAATAAACTTTCTTTTGATGTTTTTATATCACTTAGTAATTATAATAATAATTTTTTTGTCAGTAATATGATGCATTAACTTATGTTACACATATATATCATAAAATATATATGTTTTAAGTATTTTTCGCAAGAATAGGGGAGTTTTTACAAAATCGCTCAAAAAGATAACTTTAATATAATGTAAAATTTAAGCTTGATCAATTTTCATGTTTTAATTTTTATTTAATTCCCAATGTTATCTAAAGCATTCATTAGAATTTGAAAATACTTGGGAAGAAAACGTGCTAGTCTTCGCGGAGAGAAAACGTGCTAGTCTTCGCGGAGAGCAAACATGCTAGTTTTCGCGGAGAAAAGGTCATACATGCTAGTTTTCGCGGAGCAAACCATAGACGTGTTAGTCTTCGCGGTAAAAACCCTAAACGTGCTGTTCTTCCATAAAGAAACTGATAACATACTACTTTTCGCGGAAGACGTAAAATGTGTGCTAGTCTTCGTAAGAGGCGACGAAATGATCTATCTTGGACATAATTGTTCCATTAAATACAATACCTGGCTAGACTATCTATCGGTAAAATCCGAAAGTTTATTCACAAAAAAAATTCTTCGCGAAATTTACACTCCAGTTGAACTTAGTCAACGCTCTATTAGTGGTAATAAAAAGTTCTTAACTCCTCGCGGACGCAACAGTCGGAAACTTATAACTCCCGAAAAATCAAATATTATTGGGAGTATGTTTTTTTTAAATTAATTGAAGGGCATGTTGAACCATGGAAAAAGACATTTCTTTATTTACTTCTTGTAAATAAAGAAAATCAACTTTTGGAAAAAACTTTCCGACAAACCATTACATTTGCTTTAAGGGTAGAGTACGATCGAAAATTTAAAAAGAATAAATTTTTTTTATTTCAAAAACAAGTTCTAATTGTTATGTAGAATGTGCGTAAATAATTTTTAATATTATAAAGCTTATGTGCCTACATAATTTCAGCATGAGATAATCTTCAGTTAATGCAATAATTCATGTATCTTAAACTTCGAAGCTAATTAACTCAAAAACTATTGTTTATACATTTAAAACATTCCTTGCAGGACAATTTTTATTGTATCCTCCTGAAATTTTGCCCACATCTTGAGGTATATATGAATTATAAAGTTACACAGCCTTTTTCGTTTAAAATTAAATGTGACCTTTTTATTACTATTTTTGAAATAAAAAATCTGACAGAAATTGCATTTTTATAGATACACCTTATTTGCTGTGTAAAGTTAAAGCTCTTATATGTATAAGTTTAAAATTTTTTCACCAACGTCCTTTGATAACTTTTACCCTGCAAGGAATTTCTTTAATTTGCAACTCTTTCAAGCCCACTTTTTAAAATATTTCAATTTTTTACTTGGGACTGCCATACCCAAATGTTACCGACCGAGCAAAAAAAAAAGATTTTTGCTTTTACTAACCATTCTATACAAATTTCTACAAAACCCAAATACAGAAGCACTAGATAATAACATAAGAAGCGTCTTTACAAAGTTTCAAGTCAATACATGCAGGACACCTTTAAAAAAGTTTGCACCGAAAAATTAGTGACATTCACATTAGAAATCATCGATAAAGAATATTTTTTATAATATATTTGATAAAGATGACATTTGACATAATATTTTATAAAAATTACAAAAATATTTTACTAACCATACTCGACCCTTAATGTACACCTGAATTTTTTCACATTTTTAAAGCAATAATTAAAGTATAATTCTTAGTCGTGGTTTGTAGCATTGTTTATTCTTAATTGTTCTTGAATAATTTTTTCTAAAAAAGTCAACTCATCAAGGCGAAAGTACAGATTTCTATAATTTTGGTCCAACATTACCTTAATTAGAAGAATAAACTTCAATACATTTTTTGCACGTAAATAAATAATTTGTTATTAAATTTTTCAGGATGCTTAAGGTATTATTTAAAGAAAAAAAAACATGCACCAGCTGATATTGAGAAAAAACTTCTTAAAAAAAATCATTACATAATGGAGGATATTAATAAAATTATTAAGTCAATAAAAACGGAAACAGAGAAACCTGTTAAAACAGATGATGACCATGATAAAGAACAGTCACATTAACTTCGCAGGAAAGAAAGGAATAAGAATGAAGTAAAATCTGAAGTATATTTTGTTTTAAATCAAAGAATTTGATTACGTTAATTTTTGGAGTGTTTTATTTTATTAAATAACATTATATATATACATTATATATGTATATACAGAAACGTGTTTTCTACTCAACAAAACTAGTTTTGAAGAATTACTTTCATACTTTAAAAAATATTAGACCTATAAATACCAAAATAAACTTTTGTCTGTAGTTATTACGAATGTTACACGTAATGGTAATATACGAGTTTTGCTTTGCTTAAAGGCAGTTTTTAGAAAGCAATTAATCAACCTAAAAGTTTAAAACATAAAAGTTTAAAACTAAAAAGTTTAATACTTAAAAAGACTAATTTTAATTTTAATAAAAAAAGTTAATTTTAGTAATAAAAGGTGTAATAACTTTTTCAGCAACATTCCAAGAGACTACTTGTTAGTATTATTAGATTATTATATACATGTACATAATGCATACTACATTATAAACGCAATATTTAAATAATAATACATTAAGCTAGTTAAGTAAATAAACGCCAGTCAGTTCCAAATTCCTACATCATATTGTTATCCCTATATTACAAATAAGAATCAATTCAGCCATAAAATAAAACCCGTTATTACTGATTGATTGAAAAATAATTTATTCATGCCTAGGTTAATATTTAAGACAAGGAGAAAACTATAAAATAATATTTAAATAATATAAGTAAGGTAAACTTAAATATACGCATAACGATTCATTGTAGGTTACCAAGTTCTAGATAGAATTAACATATAACGCTAAAAAATTACAAACGCATGTATAGAATTAACAGTATAGTAGACTAAAGAAAAAGATACAAACGTAAGAAGAGTTAGAATTAGAAATTAGTAATTGCGCATATAATCGCTTTCTAAAAATAGCTACGCCAGAGCTTAATCATATCTCCGCATGTAACGAATCCCATAGATCCATCGCTTTAATAGTAATCGAATGTTGATAGGTATTCGTACTTGCGACAGGGCGCTCAAAACATGAATTTTTAGTACGTTCAAAACAGAGTTAATACTTAGACTTATGCCCTAATCCACTATACTTGACCTGCAAATCTAACTGAATCCGCGAAAATACAACAAGTCCAAGTCCGCCATCGAGTGGAATGAAGTCAATCAAATCTCCGAAGGAGCCCAGTCCAGGTTGAAATCGACGCCAATCGAGCCCGTATTCGAAATCGAGTCCACAATCGAGGCCAATAGAACACCAAATTGATCCCAAAATGAAGCAACGATTGAGACCGACCCAGTTCGTCAAGGCCAATTGAGCGCAAAAGCGAGGCCGATCGAGATTTAAAATCGAGGCCGACCGAACCCAACATCGAGACTTATCGAGTCGCCAATTAAGTCCTCGATCAAAATCATCCAGCTGGAAATCGAGTTCCCGATAGAGGCCATCGAGCTGGTAATCAAGTTGCCAATCAAGGCCAATCGATCGCAAAATCAAGGCCAATCGAGCTCGAAATCAAGGCCGAAGGCTCGAGGCCGATCGAGCCCGAAATCGAGGCCAGTCGAGCTCGAAATCGAGGCCGATCCAGGCCGAAATTGTGGCTATTCCAGCTTGGATTCGACGTCGATCTAGCCCAAAATCGTGGCCTATTGAGATCAATATCGAGTCCGATCCAGCCCGAAATCGATGCCAATCGAGCTCGAAACCAAGGCCGAACAAGCCCGAAATCGAGGCCAATCTAGCTCGAAATCGAGTCCGATCCAGCCCGAAATCGAGGCCAATCGAGCTCGAAATCGAATCCAATCCACAGCCGGAAATTGAGGCCAATCGAGCTCGAAATCGAGTCCGATCCAGCCCGAAATCGAGTCCGCTCCACAGCCGGAAATCGAGGCCATTCGAGCTCGAAATCGAGTCCGATCCAGCCCGATATCGAGGCCAATCGAGCTCGAAATCGAGTCCGATCCACAGCCGGAAATCAAGGCCAATCGAGCTAGAAAACAAGGCCGATCCAGCCCGAAATCGAGGCCAGTCTAGCTTGTAATCGAGGTTAATCGAGCTCGAAATTGAGTCCGAACCACAGCCCGAAATCGAAGCCAATCGAGCTCGAAATCAAGGCCGAACCAGCCCGAAATCGAGGGCAATCGAACTCGAAATCAAACCCGATCCACAGCCGGAAATCGAGGCCAATCTAGCTCGAAATCAAGGCCGATCCACAGCCCGAAATCGAGGCCAATCTAGCTCGAAATCAAGGCCGCTCCACAGCCCGAAATCGAGGCCAATCGAGCTCGAAATCGAGCCCGATTGAGCTCGAAATCAAGGCCGATCCAACCCGAAATCGAGGCCAATCGAGTTCGAAATCGAGGCCAATCGAGCTCGAAATCAAGGCCGATCTAGCTCAAAATCGAGTCCGATCAAGCCCGAAATCGAGGCCAATCGAAATCGAAATCGAGCCCGATCCACAGCCGGAAATCGAGGCCAATCGAGCTCGAAATCAAGGCCGATCTAGCTCAAAATCGAGTCCGATCCAGCCCGAAATCGAGGCCAATCGAACTCGAAATCGAGCCCGATCCACAGCCGGAAATCGAGGCCAATCGAGCTCGAAATCAAGGCCGATCCAGCCCAATATCGAGGCCAATCTAGCTCGAAATCAAGGCCGATCCACAGCCCGAAATCGAGGCCAATCGTGCTCAAAATCGAGTCCGATCCAGCTCGAAATCGAGGCCAATCGAGCTCGAAATCGAGTCCGATCCACAGACCTAAATCGAGGCCAATCGAGCTCGAAATCGAGTCCGATCCAGCTCGAAATCGAGGCCAATCGAGCTCGAAATCGAGTCCGATCCACAGCCGGAAATCGAGGCCAATCGAGCTCTAAATCAAGGCCGATCCAGCCCGAAATTGAGGCCAATCGAGCTCGAAAACGAATCCGATCCACAGCCGGAAATCGAGGCCAATCGAGCTCGAAATCGAGTCCGATCCACAGCCGGAAATCAAGGCCAATCGAGCTCGAAATCGAGGCCGATCCAACCCGAAATCGAGGCCAATCGAGCTCGAAATCGAGGCCAATCGAGCTCGAAATCAAGGCCGATCTAGCTCAAAATCGAGTCCGATCCAACCCGAAATCGAGGCCAATCGAGCTCGAAATCGAGGCCAATCGAGCTCGAAATCAAGGCCGATCTAGCTCAAAATCGAGTCCGATCCAGCCCGAAATCGAGGCCAATCGAACTCGAAATCGAGCCCGATCCACAGCCGGAAATCGAGGCCAATCGAGCTCGAAAACAAGGCCGATCCAGCCCAATATCGAGGCCAATCTAGCTCGAAATCAAGGCCGATCCACAGCCCGAAATCGAGGCCAATCGAGCTCAAAATCGAGTCCGATCCAGCTCGAAATCGAGGCCAATCGAGCTCGAAATCGAGTCCGATCCACACCCGGAAATCGAGGCCAATCGAGCTCTAAACAAGGCCGATCCAGCCCGAAATTGAGGCCAATCGAGCTCGAAATTAAGGTCGATCCAGCCCGAAATCGAGTCCGATCCACAGCCGGAAATCGAGGCCAATCAAGCTCAAAATCAAATCCAATCCACAGCCGGAAATCAAATCCAATCCACAGCCGGAAATCGAGGCCAATCGAGCTCGAAATCGAGGCCGATCCAACCCGAAATCGAGGCCAATCGAGCTCGAAATCGAGGCCAATCGAGCTCGAAATCAAGGCCGATCTAGCTCAAAATCGAGTCCGATCCAGCCCGAAATCGAGGCCAATCGAACTCGAAATCGAGCCCGATCCACAGCCGGAAATCGAGGCCAATCGAGCTCGAAATCAAGGCCGATCCAGCCCGATATCGAGGCCAATCTAGCTCGAAATCAAGGCCGATCCACAGCCCGAAATCGAGGCCAATCGAGCTCAAAATCGAGTCCGATCCAGCTCGAAATCGAGGCCAATCGAGCTCGAAATCGAGTCCGATCCACAGCCCGAAATCGAGGCCAATCGAGCTCGAAATCGAGTCCGATCCAGCTCGAAATCGAGGCCAATCGAGCTCGAAATCGAGTCCGATCCACAGCCGGAAATCGAGGCCAATCGAGCTCTAAATCAAGGCCGATCCAGCCCGAAATTGAGGCCAATCGAGCTCGAAAACGAATCCGATCCACAGCCGGAAATCGAGGCCAATCGAGCTCGAAATCGAGTCCGATCCACAGCCGGAAATCAAGGCCAATCGAGCTCGAAATCGAGGCCGATCCAACCCGAAATCGAGGCCAATCGAGCTCGAAATCGAGGCCAATCGAGCTCGAAATCAAGGCCGATCTAGCTCAAAATCGAGTCCGATCCAACCCGAAATCGAGGCCAATCGAGCTCGAAATCGCGGCCAATCGAGCTCGAAATCAAGGCCGATCCAGCCCGAAATTGAGGCCAATCGAGCTCGAAATCAAGTCCGATCCACAGCCGGAAATCGAGGCCAATCGAGCTCGAAATCAAGGCCGCTCCACAGCCCGAAATCGAGGCCAATCGAGCTCGAAATCGAGCCCGATTGAGCTCGAAATCGAAGCCGATCCAACCCGAAATCGAGGCCAATCGAGCTCGAAATCGAGGCCAATCGAGCTCGAAATCAAGGCCGATCTAGCTCAAAATCGTGTCCGATCCAGCCCGAAATCGAGGCCAATCGAAATCGAAATCGAGCCCGATCCACAGCCGGAAATCGAGGCCAATCGAGCTCGAAATCAAGGCCGATCTAGCTCAAAATCGAGTCAGATCCAGCCCGAAATCGAGGCCAATCGAACTCGAAATCGAGCCCGATCCACAGCCGGAAATCGAGGCCAATCGAGCTCGAAATCAAGGCCGATCCAGCCCAATATCGAGGCCAATCTAGCTCGAAATCAAGGCCGATCCACAGCCCGAAATCGAGGCCAATCGAGCTCAAAATCGAGTCCGATCCAGCTCGAAATCGAGGCCAATCGAGCTCGAAATCGAGTCCGATCCACAGCCCGAAATCGAGGCCAATCGAGCTCGAAATCGAGTCCGATCCAGCTCGAAATCGAGGCCAATCGAGCTCGAAATCGAGTCCGATCCACAGCCGGAAATCGAGGCCAATCGAGCTCTAAATCAAGGCCGATCCAGCCCGAAATTGAGGCCAATCGAGCTCGAAAACGAATCCGATCCACAGCCGGAAATCGAGGCCAATCGAGCTCGAAATCGAGTCCGATCCACAGCCGGAAATCAAGGCCAATCGAGCTCGAAATCGAGGCCGATCCAACCCGAAATCGAGGCCAATCGAGCTCGAAATCGAGGCCAATCGAGCTCGAAATCAAGGCCGATCTAGCTCAAAATCGAGTCCGATCCAACCCGAAATCGAGGCCAATCGAGCTCGAAATCGAGGCCAATCGAGCTCGAAATCGAGGCCAATCGAGCTCGAAATCAAGGCCGATCTAGCTCAAAATCGAGTCCGATCCAGCCCGAAATCGAGGCCAATCGAACTCGAAATCGAGCCCGATCCACTGCCGGAAATCGAGGCCAATCGAGCTCGAAAACAAGGCCGATCCAGCCCAATATCGAGGCCAATCTAGCTCGAAATCAAGGCCGATTCACAGCCCGAAATCGAGGCCAATCGAGCTCAAAATCGAGTCCGATCCAGCTCGAAATCGAGGCCAATCGAGCTCGAAATCGAGTCCGATCCACACCCGGAAATCGAGGCCAATCGAGCTCTAAACAAGGCCGATCCAGCCCGAAATTGAGGCCAATCGAGCTCGAAATTAAGGCCGATCCAGCCCGAAATCGAGTCCGATCCACAGCCGGAAATCGAGGCCAATCAAGCTCAAAATCAAATCCAATCCACAGCCGGAAATCAAATCCAATCCACAGCCGGAAATCGAGGCCAATCGAGCTCGAAATCGAGGCCGATCCAACCCGAAATCGAGGCCAATCGAGCTCGAAATCGAGTCCGATCCAGCTCGAAATCGAGGCCAATCGAGCTCGAAATCGAGTCCGATCCACAGCCCGAAATCGAGGCCAATCGAGCTCGAAATCGAGTCCGATCCAGCTCGAAATCGAGGCCAATCGAGCTCGAAATCGAGTCCGATCCACAGCCGGAAATCGAGGCCAATCGAGCTCTAAATCAAGGCCGATCCAGCCCGAAATTGAGGCCAATCGAGCTCGAAAACGAATCCGATCCACAGCCGGAAATCGAGGCCAATCGAGCTCGAAATCGAGTCCGATCCACAGCCGGAAATCAAGGCCAATCGAGCTCGAAATCGAGGCCGATCCAACCCGAAATCGAGGCCAATCGAGCTCGAAATCGAGGCCAATCGAGCTCGAAATCAAGGCCGATCTAGCTCAAAATCGAGTCCGATCCAACCCGAAATCGAGGCCAATCGAGCTCGAAATCGAGGCCAATCGAGCTCGAAATCGAGGCCAATCGAGCTCGAAATCAAGGCCGATCTAGCTCAAAATCGAGTCCGATCCAGCCCGAAATCGAGGCCAATCGAACTCGAAATCGAGCCCGATCCACAGCCGGAAATCGAGGCCAATCGAGCTCGAAAACAAGGCCGATCCAGCCCAATATCGAGGCCAATCTAGCTCGAAATCAAGGCCGATTCACAGCCCGAAATCGAGGCCAATCGAGCTCAAAATCGAGTCCGATCCAGCTCGAAATCGAGGCCAATCGAGCTCGAAATCGAGTCCGATCCACACCCGGAAATCGAGGCCAATCGAGCTCTAAACAAGGCCGATCCAGCCCGAAATTGAGGCCAATCGAGCTCGAAATTAAGGCCGATCCAGCCCGAAATCGAGTCCGATCCACAGCCGGAAATCGAGGCCAATCAAGCTCAAAATCAAATCCAATCCACAGCCGGAAATCAAATCCAATCCACAGCCGGAAATCGAGGCCAATCGAGCTCGAAATCGAGGCCGATCCAACCCGAAATCGAGGCCAATCGAGCTCGAAATCGAGGCCAATCGAGCTCGAAATCAAGGCCGATCTAGCTCAAAATCGAGTCCGATCCAGCCCGAAATCGAGGCCAATCGAACTCGAAATCGAGCCCGATCCAGCCCGAAATTGAGGCCAATCGAGCTCGAAATTAAGGTCGATCCAGCCCGAAATCGAGTCCGATCCACAGCCGGAAATCGAGGCCAATCAAGCTCAAAATCAAATCCAATCCACAGCCGGAAATCAAATCCAATCCACAGCCGGAAATCGAGGCCAATCGAGCTCGAAATCGAGGGCCGATCCAACCCGAAATCGAGGCCAATCGAGCTCGAAATCGAGGCCAATCGAGCTCGAAATCAAGGCCGATCTAGCTCAAAATCGAGTCCGATCCAGCCCGAAATCGAGGCCAATCGAACTCGAAATCGAGCCCGATCCACAGCCGGAAATCGAGGCCAATCGAGCTCGAAATCAAGGCCGATCCAGCCCGATATCGAGGCCAATCTAGCTCGAAATCAAGGCCGATCCACAGCCCGAAATCGAGGCCAATCGAGCTCGAAATCGAGTCCGATCCAGCTCGAAATCGAGGCCAATCGAGCTCAAAATCGAGTCCGATCCACAGCCGGAAATCGCGGCCAATCGAGCTCTAAATCAAGGCCGATCCAGCCCGAAATTGAGGCCAATCGAGCTCGAAAATCAAGGTCCGATCCACAGCCGAATCGAGGCCAATCGAGCTCGAAATTAAGGCCGATCCAGCCCGAAATCGTGGCCAATCTAGCTCGAAATTGAGTCCGATCCACAGCCGGAATCGAGTCAAAAACGAGGGCAAAATCGGTCGAATCCAGCCCGAATCGGGCCATTACCCGATATCGAGGCCAATCGAGCTCGAAATCGAGTCCGATCCACAGCCGAAATCGAGGCCAATCGAGCTCGAAATCAAGGCCGATCCAGCCCGAAATCGAGGCCAATCGAGCTCGAAATCGAGGCCAATCGAGCTCGAAATTAAGGCCGATCCAGCCCGAAATCGTGGCCAATCTAGCTCGAAATTGAGTCCGATCCACAGCCCGAAATCGAAGCCAATCGAGCTCGAAATCAAGGCCGATCCAGCCCGAAATCGAGGCCAATCGAGCTCGAAATCGAGTCCGATCCAGCCCGAAATCGAGGCCAATCGAGCTCGAAATCGAGTCCGATCCACAGCCCGAAATCGAGTCCGATCCAGCCCGAAATCGAGGCCAGTTAAGCTTGAAATCGAAGCCAATCGAGCTCGAAATCGAGGCCAATCGAGCTCAAAATCGAGTCCGATCCAGCCCGAAATCGAGGCCAATCGAGCTCGAAATCAAGGCCGATCCACAGCCCGAAATCGAGGCCAATCGAGCTCGAAATCAAGGCCGATCCAGCCCGATATCGAGGCCAATCTAGCTCGAAATCAAGGCCGATCCACAGCCCGAAATCGAGGCCAATCGAGCTCGAAATCGAGTCCGATTCAGCTCGAAATCGAGGCCAATCGAGCTCAAAATCGAGTCCGATCCACAGCCGGAAATCGCGGCCAATCGAGCTCTAAATCAAGGCCGATCCAGCCCGAAATTGAGGCCAATCGAGCTCGAAATCAAGTCCGATCCACAGCCGGAAATCGAGGCCAATCGAGCTCGAAATTAAGGCCGATCCAGCCCGAAATCGTGGCCAATCTAGCTCGAAATTGAGTCCGATCCACAGCCGGAAATCGAGTCAAAACGAGGCAAAATCGAGTCGAATCCAGCCCGAAATCGAGGCCAGTTAAGCTTGAAATCGAAGCCAATCGAGCTCGAAATCAAGGCCGATCCAGCCCGAAATCGAGGCCAGTCGAGTTCGAAATCGAGTCCGATCCAACCCGAAATCGAGGTCAATCGAGCTCGAAATCGAGTCTGATCCACAGCCCGAAATCGAGTCAAATCGAGGCAAAATCGAGTCGAATCCAGCTCGATTTTTTCAACAGGGGACAGATTGCGACCGACCACCGACTTTGTGAGACGCAAATTTCACGCAATACCGCAATTTTAAGGGGCTACGTGGGTGTCCGAGGGATCCAGGACACAAGCGTCCAGGTGAGCCGTGCTCCTTCCTCCCAAATCCAGCTTCCTTGAAGTGTGTGTGCGCGCCGCGTGGTTAGGTGCGGGACGGCCCGCAATCGCGCGAACGCGAGCGACCGCGGCCAACGTGACTGGCAATTTTGAACGGCAAAGCCGCTGCTTTGCCGTGTATTACTCGTGAGCACCTTGACTGCAATAAACCTGCAATCGTTTAATTAGTTCTTTTGTTTTATTCGTGACTCCACCCTAATCCCCAGTGGACACGTCACAGTGTATATAAAATTATGTTTATATATATATGTATTACGTATACACATAGTTTTTTTTATATGATTTTCATTAAGTTTTACTGTGTGATATGAGTTATTCGAATATATAGTTAAGTAAGCATTACATAATAGCGGAAGCTCTTGTCCATTATTTGTCCAATGCTGGCAGTGTTTGAAAATAATAGAATAATAACTATTTTTGGATGGTAAATAATTTTTATTTATTATCTAGTTAATTTATTTATTGTATAAGATTTATATTTTATTTATTTTTGAAAACATTAAGTTGTCAATAACTAAGTAATATTTATTTTTTTACATTTTATGTTTTAAATTGTCGAATACATTATAATTAAATTTAAAGATAATTTATAATATAATTATGAATTATATTATATTATTATTATTATATTCCAGATATAACCGTATAGATACAATGTACATTGTATATACTAAATACTGTTGTTAAATATGTGCCTGCCATTTGAATTCGTGGTTGAATTGTCAAATCTTATCATGACAGACACACACGGTGAAAACGTGCACTGTACATAGCATTACTGCACTCCTGTAATTATTCTTGTGTATTAATATTGTATAAACAAATATTTACAGAAGTAGTGCTGATACAAGTTCAAACAAAGGTTTCTTAGCTAGTAGTTACGGCAGTGCTCCGCAATCATTGTCAACTTTTCAACATCCTAGTCATTCGTTATTGAAAGTAAACGGTTTCACTCAACAAGTGCATCATAAATATCATTCACATTGTTTAGAAGGTAAGATATTAAAAAATCTTGAATTTACATTTTGTAACTAAGTTATAAATTCTTGATGTGATGATGATTATTATAATTTTTTCTTTTCTTAGCTAAAGAAATCAAGTTGACATAAATCACGTTGTTGTATTCATTATTTATAAAATTTACATAAAGTCATCATTCACTTTAGAATTCATGGAATCTCTTTTTATTTCAGAGTGTAAATAACTTGGTATGGAGAAAAAGGTGAATGCACTCTTCCAATTTTGGTCATTTCTCTTAAAGAATTTCAATTGCACTATGTAGGAAGAGTTTAGGACAATAACTTATGGAGATGTATGTGAAGGATATGAAGGATATTGTTATGTGTTTAAGTCTTTGTCTTGAATTTTTTTTATAATTACGGTTTAGAACAAAAATTCAGACCACAACTTTATAAAGATTTTTAAGTGGAAACAGCGAAAAATTATAAAAGTAGTAAGTGCATTTATCTACATAAGATATATATTCAGGATTTTTAGATAGAAATTGTATTTTACGCTACAAATAAAATTTATATTTTGAAATCGTTTTATTGAATTATATTATTAAAAAAAATTAAATAAAAAAATATTGCCGTAAAGATTAAAATCATCTTTGTAAATAAAACATAGGTATATAAGATTTAAATTAATTTTATTTAGATCAAGTTTATGGACTGGCAAAATTCTGGGCGTTTTTAAAGTATTATAAGTACTTAGATCAACTTCTTGTTGACACTAATTATAAGAATATTTCCATAAATTTAAAACTATCGAAGATTTTAGAGAAGTAGAGGTGAATTAAGTTTTTAAAAAATTTTCTATAATTTATTGGAAATTATTGATTTTATGTTAAGATTGGATATTTTTTAAGTAAACTTTAAATGAAAGATTTGTGTTAATTTGCGAATTTTTAAATCTCGATTATCCAAATTATCATTAAATAAACATAATTGTATACTTTATAAATCTTAGCCTTAAATTAAATGAATTCTCGAGATCACTAGCTGCTAATCGCCGCAACAGAAGCGTATTGGAAAGCGCAAGCGGTATTGAAGCTTCATCATCGGGAAATCGTAGACGCCGATTACCATCGGATCAGATGGATCGAACATGGTATCACTGCCGACAGCAAATAATTCCACAGCGTCTACGTTGCAAGCTCAACTTCATCAAGCTCAAAAACAAAACGTAAACCTCTCGTAATATTGCAATAGATCGGGCTCTGGCAGACTCTGTCACCCCAGAAGACATCATTGTCATCGAACCAACTTCAACAAGGGTAATCGAAAAATAGACACGATTCGGACACTATGGGTAAATCTGAAGAAGTTGTCAAGACTACGAAAAAATAAATGAGCTTACGAGTGGTAAGTCAACGATGATGGAACACTTTGAGAACACATGTAGATAAAATTTTCTGCATTACTAATTTTTAAAATTTGGTCATTATAATTTAACAGGGTGCTTCGACATCACTACAATTATTACTATCGTTGAGCTTGAACAGTGGTCCCGGTCTACAGCAATCGCAGCAGCTACCACCTCTATTACCAACGCGGCCATTTGCGTCATTAAGTAATACTGTTTGTACTAGACATAATGTCTAGTTAACTTTATCAACAACGTCGCTCAAACAATAACAGTCGTCATCATTTCAGTCAAAGTATTCGTTATCTAGCGATTCATTTCCTAAATAAAGAAATGCCTAATTACAAAGGCATGTACCAGAATTATTCTAACCACGAGGTAGTTTTCATTTTCGATTGTTTTTTTTATAATATATCTGTAATTTTATAATAAAATAATTAGTGAATTTGATTTATAGATTAGGAGACAAAGTGATAAAGATATATCGAAAATCAATGTCATCAAATGTACTGAATAATATGAAGATACAAGAAACAAACGGTTTTAACCAAAAATTCAAACTTCAGAGAAAAAAATAGATAGTTCGAACGAAAAATGTGTTATAAAATTGTAAAAGTGAACTGAAAATACTTCTATAGTTTGCTTTGAATCTACTTATTACATTAATTGAATTTACTTTTAATGTTTATTTAGTTTGGAATGTGTAATATAGAATAAAATAATATTTTATTTTATTATTATTATTAATAATGTTTATAGCTGTATGAACCCTCCCCGGGTTCTTGGTAAGCTGAAAAATAAAAAAAATTAATAATGTTTATTTTTTTCTCTGGAGTTTGAATGTTTTATTAAAACTGTTTGCTGCTTGTGTTTTTATATTATTCAGTATAGTTGATGACATCGACTTTCGATATATCTTTATCACTCTGTCTTCTAATCTATAAATCAAATTCAGTAATTTATATATTATTTATATTACATTATAAGTTTAAAAGAAACGTCTATATTTTCCAGGGAAATCGATTCATCATTGAGACGACACAGTTTACCGAATCTCCTAACTGGTTTCATACCATAATTCGCAAGTGACCGTTCAACGTATCTCGCTCACTAACTTGCAGGTAAGAATTCAGCGGCAATTCCTGACAAATTTCTTCTGATTCTCAATTTGATTATTACTTGGCGTGTTACAATGGCTTTTTCTCAGGATCAATAACATTAAATACTGCTTGACTGACTTGTCTGTTTGTACCACCTAAATTTAGTGCCTACTACAAGAAATTACTTGTTACTTCATTATCGTTCTCTATTTTCCAAAATATACTTATGATGGTTCAATAACCCGCTGCATCAACATCCAAATAAACGAATTCGATTTCGCCTTCGTTATAATGTCATTAAGATATCTTAAGTCAACCAACGTTATCTATTTTTTACGTTTACATTTTAAAGGTTTGATATTATTTTCTTGATATATATATACTAATTTATTGCAATTCCTTAAAAAACAAGTATTTTTTTATTAAAAACATTTAATTTATTACTTTTTCTTTTCTTTTACAGCATTTAAGATAATAATAGTATTATCAATAATAACTATTAATTGATTAATTTGAGACTCTGGTGGTTGTACTATCAATTTTTGTTTATTCGTCAAATTTTTATAAAAACGACGTTTCGGTCATCTCGGCAATTACACCATGACCCTCTTCAGGTTCACTGTTATTCGAAATATATGAATAATTATAATAAACTCATTTTACTATCTCCAGAGTCAATATACTATAAAATAACTATTAATACTGATTTTTTTTAAATCGAAAAAAGACTTATAAAAAAAACTAATGGATAAAACATTATAATACAAAAGAAAATATCACCAATAGCACCAAGTTTTCGTCTAGTTACAGCTGAAATATGGTTCTACCGACCTTGTTACAGCAGAACAAAAATATGATTCCATCGATCTTACTAGAAATAGAACCAGCACAATCCGAAGGGTAGAGGAAACTACTCTTAAAATTTCAGCCAAATCAGTAGAAAATTTTTCAAGATATTTGTAAAACATCGAAAGATTTAATTATCAAATTGATGATATTAGCGACTTTGCGAGTCTCTAGCGCCAAAACAGTCAAAAAATCATGTATTATGTTAAATAGAAAAAAGTTGCGTCTTTTTAATAGAAACATTTTGTCAATATGAAGTTTTTCGTTAAGATTTGTATATTTTGAGATATTGTACAGGGAATGAATATAAGCCGTTTTTAGATAAATGTAAACTTTGTTATAGCTTAAATAAGATTCCGCCGATGTTGCTGGAAATAGAACCAGCATCTTCTTATATGTAGAGAAAACTACCCTCACGGTTTCAGCTAAATCGGATAATAACTTTTTGAGATATTTGTGGAACAACGATTTTCTTATTTTTCAATTTTCTGATATTTGCGTTTTTGCGAGTTTCTAGCGCCAAAACAGTCAAAAATCATGTATTATGTTAAATAGAAAAAAGTTGCGTCTTTTTAATAGAAACATTTTGTCAATAGTAAGGTTTTCGCTAAGATTTGTATATTTTGAGATATTGTACAGAGAAGGAATGTAAGCCGTTTTTCGATAAATGTAAACTTTGTTATAGCTTAAATATGATTCCGCTGATGTTGCTGGAATAGAACCAGCACCTTCCTATATGTAGAGAAAACTACCCTCAAGGTTTCAGCTAAATCGGATAATAACTTTTTGAGATATTTGTGGAACAACGATTTTTTTATTTTTCAATTTTCTGATATTTGCGTCTTTGCGAGTCTAGCGTCAAAAATAGTGGAAAAAATATACTATGTTAAATGGGAGAAAGCTGCGTCTTTTTAATATGAACATTTTATGTCTTTACATTTTTTTTCGTAGAAGGTGTCTATTTCGAGATATTGTACAAAGAGTGAAAAAAATCCGTTATTTAAAGACATGTAAACTTTGTTATAACTTTAATATGACTTCACTATTAAGGCTGGAAATAGAACCAGCACCTTCTTAAAAGTAGAGAAAACTACCCTCAAAATTTCAGCCAAATCGGGTAATAACTTTTTGAGATATTCGTGGAACAACACTTTTTTCGATGACAAAAATATAAGGCTCTCCCGTATAACGGTCGTGCCTAAAAACTTATAAAAGACATTTGTTTAAGAAATCAAAAATAGTGTTAAATTTTTCCTTGTGCCAAGGCGATCACATTAGTTTAGTAAAGAATCATGTGTATTAAATATTTTTCCCAGGATAAGGGTTTTTTTTGCATAAAAAGTTACATTTTACTTATAAAATTTTAATATTATGTGGATGCAAGTTTGAATTATCTAGATATAAGTTATTTAGTAGTTCTCAGTTACTATTATTTTTAAATTGTTAATTTACAAAATAAAAAGACTATTTTTCATTTTCTTGAGGGTCACTAGGTTGTTTAGTGTAAATAAATTAAAAAACCTTTACGTTAAGTATATACAACACCTCATTTGCAAAATTTGTCAACCTTTTCAGGGTAAACAAAACAATTTTTATTTTTAAATTACACAAACCAAAAAAGAATAATACGAAACTTTAATTAGATTAACACAATAACAGTTTACCTTGTTAAAGGGGTTCTCAATATTTGATGAATAATTAATAAAAAAATAAAACAGGATATGTATAAATAAGAAAAGAGGCGATTTCGTTTATCGATAATCTAACTGTACTGAAATTCAGATTAAAATACTATTGAGTTTTCTTACCAAAAATATTAAAGCTTTCTACCTCGTTGAGGTTGGGTTCACATTTTTAAAAAGTTAATTCGATTTTTTTATGTTTGAACACATCCCCACATATACAGGCTAGGTGAAATTTAGTCTACTCGGAAAGTTTTCCTACTCCGCTTAAAGTGACGTATTGCAGGAGAGTTGTCCGCGACAATCTGCGCAGAAAGAGGCAGGAATTTTGAAACTCGGTTTAAAATATAAATGACTAACTTGTTATAGATAATAAATATTAATAAATAAATAATAATTTATGCCGTATAATCAATTGATTTAATGAGAAAATGTGTAAATTGTAAATTTGTATAAAACGTTTAGTGTATGATAATATATTGGTTGCTAAAAATTGTGTATTAAGAAGTAATATTAATAAATAATTTAATAATATGCGTATAAATGATTGAAAACAAATTTTAAACAATAAAATGTATAATTTTAACACGTGAATAATGAATATTTAGTTAAACGATTAAGTAAATGTGAGTCAAGTACGTTGGGAAAATGATATATTTATTACAATAATTAAAAAAAAATTAAAACAGTGAATTAGTTTGGGTGATCACTAATTACGTATCAAATATTAATATAAGAAATTACAAGTATTAGTAGTATTTGTAAGATGCGTGAAAGTAATAAAAGTACATTATAATTGTAATATATAATGATTCTATTGTGCGAGTCTTTAACGAATAATAATTATTAATACATTGCTTCCCGCGTAAAAATATAAACTATTGCCTCTATATTGCAGAGCAATGGGCAATAATTATTGCAAACATATTGCCAATATGTTGCCGCGACAATTGGCAATGTATTGCCAACATACCGCCAAACGTACAACCGCCCATATCTTTGCCAAATATTGGCAATAGTTATTATCTTACCTTTTGTAAACTATTACCAATATGTTGGCCATATCTCATAAATTTAAAAAAAAAAAATAAAAAAAAATATTAGCCAGCCGCGGGATTTGAACCTTCGATCTTTAGGTCCGAAAGCTGACTCTTTACCATAATTGAGCCATTTTGTTATTTTGTTATTAAGAGTTAATTTCAGGCTATAAAGAACAGTTGAAAGTGTGGTTAAAAAATTTCTAAATCCAAAATTTTATGAATTCAACTGTTCTTTATAGCCTGAAATTAACTCTTAATAACAAAATAACAAAATGCCCGAGTAGAAATGTTAGCCAGGTCGCCTGAATTAGAAAACAGGGCCTGAAAAGGCCGCCTGTTAAGGACCGGGATACGAATGTAATGGAATTTAAGTCAGGGCCTAATTTTGTTAGTTCGGATGTGAGGTTATAGTAAAAGTCAATTTTGTTAGTTCGAATGTGAGGTTAGTAATAGTATCTACAAATTATATAGTAGTGTATATAAATTTTCGGGTTAGAATTTTATCAAGAGTTTTTTATAAATATAAAATGAATAAAAAAATTGATAAGGCTCAGAAGCTTAATTTACTAAGAGTTCGAAGGTATCGATTGAAAAGGAAAATACAATATATAAATAGTGAAAGTTTAAAAAAACACTTTAATAATATAAAAGTTTATGCAGTATTATATTGCTTTAAATATGTGAAAAGATTTAATTTTGTATTGTATAAAAAAAGTGCAAAGTTATTAATATTATAATATATTAAGATTGTTGTAATTATTTGGAAATTATATTAAACCATATATTTTAATTATATTATCTATAATATTTATGTTTAATAAATATTAATGTATTAAAATGCATTTTATTCTATTTACAAAACCTATACGCACACACACGCACACACACACACACACACACACACACACACACACACACACACACACACACACACACACATGCATGTACGCACGCCTAATTAACCTTATATTTATAATTTTATATTAGTATATTTTGTGGTTTTTAAGATTACAAAGCTGATATAAGATATCGTTTTATTAACCTTTAGAGGACGGGATGGCCCCTATACGGGCCATGCCCATGATCGACCCTTTACATATGTTAGTTTAGAGATGTGAGACATCACATAAACTCGATTTCTATAGAAAAGTGAGAGAAAACAGTAAACCCAAATCCCCGTCCTCTAAAGGTTAAAAGTGATCCGATGTTTTTAGACATTAATTTTATTGAAAAAAGAAGCTTTTTTGAACCAGAAAATTCCCGTCCTCTAAAGGTTAACAATTAAAAACAAATGTAAAATAACAAATACATTCAGATTTAGTTTTTACTACTAATTCAGTGCCTTAATATCACCTGAACATACCCACAAAATAGTATTACATAAACAGGCCCTAATCTCCACCCCATTACATTTTGTAAAGGCCCTTTACAGGCACCTGTTCAGGGCCTTTTAATATTCGTCAGGTACCTGAACAGGGCCTTCTTTTTGCCTGGAAATCATTTCTACTCGGGTGGCTCAATGGTAAAGAGTCAGCTTTCGGACGTAAAGATCGAAGGTTCAAATCCCGCGGCTGGCTAATATTTTTTTTAATTTTTTTTTTAAATTTATGAGGTATGGCCAACATATTGGTAATAGTTTACAAAAGGTAAGATAGTAACTATTGCCAATATTTGGCAAAGATATGGGAGGATGCTGTTTGGCGGTATGTTGGCAATACATTGCCAATTGTCGCGGCAACATATTGGCAATATGTTTGCAATAACTATTGCCCATTGCTCTGCAATATAGTGGCAATAGTTTATATTTTTACGCGGGTTGAATAACAAGTAAAGTAAAGTTAGTATCTTTCAATTACGTATAATTGTGCATATGTACCGACCGTACCTTAAAGGATAAAACAGGCTTTTCTGAAGGCACGAAGTTACCGACAGTAATCATGAATGCTCCTTGTTATGACTGGAAGTAAATAAGTCGACTTACCTGTTACCATTTAATGTTTCTATTTTGCGACGAGTTGATAGATGGCGTTGATGTATATAAAGTGTTCATGTTGTTTTAAACTATTTATCATGCAACTGGTAATATTTTTTTTATATTAATAATAAACTCTGTATTAGTATCTCACTTAATTGTTCAACATTTTTAATAATCTCTAAAATTTGATAAGTTGTATAATTGTAAAATTAAAGACAAACGCAGAGGCACAACAAACATGTCCAGCAGTAGGTTAGCAACAAAAGCATATAACGAAAGTAAAAGTAAATGGTTTATTTATACTACTGATGTTGATATTACCCACGGATGTAATTGAGACGGTATCTTTGGGACAAACATTCTTTCTAACACAGACGGATACCATATTACCTAAGACATATAGCTTGTCTAAAACACACAAAAGAGATATACCAATCAGACCTCGTATTGGCAATCCAACATGTTGACTTTCCAAGCATATTGATAAAATTTTGAAAAAGAATCTTGAGTTAATAAATAAAATAAAAAACTGTTACATTTCCCAGGGCTACATTCTAGCAAGTTTAGACGTTGTTTCGTTATTTATGAACATATACCTGAAAAATTGTATTTCTAAAGTATTGAAAAGTGGTATCATTTAATAGGTGGTAAATATAATATACCATTAAATAAATTATTGGATATCATAGGTTTTTTGATGAATAATTCCTTTTTTCATTGGGATGGTATTGACTACAGGCAAATTTTTGGAACTCCGATGGGAAGCTTTGTATACTGACTTACTAGGAGAGGCCACGGTCTTCGGATCACAGATCTTAACTAAACTTTAAGATATGCTTTGTAACATAAAAATATGAAGAAAGCCAGATTTTAGAACCTAACGCGTTAATTTATCCAAGTTATGGCTAACTAAATCCCACACTGAGAGAAAAAAAGGTTAATTTTACTATAAAATTACCAGAAAATATAAATATAAATCTATAATTTATAATAAGTTAGACTTTAAGATACGGTTGTATCAAATAAAAAGGTAGTTAAAATATTATTTTTCATACTTTATTTTGGTATAAAACAAATTATATCTGTTTTATATAATGTACATAGTTTCATTTTTGCACATATGTATGTAATATTCTTTACACAAATGTATTTCCTTTAAACAATACAATTTTATTTTTTGTGTTTCGATGATTTTCTTTAGTCTTCAACAAATGAAAGAACACCTCATCCTCCATATCTATAAACTCATCTGTAAATAAAAAGTATTATAATATTGTTAAACGTTTATTATGTTATCTTTATTTTATAACTACTTTAAATAAATGAACTTACTTTAAAAAACCAGTACGTAGTAATAGTAGACTCTTTACACTTTGATCTTTCGACGTCCATGTCTTTCGACGACAAACACTACACTGATGGACGTGTTTCGAAATACGTATAAAGGAATTTAGTTATTGTATACATACATAAGTATCTTATTCGGAATTTTACCCCCTAAAAAAATCATGTTTTTAACCCAATCCATTAAAAAATGCATAAAATAGTTTTTAAGCAAAAAATTTTTATTTCACAATTTGTGTCACGATTACACAACATAATTTCAACTTGCTTTTGTACAGGCTAATAACCCAACCATCCATAAACCTTTTTATCGAGCTGAATTTGTTTTTGGGTTAAACGTTATTAAAAAATTAAAATCGTCATTCACAGCCGGAGTCTTCTTCTTTCTTTAACAATCCTTTATCCCAAAAGGTTACTTGAGGACCACTGTGTCTGCATATGTGGTTTTTTTTAAATCGTGGAATAAAAATATTTTTTGTTTTGTTAAAAAACGATCGGTAACACATTTCTCCACTAAAAAAAGTAATTAGAAACTTATTTAATGCATTTTTTAATCGATTGAGTTAAAAAAACATGATTTTTTTGGGGGTCAAATTCCAAACAAATGTAAAGGAAAATATGTGTGGAAATATAGTATCTATATTTATCATTGAATCCGGCAATACTCTTTCAATATATATAGTTAATGGTAAGTTCATTGTACTACATATTAATTATAGAATTAATAAAAAATTTTAATTAAACATAAATTAAAACATAGTATATTTAACAATACTGTATACTGGAATAATAATACTGCAATAATATATTGTAACAGTAACAGCATTTAAATTGTAAATGTTTTAAAAAATTATGGTGTTATATTAAATATTTCTAGATAGTAAATTTAACTAAACGTATTATAGTAAAAAATACTGTCGAATATCGATTAATCAACTGAACCCATTGAAATAAAAAATTTGGTTGATTTAAGTATGCGTTTATAAGTAATTCAGCTATAGTTATATGTTTCTTGTTGTATGTTGAGGAAAGGAAATTGACTGGTGAATATATTATAAGGCATCAGAGCACATTTATTAATTTAACTATATGATTATAACAAATTTATGCGCATGGTATGTTAGATATCGCTTACTTCGTTTATTACAATAGATTTTTGTGCTATGGACAGTATGATATAAATGAGAGAATGTGATTTACGATTGATGATATTTATTCGTTACGTAACGTATGGTAAGACGCTTACTATATTTATTGTGCGCTGTTGTAGGCCTCTCACCCGGGTTCGCCGCGTCTGCGTATGATTATTGGCCTTTTAACATGAGTGGTCCCTTATGTATTTTGAGGATGAATGATAAGCCTCGATCTTGGCGATATGTTGGACGTCTCCTTATACCCCATAATCTCCAACAGTATATCCTGTTTGAGCTGAGATCCACTTCGTCGGGCGACCGGAATGAGAGTGCTTCGCAACGGTCATTCGCGAACATTCATAGATTCGCGAATTTCGGCGGCTCGATCCCGGCGAGCGTGATCAGCTGCTCGCGTGGAACCATGTATATACCAGCGTCTTATATTTCCCCCCTTTTTTAGTGAATAAGGTGATAATGAAATGAACCGATTACTAAAAATAATCGAATATGCTTATATAGTATACGTAAGACAGTACATACTTAAAATCTTAAACCTAAAATAAAATTACAATCATAAAATCGCAATCGTTCTAAACATAATATTTTATCGACGTTTAGTAAACCTAACATAATAACTTATATTAATTACTAGGTACTTATATTAATTATTAAAGATGACTAGATTAAGCGTATCACAGTATAGTCTATCTACAAAGATGGCTCGAATACGGAGGTAGTGTAGTCCATCAAGCCAATTTTTCGATAGTGATGCATGATGTATTTAAGACCTATTCGCAACTTATATACTAAATACTAATTACATGTTATTTACAACAAATTATACAAAAACGCTAACGTTTATTTCATTAACATTTTGTGTCCTGATAAAAGTACATAGTAATATTATGTTATAAAAAGGAACTGATTTACTTATTTATATTTTTCCAGCTGTTTCAGGCAAATAGTATCGTCGTAAATTATAGCGGTTGTAGATACCAATTTCTTCATTGGAGTTATTATTTTTTACTAAAACATATGCATTATTACCCAATACACGCGATATACGGTACGGCCCTTCATATAAATGAAAAAATTTTTTAGTTGTTCTGTCGAGAGCATTGGATAGATGGCGAACGCGTAAAAGGACTAAATCGTTAAGTTTGAGTTCTATTTTTGATACTGTTTTTTGTTGTTTTAGCCTATTTCTGAAATTCTTTTTGATATTTTCTTTTGCAAGTGTTATTATATATTCATGTGATGGATATGTATTTTTCGGAAATTTAATTATTTTTTGCACATCGTCTTGTATAGGTTTTCCAAAATGCACTTCCGTCGGGGTATACCCGGTACTGAAATGCGTTGTAATGTTTAATAGTTTTTCAATTTCTGCTAGTACGCAGATCCATTTTGTGTGTTTTTCGTTACACATAGTCCTAAACATGCGTCCCAATTCGCGCATAATGCGTTCCGTCGGATTCGATTGTGGGTGACGGATTGAGCTGTAAACGACTTCGATTCCTGCTTGTTCTAGCTTTATTTTCCATTTTGCCGACGTGAATTGTGAACCATTATCGCTAAGTAATCTCTTAGGTTTTCCGCATAGTGGTATATACTTGTCAAATATGCATTTTAGGCTAGCCTCTGTAGTTGCTTTTTTTAGTGCATATAAACATACGTATTTTGAAAATGCGTCCATTATAACTAGTATGTACTGCATTCCTCCCCTAGCTCGCGGAAGGGGACCGAAGAAGTCCAATGTCGCGAGTTCTGATGGACCGTTTGAGGCTACTAAATGAAATTCTCCTTCCATTCCCATAGTTAAGAATTTCACACGTTGACATATGTCGCACGATTTGATAAATCTTTTTGTTTCTTTTTGCATTCCGCGCCAGTAAAAAAATTTTTTTAGGTAGGTCAACGTTTTATATACTCCCGGATGTCCGAGTTTCTCGTGAGTATCGCGAATTAGTTCGAGAGTCATTATTTTTGGTATACAAATTTTCCATATATTGTTATTGTTTTCGCGGTGAAACAAAATATTATCGTATATTTGAAAGGAGTCGGTATTTTTATTTTCACGATTATAGTTAATTTGTTTAATAATATCGTTGTCTTGTGTTTGGAGTTCTGTTAATTTTTTAAATTGATTTTTCATATTTATATCGTTTTTTATTTTTAAGACTAATATAAAAGCAGATTCGTCACTGTCGTCACGCTCGAGGCTTGTATAACCTTGTAAGGATGCAATAACAATGGCAGTGCTGCTTTCGTCATAGAATTTACTTTCTGGATTACGGCTAAAGAAATCCGCAACTACGTTTTCCGCCCCTCTACAATAACGTACAGTAAATGAATATTGACTTAATAACAAGCTTCATCGTATGAGTCGCGAGCTTTGATATGTGGTCGATGCGAGGAATGTAAGACTCCTGTGATCGGTCCGGATTTCGAAAAGGTTACCTATGATATATACACGAAACTTAGTAACGGAATAAATTATTGCTAGTAATTCCTTTTCGGTTGTACTATAATGACACTCTTGGTTATTTAAACACCTTGACGCGACTGATACAAGGCGCTCATGACCCTCGTCGTCTATTTGAAAAAGTATTCCACCAATGCCGCGATCACTTGCATCCGTCTGAACATAGAATTTTGACCCAGGTATGACGTGTTTTAATGGTACACATTCAACGAATTCATTTTTTAACTTATTAAATGCTTGAGCATGTTTTTCTTCCCATTTCCATTCTGAATTTTTGCACAACAAATCTCGCAACGCATCGACGTGTCGACTGTGTTGTCTATTAAATTGTCGGTAGTAGTTACACATACCTAAAAATCTTTGTAGTTTTTCTTTTGAATCCGGCTGTTCAAACTCATAAATGGCTTGCAATTTACGTGGATCAGGAGTAATTCCCGTCGGCGAAATAATGTAACTCAAAAATGAGATTTGTGGTGCGAAAAATGTACATTTGTCTAATTTTAACGTAAAATTAAATTGTATTAGTCTTAAGAAGATTGCTCGCAATGCTTTCAAATGTGTCTCGAAACAAGGTGTTGCCAGGAGAATATCGTCAACATAAACAGAAAGATTTAACCCGATGTTTTGTAAGGCTATTCGTATCGCTCTCATAAATCCACATCCGGCGTTTCGAATACCAAAAGGAATTCGGCGAAACTGATACATTTCGCCATCAAATAAAAAGCTTGTATATTGACGAGACCCTTCTTCGAGTTCTACCTGCTAATATCCGTTTAACAAATCCATCTTTGAGAATAAATTACAACCATTATGACCCTGTAGTAGTTCGTTTATTAACGGAGGAGACTCGTGATCGAGTTCAATTAGCTCATTCAAAAAACGCGCATCTAAACACAGTCTTATTCGGCCGTCTGTTTTACGTACTATGCGTAGCGGATTGCAGTATGCACTAATAGATTTTTCAATAATGCCGTTTTCCATCATAGTTTTAATTTCATTTCGAACAGCCTCGCGTAGTGCGATTCGGTACTGGATAAGTTTTTCTTACCACGGTTTTACCCGGTTTTACTCTAATACGGTGTAGATAACCTTTAGCGCATCCAACTTTATTGACAAATAAATTTTTACATTCTATTAATACGTTTATAAATTGATTTTGTTGTTCTTCAGTCAATCCCGTTAGCTTACGCGCGGTTTGTCGTAATCGATCGAACAGATCATCTGATTCATTTTTATTAATTTCATTGATTTTATTTACATCTATATCATTAACTGTATTGTTTATATATTCATGATTTCTATTTATGTTATACATGTTAAACTTTTGGTTGTTATTTCGTTTAATCCATTAATAACTTCATCATGAACTTCAGACATAAAATCATAATTATTTGTACATGATGGAGTTTTATTAAAGTTAATTAAATCATTTTTTTTATTTATATTTTCCTCGTTGGGTTTATTTTTACTCTGGTTTTTCGCGTGTTCTATATTTTTGTTTATTAATTTCGTATTAATAATGTGTAAATTTGTGCTACTATTTGTGTGAGAACAAATGATTCTATTCGACGCATCACGATCAAACAAGATTGACTTCTGAGAAATCTTTTTGTTTTTTATTGTAATTGTTTTATCATTATAATTTAATATTAATCCATGCGCACTACTCCAATCGTTACCTACGATTACTTCTGATGTTAAAAATGGTACGACTAAAAATATAAAAGAGCTTTTTACATTATCGACGTTAAATTCTAGTAATAATTGTTTTTTTACGGTGGTTGCTTTTTACCGACAGCTGTAGATACGACTAGATTTGTTACAGGAAGTTCGTCTATTTTCATTTTGTTTTTAAGTTTTGAATAGAATGTCTCGGATACACAAGTGATCTGGCTTCCCGAGTCTAATAACGCCCATACTTGATCGTCGTTAAATTGTATTAAAATATGAGGACAGCATTTGAATTGTTTTTTATTTTCCGTGTTTTGGCCCTTCTCTGCATCGATGTCATTTGACATTTCATCGACATAATCGAAATCGAAAAGACGCGTCGTCGGACCGCAATTCAACGCGTCTGTTGGAAGTTTAAATTTGCGCTGCTCTGATTGTTTTCAATCGCGAATTGTCTATTGTCGTGATTAACTTGGTTTCTATTGGGTATATTATGATTGCTATAGTTTGCGAATTGTGTATTATACGCAATATTTGGCGGAGGAAAACGAGTGTCGGGAAGATTTTGTATTGCTTGATTGTTTGTGTTTACGTTTGGCGTTGTATGATTCCTTTGAGTATTATCGCTTTGTTGTGTATTATAGTTTTCGGCTCTATTATTTCTATTATAATACGGTTTATTATATTTCCGTGGACGATAATTTGAATAGGTGTGAATTTTTCTCGTATGTAAAGTCTCTTGATTTCTGTTTTCATAATTCGTTACTTGCCGAAATTTTTTCTCTTTTTCATTGTCTTTATTTACGCGATCTAAATTTGCTAGTGCTTGACTTATGGCATTTCGATCGCCTAAATCAATTGTAACTAACTGATTTTTGTATCCATGTGGGAAATTGTTGGATTATGTCAAAGTTTACCTCATAGTCGCTAAGTTTAGGTTCAGAATAGTTTGCTTCGCGTAATTGTTCAAAAAAATATTGTTGTAAATTCTCGTTATGTTTGTACCGTTTTTCTTTCCATCTATTTTTGATTTTAACTTGGATCGGGACCGAGTAGAACCCCAACAGAAATGCACTTTCGAATTCATTATAATTTTTTATATTAGTTTCTAAGTCAAACCATAATTTCGCTTTTCCCTCCAATGCATGCTCGGCAATAACTAATTTTTCATTTTCACTTATATTTTTTGCACGAAAAAATTTGTTTAGATCATTAAGAAATTCGCGTGGATTTTTTGTGTTTTCATCATAGAATTTCGGGATTTTAATTTCGATATGAGGTTTGACGGTATTTATAATTGTCCCGATACCCGCTAAAATATCGACGCTACTACCTGTCTGTGTTGGTTGGGCGCTTTCGTTTGGTGGTGACTGAATATTTTCAGTTTGTGGTTGGTAGATTTATTCGACGCTGTAGGTTTTCCACCTCTTGTGTTTTTGCTGCGAGGGCTGCCCTAAGTTGTTCAATAGTTGTACTATCATCGTCCGTATTTTGAGATGTCGAACTATCTCCGCTTCTTTGTTGGTTATCGGTGTTCTCCAACGGGATCAACATTTTTTGCTTGCGTCGTTTCGGATTATTAACAAAAATATAATTAGGATGAATTTGACGACTTATTCTACCTGATTTTGTTACGACAGTCAATTTTCTTTCATCATCCATACAACTTAAGAGGTTCTCGAATCAATTTAAAAAAATCTTTAATAGACAATTAAATATAACTCGACCCGTAGTTGGGCGCCAATATATGTAATTCTTGTTGTATGTTGAGGAAAGGAAATTGACTGGTGAATATATTATAAGGCATCAGAGCACATTTATTAATTTAACTATATGATTATAACAAATTTATGCGCATGGTATGTTAGATATCGCTTACTTCGTTTATTACAATAGATTTTTGTGCTATGGACAGTATGATATAAATGAGAGAATGTGATTTACGATTGATGATATTTATTCGTTACGTAACGTATGGTAAGACGCTTACTATATTTATTGTGCGCTGTTGTAGGCCTCTCACCCGGGTTCGCCGCGTCTGCGTATGATTATTGGCCTTTTAACATGAGTGGTCCCTTATGTATTTTGAGGATGAATGATAAGCCTCGATCTTGGCGATATGTTGGACGTCTCCTTATACCCCATAATCTCCAACAGTATATCCTGTTTGAGCTGAGATCCACTTCGTCGGGCGACCGGAACGAGAGTGCTTCGCAACGGTCATTCGCGAACATTCATAGATTCGCGAATTTCGGCGGCTCGATCCCGGCGAGCGTGATCAGCTGCTCGCGTGGAACCATGTATATACCAGCGTCTTACATAGTATAGTGCAATCAATAAAATAATCAGGTTGTTTTAGTAGTTATATTATACTTTACTAAATTTTTTTGTAAATATTGCTATACAGTTTCTTCTCGGTGCATTTTGTAAAAAGATTACTTCTACTATGATCGCTTATAACTCGAAAACAAATAAAGACAGATACTCAATCCCAAATTTAAAATAAAGCTGAGATTAAATAGATGTGATTTAAAAAAAAAAGAAGCTTAAATCAGTTAGTTTCCCGCGTAAAAATGATTTGAACTGGTAAAATATTGGTAACATTTTGGAAATAGTTATTAGAAATGTAAGGGAGGCACATTATCAATGTATTGGAAATAGATTGACAATGTAGTGGAAAACGACATCCTACAACACTACGCCAATTTATTGCCAATAGTTGCGAAAATATATTAATAAAGCTATAGAAAGTATATGTCCAATATATTCTAATCTGTTATTGTGAATATTTTAGAATATATTTGCAAACTATTGGCAATATATGACCAATGCTTACCAGAATTAAAATGGTGTGTACTGTAAAATAAATGAAATGTAATAAACGCTGATATTAAATTTATGTAATATATTTTGTATTTATTTACATTTTATTAAGTTTATTACAAAATAGAAAAAATTATTCGAACTCTAAGGTATTTACTGGATCAACGATGTAACATTCGTTTTTTACTTTTAGTTGATATACTAGCAACAATTCCTCGGTCGCTAACGCTCCCTCGGTCGAAATTACACTAAATATATACTTATTTTTTTAATTTTTTTTTAATTTATAATTTTACAATTTAATTGAATAAAAATGTAAAATATAATATAATGTGTAATTAATTAACCTAGTATTCAGTTACAATCAATTTTTTTTAGTCAATAAAATAAAAATAACAGTGTATTATATTTGCAACATTGTATATACTTATTTAATCTTAGTCAATTACACAAGAGTTTATAGATACTGAACATATTTCTACATAATACTGAAACAATTAAAAAAAATTAAAAATAATCGACATGATAAAACTTACACTGGAGTAAGGAATTTTAATTTTAATTTTTAATACGTAGTAACACATATATCATTACTTACAATATTTCCACACTATTCCTGTAAGAAGCTACATCAATCAGTAACAAATGTGTTATTTTTCTACCAGAATAATATTTTCAACAACAAAAATTACAATATAAAATTATTCTTTGACCATTATACATATATTTCATGCTTTTTCATGATGTTTCACGGAAAGGAGATGAAGAATTTAAAATTTCATACAAAATTACTAAACTCTTTTTTATTACTAAATTCTTTCAAACAAATAATTATACGTAATAATTGAATTTATAAAAAAAATTTTCAGATTAAAATTCTGGCTAAAAGATTTATTTTCACATTTTATTAATTTTGTTTTATATTCAAAAAGCTTTTATAAAAAAGAATATTAGTAATTGCAACTAAAAATATAAATGATATTATACAATTACAATAATAAAAATTGAATATTAATTATAAAAGTTATTTTGATATTACATTTGGTATTACATTAAAAAAATGAAAGAAAAATAATATTTTAAATTTTTTAACCACCTTCCTCACACATTTTACATCTTAGAAATAAAATATATATTACATTAAATTATATATATTATATTATATATGTTATCAAAATTTATTAGAGTAATAGTACTGTTTTTGTTAGTGTTCGTATCACTGTGACCACTTTTTATTACCGAAAACCCCTATAAAATATTTTTAGAATTCTTCTACTAAACCCCCCTCTTACCCCCTACCACTCAATCATTACATGGGGGATAAATTAAGACTGGTTGTCATATTCAATGTTGGCCCTTCCTCCCACCTTCCTTCATCTTTAAAATAGGGGATAAAAAAGAGTGGTGGTCATATTGTTATTCACCTGTACCGAAACCCCTAAACTATTTTTGGAATCTTACTAATTTCATTTCCCCTCTCCCCCTCTTGCCCCTCCTCCATCTAGCAATAAATGGAGGATAAATGAAGAGTGATTATCATATCGCTATTCACCGTAACCAAAAACCTCATCTTAGTTTTTTTAGAATAAAAAAGAATGGTCGTCATATTCTAATTCATATATACCGATAACCTCTATAAAATATTTAAAAAATGTTTTAATTTTACCCCCCCCCCCCCTCATGACTCCTCCTGCACCTATCATTAGATGTGAGATAAATGATGTGTGGTTGTCGTATTCAGCGTTAAACCTTCCACTCCACAGATACGTTTAATTCTTGTAACTTTTGGGATACCGGACACCGGAGAACGGATGAATATATATATAGATGATAAATCAAAAATAAAAATTTAATTTTTTTAACCACCTTTCTCACTTATTTTACACCTTTGTAATAGAGTATGATGAAAAATGTGTAAAAACGTATATTTAACTGTGATAAAAAAACAGAACGAATCATCAAATAAAATATATATTACATTAAAATATATTATTTAAGTTATTAAAAATTATTAAACTGACAGTACTGCTTCAGTCTATGTAAGTATTACAGTGACCACTTTATTTTTACATTATTTATGTATGTAGTGACTATTATTTATTATTAATTACTTATAATATTACTTATAGGTATGTTCTTAATATAATAATTTAATTTGGTTAAGTGCTTGCACACTTTTTTAATATTTTATCCCGTAATTAGTAGAGTTATCCCGGAATACCCCACGAATTCCCGAGATGTCGAGGAAATCCCGTAATTAGTGAAGTTATCCCGACATATCCACTAAATCCCAAAATTAGTAAATTTATCCCGGCATACCTCAGAAATTATCGAAATATTAAGAAAATCTCGAAATTGGTGGAGTTATCCCGGAATACATAAAAAATTCCCGAAATACCACAGACAATCCCGAAATACCATAGAAAATCTTGAAATAACCAGAAAATCCCGAAATTAGGGAATTTATCCCGAAATACCACAGAAAATCCCGAACATCCAAAAAATCCCGAAACATCCAGGAAATCCCGAAATCGGTCGAATTATCCCGAAATACCACAGGAAATTCCGAAACATCCAGAAAATCCTGAATATGGTGGATTTATTCCGGAATACCACAGAATATCCCGAAACATCTAGGAAATCCCGAAAGTGATGGAGTTATCCCGGAATACCACAGAAAATCCCGAAACATCCAGGAAGTCCCGAAATTGTTGGAGTTATCCCAGAACACGTCAGAAAATCTCGAAACATCCAGGAAATCCCGAAATTGGAGGAGTTAGTTAGAGATTAGGAGGAGTGGAGTTATCCCGAAATACCACAGAAAAACCCGAGACTTGCAGGAAACCCCGCAATTGGTGGAGTTATTCCGGAATACTTAAGAAAATCCCGAAACATCCAGGAAAACCGTAAATTAGTGAAGATTTCCCGGCATATCTAAGAATGAGCGAATTAATTTAGAAAATCTCGAAATTAGTGGAGTTATCCCGGAATACCTCAAAAAATTCCCGAAATATCCAGGAAATCCCGCATTTAGTGGAGTTATCCCGAAGATATTCCCGAAATAGTCAGTGTTTATTTTTACATTATTTATGTATGTAGTGACTATTATTTATATTAATTACTTATAATATTACTTATAGGTATGTTCTTAATATAATAATTTAATTTGGTTAAGTGCTTGCACACTTTTTTAATATTTTATCCCGTAATTAGTAGAGTTATCCCGGAATACCCCACGAATTCCCGAGATGTCGAGGAAATCCCGTAATTAGTGAAGTTATCCCGACATATCCACTAAATCCCAAAATTAGTAAATTTATCCCGGCATACCTCAGAAATTATCGAAATATTAAGAAAATCTCGAAATTGGTGGAGTTATCCCGGAATACATAAAAATTCCCGAAATACCACAGACAATCCCGAAATACCATAGAAAATCTTGAAATAACCAGAAAATCCCGAAATTAGGGAATTTATCCCGAAATACCACAGAAAATCCCGAACATCCAAAAAATCCCGAAGAAATTCCCGAAATCCCGAACATCCAGAAAATCCTGAATATGGTGGATTTATTCCGGAATACCACAGAATATCCCGAAACATCTAGGAAATCCCGAAAGTGATGGAGTTATCCCGGAATACCACAGAAAATCCCGAAACATCCAGGAAGTCCCGAAATTGTTGGAGTTATCCCAGAACACGTCAGAAAATCTCGAAACATCCAGGAAATCCCGAAATTGGAGGAGTTAGTTAGAGATTAGGAGGAGTGGAGTTATCCCGAAATACCACAGAAAAACCCGAGACTTGCAGGAAACCCCGCAATTGGTGGAGTTATTCCGGAATACTTAAGAAAATCCCGAAACATCCAGGAAAACCGTAAATTAGTGAAGATTTCCCGGCATATCTAAGAAATTAGCGAATTATTTAGAAAATCTCGAAATTAGTGGAGTTATCCCGGAATACCTCAAAAATTCCCGAAATATCCAGGAAATCCCGCATTTAGTGGAGTTATCCCGAAATAATTCAGAAATTCCCGAAATATCAGTGTTAACCCTTCCACTCCACACATACTCTTCATTCTTACAACAGGAGACCAGACACCGCCGCGGGACACCGGACACCACCGCCGGACACCGGAGAACGGATGAATTTTAATATAATATAGAAGATTTTGGTTATAACGAATTATTTTATATTGTATTTCTTATAAGAAATATTAAATTAAAATCCTTATAAATTAATGAAATACGTTTACAACATTTAATATATTAAATGTATATTCGATCCTTGATTTAAAAATAATGACTGTCACTCAGAATGTCACTCTCCTTTGCATAAAACAATAATATTTTACTTACAAATTTCTATTGCAAAATATAACCATAATCTACAAGATCCTATATATATGCTAATTAAATAATTCGTATTTTATTGGATTTAAAATGTATAATGGTTAACAAAAAATTTAATAGCAAAAAAATACTCACTCGCTTACGCTCGCTATTTTTTTATTTTTTTATTTTTTGCTATTATTTGATTAGTGGTGTATTACATAATATGAACCGTATTTCTGTCTATTAAAACGTAGTTCAGTATATAGATGTAAAACAAATAGTAATATTGTTAGAGTACCAATTTAATATAATAAAATATATATTGTAGGATTCTGTACGAAGTATTACATTAAATAAATAAATATACAGTAAATGTATGAGGCTCAATATGTTGATTCCCAGAAATATTAAGTCCCAAAAATTTTAACGGCAAAATCTAAGACTAAAATTTTTAAAATTTTTAAGACCCAAAACATTGAGTCCCAAAAATATTAAGTCCTAAAAGTTTTAACGGCTAAATCTAAGACTAAAATTTTTAAGGCCCAAAATGTTAAGTCCCAAAAATATTAAGTCCCAAAAGTTTCAACAGAAAAATCAAAGACTAAAATTTTTAAGACCCAAAATATTGAGTCCCAAAAATATTAAGTCCCAAAAGTTTTAACGGCAAAATCTAAGACTAAAATTTTTAAGGCCCAAAATGTTAAGCCCCAAAAATATTAAGTCCCAAAAGTTTCAACAGAAAAATTAAAGACTAAAATTTTTAAGACCCAAAATATTGAGTCCTAAAAATATTAAGTCCCAAAAGTTTAAACGGCAAAATCTAAGACTAAAATTTTTAAGCCCCAAAATGTTGAGTCCCAAAAGTTTTAACGGCAAAATGTAAGACTAAAATTTTTAAGGCCCAAAATTTTCCAAAAATATTAAGTCCCAAAAGTTTCAACAGAAAAATCAAAGACTAAAATTTTTAAGGCCCAAAATGTTAAGTCCCAAAAATATTAAGTCCCAAAAATATTAAGTCCCAAAAGTTTCAACAGAAAAATCAAAGACTAAAATTTTTAAGACCCAAAATATTGAGTCCCAAAAGTTTTAACGGCAAAATCTAAGACTAAAATTTTTAAGGCCCAAAATGTTGAGTCATAAAAGTTTTAACGGCTAAATCTAAGACTACAATTTTTAAGGCCCAAAATTTTGAGGCCCGAAAATATTAAGTCCCAAAAATTATAAGGCTAATATATATATAATATTAACGGTCCCAAAACGTCGTAAATGTAATCCTTGGGGATCAAGGGAACACTTGCCCGGACGGACGGACGGACGGACGGACGGACGGACGCCCGGACGTAGATTTGTACTTTAATATAATGTTAGATGATAACATACATGAATTAAATTTTTTACATTAACTTTTATAAATCTATTATTATCTGCACATTTATAGATGAAATTTAATATACATACTAGCAACAGATACCTCGCTCGCTAACGCTCACTCGGTTTTATTTTGATCGTGCTTATTTTAGATGAGTATATGTAAAATAGTTACACAGCCTTTTTTCTTTAAAGTTAAATGTGACATTTTTATGTTCATTTTTTAAATGAAAAACATTACATTTTTTAAATAATTAGTAAACCAATTGGGTTTATCAAGGCAGAAATTGCATTTTTATAGATACACCAAATTCGCTGTGTAAAGTTGAAGTTTATATGCATATAAATTTAAATTTTCTTGGATTAAAGCCCTTCGACAACTTTTATCCTGCAAGGAGTTTTTTGTATTTGCACCTGTTTTAAGCCTATTTTTGATAATATTTTAATATTTTACTTAATGAATGTGTTAAAAATCATCCAAAAAGAATATTTTTTATAATATATTTTATAAACATGACATTTCACATAATATTTTATAAAAATTACAAAAATATTTTTATAATCGTACTCTACCCTTAACACCAACAATGATAATTTGCGCATTGCGAAGAGGATTATGGTATAATTAATGTGGTGACTGAGATGTCGCTTTTGTAAAAAAAAATTGAGAAATAAACAAAATATGATAGTTAACTACCAAAGTTTTAAAATTAATTAAAATTTCTTTAAAATTACATGTAACTACTATTGTACAGACGATTGAAAAGAGTGTGAGAACTCGATATATTTTGTGTCGACTTTCCAATATTTTGGTTTTTTAAAAGATGTTATAGATTAAAAAAAACATCAAAGACAGAACTGAAAATAAAGTTCAACTGAAAACTTGATCATCTAATGACTATCAATTATTTCGTGACATTCAAAGAATCCGTCAAATGTCAATCATTCGTGAGATTTCGACTCCATTTTCATCATTATTGCAGGGGTCCTTTATAGTATATGAGCGGGCAATCGTTTCAGAAAGGCATCTCGAATCTTGATCTCGCGTAGACGAGTTGAAAAGATGTGAGAACTCCATATGTTTTGTGTCGACTTTCCAATGTTTTCGTTTTATTTGATAATTTTAAATAACTATTTATACATTATTGGATGAGAGTTAGGCTCTTGGATAGTGTATTTGATGAAAACCTGATGTCGTTTCTGCAGACCAAGACATGTTGAACTGAAGTCATTTAGATTTTTCGTGTATAGTTGTAACACACGCTCCGTAAAATATATTTATGCTTCCAGCGTTAGCCAACATATGAATATTGTATTCGACTCTTACGGCGAGGATGTGCTGGTAAGGTATACATTTCAAGAATCATATATTTTTTCAATGCATGATCCATTTAATAGTAACATAATAAGGGCTCTGTAACAGTGTAAGTTAAGGAAAGAAAAGTATACTGTTAAATTTTGACGCTAATAATGATAGAATTAAATACAAATAGAAACAGAAAGAAATACATAGAACACAAAGAAATACACAAGAAATACAGAATTAAATACAAATACAAATAGAAAGAAAATAAATATGACAAAGAGTAAAAAATAAGTATATATATATATATATTGTGTCTGTGTAAAAATAATCATTATAGGTTATTATAAAGAAGGTGTGTGTGCGTGTGTTCAGAAAGAAAGTGAAATATGTCCATATATTTAATATATTTAAAATGCACACACATAAAATAATTTCCATTTGGGGGGGTATCGTAATTTTAAATAAATTGATGTAATATAATGTGTTTACAGAATACATAAAATATAAGCATGTTATATACTCTCATAAATTATATTTTTCTTTAATGGCGGTGGTAACATTTTTTATAAAGTGGTATATAATACTGTCGTTGTGTTATATATGGTTTTAATTTGTATATGAATGTAGTATTATTTCAAAGTGATGGATTTTATAATGCATATTTTAAAATTTTGGTATTTAATAGAATCTGTATAGTAATTGTTATTATAAAATTGAGTGTTATGAAAATCATTTTTTACGCACGTTGGGTGAGTGATTGTATCTAAATGGCGGCTCTGTCGAAATATTTTATACATGATATATGCAAATATAATTCTAATTGTAAAATTTTAACAAATTTAAGTTTTTAAATAATAATTTTAAATACCTGTTTATACGTTATTATAAGAATTAAACTTTCGGTCGTTGTATTTTGGGAAACTCTGATTCTTTTTTGAAGTCTGTAAGTTTTGTCGAACGGCAGGCTATTATCAATTATTTTGCATATTTATTTTAATGATTCAGTAGTAGTAATATTTCAATGGATTTTTCTTATATTTCATTTTTTTTATTTATTATAACTAATGTAATGATTTGTCATTTACAATATGATATGTTGCAGCCGATTTTCAATTGTATTTTAATGATTTTCAGCGCAAACAATTATTAATTATTTTGCATATTCACTTTAATCATTCAATAGTTGTAATATTTTAATGTTTTTTCTCATACTTCCATTTTTATTTATTTATAAAATTTATATAAAATGTGTATAAATTTTCGTCTACACATTTACAATACTTTTTTAAACACTATATTGTTAGTGTAAATTTTGTGTTTATTTTTTAATGTATCATTTTCTATTTTTGCATTGTTTAACAGTAATATTTTTAAATTTTTTCTACTTTTAGCTCTTGAAAGAGCTACGTATAATTGACCATGGCTAAAAATTGGAGATGGTAAATAGATACCAACTTGTTTGTATGACTGTCCTTGTGATTTGTCATATTGTGAATAGTCATTGCAAAACCTAATCGAATGGGAAATTGTTTTTGCGCATGTTGAATGGTATATCTTCTTTAGATGGTGACAAAGTGATTCTTGGTATTAAAACTAATTTTCCAATTTTTTTTCCGCTTATAATTTCTACTTTAATTAAATGTTTCATAAGTTTTGTTACTAATAATCTTGTTCCATTACAAAGACCTTCATTCACATTTAAATTTCTTAGAAGAATTACTATTGCACCTACTTTTAATTGTAATTTATGTAGAGGAAGTCCATTAGGTGTAAGGGAATTAAGAAATTCTGTAGGTAACATGACATCTAAGTTTTCTCCATTATCATCTTCTGCTGTATCTACACTTAAGTATTCAATAATTTGCCATTTCATTATAGCCAAAATTTTATTATTTATTTCAATTACGTCGTTGTTGGTGAAGGCTAATATAACTTTATCATTTAAATCTTTATCATTTATTTTTATTTCGTTTCCAAATATTTCTGCAATGATATCATTTTCTTTTGTTATTAAATCAAGAGGGATTTCAAGCAGTTCATTTTCTTCTTCATACATATTTAAACGTTTACCTTCACCTACATTTAATAACCATTGTCTAAAATAATTGTCATTATCTGTCACTCGAAGATTTTCATTTAGTGTCATACGTATAAAATTCGGCCATAAGTAACTGTTTTTACCTAAATTTTCAATAACTTCAGTACGACTACTATATCGTATAACTGGTAATGTTTGCCTAAAATCGCCTGAAACAACCAACATTTTACCACCAAATATTTATTTATTATTACATATATCTTGAAATAGGCGATTGACTGCTTCAAAAGCATATTTCGATGTCATAGATATTTCATCCCATATTATAATTTGAACTTCTTTTAAATTTTTACCATCTATTGAATTAGATTTAATATTACATATAGTACATTCTGTGATATTAAGTGGTAGTTTAAATGTTGTGTGTACTGTTTTCCCGTTATGTAATAAATTTGCTGCAATCCCTGTCTAAGCAACACATAAAAATGAAATGTTTGAGAATTTAAGATAGTCTATTAGAACATCAAGTAAACAGCTTTTCCCACTTCCTCCTGGTCCATCAATAAAAAAGCTTTTTTTGTCTTCAATTTTTAAATGTTGCACGATAGTATCAAAAATGTCTTTGTTATGATTTTTTAAAGAATTTACTTTGACGTTTATTTCAGTAAATGTGCAACTTTTGTTATGTGTTGTTGATTTATCAGCATAATCTTCTATAAATGTAGATATAACGGGTAAATTAAAATTATTTAAAGAATATCCATTTAATTGTAGGGTCTTATCAATAATGTTTAATGCTAGGTTTTCATCAGCATTTTGTTCATATTTTGGGTGGTAAAAAAAGTGTTTCTATTTTTCGTACAAATCTCTTGCATTAATAGGATTGGGAAAAATACAAATATATGCAAATAATTCACAAAGAGCAGTAGGAAAGTGTAATTGTGTTGCTTCTTCCAAACATCTGTCCCATTCTTTATCTTCATTAACCAAATGTCTAGCTATAGAAGCTTCATAAAATGTAGAATAAATTATATCATCAACAGTACGTAAATCCTGAAATGATGATATTCCTTTGACATGTAAAAGTAATAATCTTATAAAATATCGTTTTCGATCCTTTGGATTCACTAAATACATTCTGCTTAATACAGGTTTTTTTGTTTTTTTTCTTTTATTCCATGTTTTTGAATTATTATCAAATACATAATTTAATGGTATTTCGGAATATAAATAATTTCGTGCATCAGAATCGATTTGTTTTAATTTTAAGTATGCTATTAATGTCGTTTCTACATTTTTTTTTAAATTTCTGTTTCTTTTCCTTCTTTAAAATACACTTCTTGTTCATCTTCATTGTGAATAGCTAATCTTATTATGGTATGTGAAAGTTCGTGTAGAGGGTATTCTAATAGTATTATATTCATTGCTTTCAATATCTTCATCATGAGTTAAATTAGAACTGCCTTTTGATCTGATACCTGTGTCACGTATTTCTATGTTCACACAGTCATGTCCTTTATAGCACTATTTAAATGTATTTTATACATTGGACTGTTGAGCATACTTCGACATTAATGTGACAATTAAATTTTAACAATAAATAAGGATTATACGAAACAACAAACCGATTATCAGCTATTCTTTTGTGGTATTTACCTTTATAATTGAGTTTTTTGATATCATTTCTTCTTATATATAATGGATATCCTGATGAATTAAAAGTTGTTTTGTTATTAAATTTTTTTGGAAAATTTTTCGTACATTTTTTTGTGTCTTTACTCATGCAAGGTGAACTCATGTTTTGCTCTCCACAGGGTCCATGAATCATAAACTGTTTTACAATATTATACAATCGTGGATAGATATCTTCGTTTGAAATTTCTGCGTTTATGAGTTCATCTACTTTTTCGGGAGTATTAATGTTATAATTTTTATCTAAAAATTATAGCATATGCATGTGAGGAAGTCCACGTTTTTGAAATTCGATAACATAAGTGTAGGCGATACAATTTCCTAAAACACCTTGCTTAATTACCAATTCTTTAAATTCTTTTATTTTTTGATGAAATACCTTAAATACTAAATCTGGTCTATCAATTACAGTTTCATATTTTTTTAAATGTTCAGTTATTTCTTTTCAGTTTGGATTACATGTCATTGTTATAAATAAGTCAGGTTTTCCGTAACGATTTACTATACTCATTGAGTCAATGTAATTTTGTTTTAGGAATCTTGAACTTCCAACAAAATTTGATGGCAAAATAAACATTTTTCCAATTTTTATATTTTCAGATTCTTTTTTCTTGTGTAAATAATCCATTACGCCTTTATAATAATCGCTTCTTAAAATATCTTGGTTTTTCTTTACAAAATATAATCTTGATTGTTCAACTTTTACAAATGCATCAATTGTAAACTGTTGAGAAACTTTTCCCATATTAAGGTATGGATTAAATCCATTTCTCATAGAAAGTCTGTAATTATAAAATTGCAAATATGAAATATTGTTTTTCTTATATTTGCATTTCATATTAGGCATCCATCCATATCCTCCATTTGGATAAATAAGTGGGTATGTCATTGGATCAGTGTGTTTACTTATTAAAGGAATACTAATTGGATTGTCATATTTTGAATATATAACTATATCCCGCTCTGAAGTAGGCAGTCCATTTTTTCCTACAAATACCATTGCAACTTCATTACAAGTAGCTTCATTATATATATATTTTTATCTAATTTTTCTTCTAATATTCTAATTTTTCTTTTTCTACCTCATACATCATTTTATAAGCTTTAGCATAAGGATTAACATTTCTAATTAGGCTATCTAATTTACTTGACAATTCTAATTTTGTATCTAAATTATTTTTAAAACTTTTTCTTTCAGCTGCAGCTAATTCATTATCTAGAACATACAATTGCCCATATTTTCGAGCTTCATTTTCATTTAAGATTCAGATAACTTATCAAAATTAGCTCCAAAGCTTGCAAAAGCTAACGCATTATTATATAGCCGAATATTTTTGCGAAAATTAATACTATCTTCCGATATTCCTGTAGCTAATTGCTTTAATTCTTCCGGATAGGGAGGCATTTTCGGTAAGTCTACGTTTCCTTTGTGACAACAATTAGAAAATTCTTTACCTAGTGTATATTCAAAAACAAAATGTTTAGTATAACAATGTTTACAAGTTTCAGACATATAACCTAAATTATTTTCAATAATTATTTTTTCATCAAAATCTACATTTGCTATTCGACCTATTATTTTGGATTTACTTACTAATTTTACATTTTGTTCATTTTTAATTAAAATACGTTTATTTAATTCTATACGTTTATTATAATTTATACCTTTTTTGGTATTAATTGGTTTATCATATACGTTAAAAAATTTTCCTTCATCAATTTTTAATTTTTTAAGCAATATGATTGGTATTTCCATCTCTTTGTCATTTTTCATACATATGCTTCTTTTTAAATTTTTTTATAAATGGTTTTATACTAATTTATCGATATCATTTTTTCTACTTTCGTTTAATATTTTTCCATTTAATTTTTTCTTTTCATTTTTTTTACATTGATCAGTATTTTCATTATAATAAATATGTTGTTTTTGTAATGCTTCTTTTTCTCGTTCATTTTTTATTTCGTCACAATTAATTTTTGTCTTTTCATCATGGTTTGCTGTTTTCTCTTTATTTTTTTTCTTCTATTTTGCCGTCATTACTATTTTTACTTTTTAAATAAGCTTCTTTTTTTCGTAATGCTTCTTTTTCTCGTTCATTTTTTATTTCGTCACAATTAATTTTTGTCTTTTCATCATGGTTTGCTGTTTTCTCTTTATTTTTTTTTTCTTCTATTTTGCCGTCATTACTATTTTTACTTTTTAAATAAGCTTCTTTTTTTCGTAATGCTTCTTTTTCTCGTTCATTTTTTATTTCGTCACTATTTATTTTTGTCTTTTCATCATGGTTTGCTGTTTTCTCTTTATTTTTTTTCTTCTATTTTGCCGTCATTACTATCTTGACTCCTCATATAAGCTTCTTTTTTATGCAACGCTTCTTTTTCTCGTTCATTTTTTATATCGATACAGCTAATTATTTGCCTTTTTACCATAGTTTGCTGTTTTATTTTTAGCTGTTTTATTTCTATATCATTAAATTGTTTATTTTTATTTTTTTGATAAAATGAACTATAAGTTGGTATTTCATAGTCTATTTCCATTGGGGTAATAGAATCAACGGAAATGATTTTATCTTTATTATATAAATTCATTATTGTTTGTTGTTCAGAATTAAATTTCTGTTGAAAATTTTATTCTATTATTTTTATTTCTGCTACATTGAAATTCAATTTTTTTTTTTCATCAATACAACAAATATGAATCATCTATCTTTGATTGGTATTGTTGAAATATTATAGTTTATATTTTGTAAAATTGGAAACATCGTAATACTACGTGTTTCGTATATTTTTAATAAATGTGAACGCATTTGGGAAATATCATAGTTTAAACTGCATGGGCATAAATTAAATACAATAGAGACAGCAAAAGCTATCGCGAAAATTCCACAATCATAACTATTGGTTTGAAAGTGCACTGTTTTAAAAACAATTTTTAATTGTTGACTATCTGGAAATAATCTATTGATGTATACTTTATGTTCATTTTGCAAATATTTAGCATTTAAACTATCATATATGTGTATCGTTCTATTATTGTAATACATACAAATCCAATGACCTTTTTCATATTTTCCAGAAAATAACAATTGAATGTATTCATTATTCATTTGAACTGAGTTAATATTATATTGTTTTTGAACTAAAAGAGTTGTTTGCATATTGAATGGTGTACATGATTTAAGGATGTTATTAAATTCTAATATGTGTTCATCATTTAACATAGAAGCATCGCCGCTATATGGTTCAATCGTTTTTACAACTAATATTTTTATTTCCGTCAAACCCATTATAAAAATGGTTTATTTTACAAAATGATTCACAATTATAAAAATAATATTAATAATTTGTTTCAATTGTTTAATAATAATTATAATTTTTTTTATTTTTCTAAACGATTATTTTAAATTTTTTATTAATATTTTTTTGTAAAGCTGAAAAAAATAAAATATAAATTATTAGAAAACAGTGTTTATAAGAAAGTAGCTTCAATGTAATGAATGAAATATAGTTAATATAAATTTAATATTTTATAAATACTAATATTATACATACCCTAGTGGAAATATATTTTCGATGAAAATGCTCCAAACTATGCTAAAAGTGGGCCAACTTGCGCCAAAAGTGGGCCGATGTTTACAACATTGAAATATTTGGAACATTTTTCCAGTTTTGGCAAACTTTAGCCCACTTTTGGCCAATTTAGGAACATTTTGTATTGATTATGGAATAAATTTTTCAACCTGTAAAAAATTGTTTTTCACATGCAATTTCTTAAATTAAGGTGCACTTAATTGCGTTGATAATATTTAATATTGCAATAATAATATGTTGTAAATAATATGTTGTAATAATCTTTTCTGTAAATGGGCCAACATTTAAACAATCTGGGCCAACCTTTACACAAAGAGGGCCAAACTTTCCATCTAATGGGCCAATATTTGCACAAATTCTTTGCTAGTAGTTTGACACTCATAATTCCAATAAATACAGCGCTGAATAAAAAAAAACAAAGGGCAGCAGCATTCCAATGAATGCAGCGCTGAATAAAAATAACAAACGGCAGCAGCATTCCAATTAATATTATATCAATAAAATATTATATTCCTAATGGCATTCCATACGATTAAAGTCACAAGGTATATTATAAAATTATCTAATTTTCATTTTAAATTATTATTGTTTGAAATATAATAAGTCTTTTTGTATTTCAGTATCCTGATTAACTTATTAAGACTATCGAAATAATCAAAAATGCAGTAGTATTTCTTAATGATGAAGTTAAAAGGTATAGTTTTGACTTTGTCAATTTATTTATAATTAATAATAAAAATGTTTTTGTTACAGATATAACATATATAATATCAAAAATATGTGACAATATGCATATTGGATATAAATCTTCTAAATGGCATTTTAAAAACAGTAATATTTATTTGAATATTTTATCTAATGTTTAATTAATTATACATTTAATATTTAATGATATAATTTAATTTTTCTGTTAAAGATGATTTCGATGAATACTTGCTGAATTATAAATTATAGAAACAATAAAAACGATATATTGAAAAAAATATATCTTATGAAATATACAAGTGAATAGAGTACAATTGTAACATAATATTGTAATTTAATTTAATAACATAATAATTGTAATTGAAATTTTTGCAAAAATAGTTTGTAAAATAAACAATAAAAATTAATTTGATTTATGGCCAACATTTAAACAATCTGGGCCAACCTTTACACAAAGAGGGCCAAACTTTCCATCTAATGGGCCAATATTTGCACAATTCTTTGCTAGTAGTTTGACACTCATAATTCCATAAATACAGCGCTGAATAAAAAAAACAAAGGGCAGCAGCATTCCAATGAATGCAGCGCTGATAAAAATAACAAACGGCAGCAGCATTCCAATTAATATTATATCAATAAAATATTATATTCCTAATGGCATTCCATACGATTAAAGTCACAAGGTATATTATAAAATTATCTAATTTTTCATTTTAAATTATTATTGTTTGAAATATAATCAGTCTTTTGTATTTCAGTATCCTGATTAACTTATTAAGACTATCGAAATAATCAAAAATGCAGTAGTATTTCTTAATGATGAAGTTAAAAGGTATAGTTTTGACTTTGTCAATTTATTTATAATTAATAATAAAAATGTTTTTGTTACAGATATAACATATATAATATCAAAAATATGTGACAATATGCATATTGGATATAAATCTTCTAAATGGCATTTTAAAAACAGTAATATTTATTTGAATATTTTATCTAATGTTTAATTAATTATACATTTAATATTTAATGATATAATTTAATTTTTCTGTTAAAGATGATTTCGATGAATACTTGCTGAATTTATAAATTATAGAAACAATAAAAACGATATATTGAAAAAAATATATCTTATGAAATATACAAGTGAATAGAGTACAATTGTAACATAATAATTGTAATTTAATTTAATAACATAATAATTGTAATTTGAAATTTTTGCAAAAATAAGTTTGTAAAATAAACAATAAAAATTAATTTGATTTATTGTATGTTCCAGTGTTGAAATTTTATTAATTTTAATTACGTAATCAAATGTTATTTTACTTATTGTTATTAAGTTCTGGTAATAATATCGACATAGTAGTTGATATCTATTTGTTTAAAAAAAACTATAAGGCCCAAAATTTATAAGACCCAAAAATATAAGGCCCAAAATTTATAAGGCCCAAAAATGTAAGGTCCAAATTTATAAGGCCCAAAATGTAAGACCCAAAATTTATAAGGCCCAAAAATGTAAGGTCCAAATTTATAAGGCCCAAAAATGTAAGGCCCAAAATTTATGAGGACAAAAATGTAAGGCTCAAAATGTAAGGCCTAAAATTGTAAAGTCCAATTAAAATAAAACTTTACAATTCCGTTACCAATAATGTAAGGCCCAAAATTTATAAGGCCCAAAAATGTAAGGTCCAAAAAATGTAAGGCCCAAAAGTGTAAAGTCCAATTAAAATAAAACTTTGAAACTATAAAAATGCATTTTTAAAAAACCGGAGAACCGGAGAACCGGAGACCAAAAGTCGATCCACTTTAATATAATATAAGATAGTTCCATATTAACATAAAATGGATTAATTATATCGTATTTATTAATAAAGGCATAACTATTTCCAGGACACTGACAAATTGTTTTACGATCACAATTAGTAACGCGCCCCCCAAACCCCCTGCTCAACCAATAACCCTATAACCCTATAACCCAATCGCGTACGGCAAAATGTCTCATACGGCGAAATGTTATACGGCAAGATGTCTCATACGGCGAAATATTATACGGCAAAAGGTCTCATACGGCGAAATGTTTACGGCGAAGGGTCCGACGGCGAAGTGTCATACGGCAAAATGTCCGGTTACGGTATAAAATATTCAATACATCCAATGCAAGAATCATGATCATTTTTGTATTTAACGTAAAATGATTCCATTGTTTGACTCTTTTGATTCATCTTGGAAGTATACAACATTTTATTTATATAAAGTTTTTTTTAAAGAAATACATTTTTACTAGGTAAGTTGTACTCCAATAAAATGCTTTGTGCTTTAGAAATCTCAATACACGTTACACAACCAACAATATATATTGAATAGTGTATTCGTTTACTCTATTTTATTCTTTGTTTCGGAGAAATGATCATTTCGCAAAAATCATAAGCGTCGCTTTTATATCGTAGTATTTCATGCTTTAACGTATGCATTTTAACATACATGCTCAAATTGTTAATTATTTGTATACCAGGATGCTTACTGCTATACAAACAATTTTAATTTTCCATTTATATCCTCTAATGGAAAACAAGACATTGTCCATAGTGGGCCTAAACGATGTACTATAGTAGGTAAATGACATAAGCTGTGCATATTACATGTCATGTATTTAAAAAGAAAAAAAATATTCAAATCTTCTTAAAAATTCAGTAATCAATTTTTCAGCTAAATCTATATTTTCGCTCGATATTTTTTGTTGGCACAAAGTATTCACAACTAACACAAGGTGCATATAATGATCTAAATATTCCGAAGACAATATATTTTTTAAAGTTGGGATAGAAAAATAAAAAAACCAGTTTTTATACTCAGATGCTTTCCAATTGTTGAAAGGTGCTTTGATTTCTCTAGGACGTCTTGAAACATAAGAAGGTGGTTTAATTGAACTGTTTATGCGTATAAGAAATATACTAATATTCGGCGCATGTAATCCTAAACAAATATCGTATTGTACCCTCTTCTATTTTCTTTAAGCTCTTTCGTGCATTATATTTGACAAACCATTATAGTAAAGCGTTAAGAAACCTTCCTTTCCATTTATTACATCGAAACATGCGCGAAAATTTACCTTCCGTTAATTATTGTTTTAAACCGTCCTTCTTAGTTTAATCCTGTATGGCACAAAAATAGTAAAAACCCTTTACACGGCTTTGCGAAGTAAATACATACGTAGCTTGTAAAACGCAGGCCGTGCGCGATTAACCAGACCAACTGATCGAATTCAGGTACTATCATAAAACCTTTACGCGCTGTGTTACTCGTTAGGCAGCGCCTCTTTGTTTGTCAAATTGTCAACGATAGGTTCTCTTCGTTAAGGGGTCTCTTCGAGAGATCATAGTCTAGCCTGCCCTCTAAAAATGATCCAGTTAAAATTCCACTATTTTAAACAGTGAAATTTTTTTAACTGAAAAACAGTGAAATATTCACTGAACTTTCAATGTTTTATTTACTGCCGACAATTTAGTCGAAAAATTACTGATTGAATCAGTGACATTTCGACTGAATGTCCATAAAATGCGTAACATGCATTTTCCTGGAAAAGTGTTAATGGTCAAGTTTAGAAAATCGGCAGTCCGAGTCTCTGAGGATCAGGATTATTTCTACTTTTAATTAAAAAGGTATGTGTCATACTAGTTAATTTTAATAAATTAATGATTAATATTGAATAATTAATATTTAAATCATGATTAATACTTAAAGTATTATTCAGTTTTTACAATTTAATAAAGTAACAAATGTAGGTTAAGATTTAGTATTGTTAAACATTTTTTAGTTTATTTCTTACTTAACTTAAAATGTTTAAAAGTTACTATTAACACTATTAACTATTTTATTATTTCAGCTTTTTATGGATCAATTTATAACTCTCACAGTCGAAGGGCTTATTAAGATTTTGAAGGAGCATCACTTTGACGAACAAACACTTCAAGCATTACAATGTTGGTCCTAGAATCATTGAGTTAGATTTAATTTATACATAAACCACTCATATAACATTACTATTTATTCATTACAAAGTTATTCTATAATTAATATAAGTATCAAAGTGTCATTTTCATATAACCTATATACGTATAGTTATGCATTTGTTTATAATAGAAGGACTAAAAATGTTTTTTTACCACACCACGCGTAAAGTGCGTACTGTACTCCCTCATTTCGAGGAGTAACGTGACTCGAGTACGCCCTGCAAACTATCTTCGTGTTTGATAAGAGAAACAAAAGCAAATCGGAAATAAGGTTAGACCCAATCGTATTATCGATGTCACTTTACTTCTCAAAATAACGGAGTACAGCACGCAATGTACGCGAGGCGTGCTAAAAAATAGTATATGCACCACGGGAGTACAGTAAGCAAACCGGCACTGCAGAAATGCTGCCCTCGCTTCGCTCGTGCAGCAACTTCACGCAGTGCCGCCTTTGCTTACTTTACTCCCTAGATGCATAATCTACTATTTTAAGTTATATTTTAAGTAATAATATACAATAAAAATTTAACCACTTATCTTTTTTTTAAACTATTTAAGTCAATGTAACTATAATAAACAGTCATGTCCCTCACAGTTGGCATAAAAATAATCCTGTATGTATTCATGATTATAAAGTTTCTAAATTAATTTCACACACAATAAAGAACTTCCACATTATTTTATGTAGGAATGATAAATAAACTGTGATAAAAAACTACCAGGATAGAGAGCGATAACTTATTCATTTAATAATTAATTAGTTTTTTTACTGTATTAAAATCTCTCTGACTATCCGAATATTAGACTTGCCATTCATATGTCAGTCAATAATATGCCCATACGTGCATTTCACAAAATTAAAGAATTATAATAAATAAAGTATTTATATAACATTACTATTCACAATATAAGTGTCAAACTGTCATTTCAAAATAACCTATACGTATTACCAAAGACAACACTATAATTAAAAATCATTGATTTTCCATTGAAAAATAATTAATGTTACAAAAATTATCGCAATTTCTTCTAGAAAGATTGTGTTAATTTTAAAAAATTATCAATTGAAATTCCATGATTAATTTTTAATAATGGAAATTTCCTTGGTAAATTTTTAAATATATTTATGCCACGATTGTCACATAGTTACCAATTTCCCCATGAAATAGTCACAAATTATACATAAAAAATCACGTTAATAAAATATGGAATTATTATTGTAAAATAATTTTATTGGATAACCGTGGATTAGTAGACAATTACCCATAAAAATCTTACTTAATTTTTATGTAAAAAAAAATTAATAATATGCAATTAATTAAATTTAAATAAAATGTGATAAACCCATTATATTGAACGTTTTTTTATTATTTTTATTATATTATTATTATTATTATTAAAGTATTTAGTAATCTTATAATTATTATATTGTATTTTATACTATTGCTTCTTCTTGTATACTTTTTGATTGCAAAGTGTTACGCACTGATTTGAAATAGTAGATAGAAACGTTTTGATATCAAGTTTTTCCTTTGCGTGCTTGTTTACATACTCTGAAAAAGACAAAATTTGTAAAATTATTGTATTTTAAAAATTTATAGAAAAACAAAATGTTTACAAAAGACAGTTGATCGAATCTCTTCTGGTATCTCAGCACGATTTTAATTCCTAAAGAAACCAAAATGTTTACAAAAGACAGTTGATCGAATCTCTTCTGGTATCTCAGCACGATTTCAATTCCTAAAGAAACCATTTTTTTCAAATTATCAACACCTACTAAATGTAGCATTAAACGTCTAACCATTTCTACAGGCTTTTCTGCAAATCTTTTTGTATCGGCAAGATTCAAATTATCTATGTATAAACCAGATAATGGTTTAATCTCAACAGTTTCCTTTCTTTTAGTATATGCTGGTATGAATAAGGAACGACAGCTCTGCTAAAATTGCACAGTAATAATGTAGTAATTGTTCTGCTAATAATCATCTGTATAAGTATAAAGTTAATATACACGGTATATATATATGGGCTATTTCACGTCAAGTAGTACGATGAAAATTTTAAACCGCTCCAAAATTTGAGAACAGGCTGGAAATATCTTCAACAAGATAGAAAAAAAATTTTAGGTGTTAAAAATAATTTGTCTAAGAGTTATTCCACCATTAATAAAATATTACTTATGTCGACTGTAGTATAACTAAATTAATTAATATTTTTATCGGTCTTACAGTCAATTATATGGGCAATCAGATTGCCCCTACTTATAATCACTCCCGAAGAATCTATAAAAATAAAAATAAAAAATATAAAATATAAAAAATAAAAACACTAACTAAACATAAAAACAAATTATTAATAAAGCAATCTGACTGCCCCCCTGCACCAAAAATCTAATAACCCCAAATATGATGTCCGATGTTTCGAGCTCGCTGCTGCTCCTTATCAGGGACTGAAATGAAAATCTATTCTACACGATATTTAAACCCTCAAAAAAAGCCTCCCCACTCCAAGGACCCACCCTAAATAAATTCACACCAATAAACTAAGCTAAGTTAAGATAGGATGATAAATCTTATTTAATTTACTTGACTCTAACATTAAATTAACATTCTTATCATTCTTAAATATATGAATATTCTCAAGACTTTCTCTTTTAAATTTATTCATAATATTTTGTTCTAAAATTTCTACATTTTTAAAATCAAATGAATGAACAAAATCTAAACAATGCTCCTTCAAACCTGATGTGACAGATACACTCCTCAAACTATATTTATGTTCATAAATTCTCTTTTTCAAATATCTACTAGTTTGACCAATGTAACATTTATCACAATCAATACAATTTATTTTATAAACAACTCCAGATTTATCATCCTTTCTATCTATATCCTTACAATTATTAAACAAAAAACTTAAATTATTAATATTTCTAAAGAAAACTTGAATATCTAGTTTTTTAAATTCTTTTCTTATTCTTTCAGATAAACCTCTAACATACGGTATAACAACAAATGCATCAATTTTAATATCTACTCTAACTTTTAATTTACTATTATAAATTTGATTCACTCTCTCTTCAATCACTCTATTAATCAAATCTATCGGATAATTATTATTAACAAAAGTTTTTTTAACTAAATCTAAATTTACTTTTCTAAAATCACCGTGTGACAGTCCAACGGCACGGTCAATAACACCTTTCAACGCACCAATCTTGTCACTGAAATGGTGATGAGTTGTCACCTGTAATAGCTAATTTAGTGATGGAAAAGTTAGAGGGTATTGCTTTGTCGAAATTGAGTTTTGAACCAATGATTTTTAGTAGATTTGTTGATGACATCTTTACGATAGTACCTGAATGTTTTGTTGATGAAATGGTTGATGTTTTTAATTCAATTCATGATAGAATTAAATTTACAGTAGAGGTTGAGATTGATAAAGAATTAAATTTTTTAGATATTAAAGTTATTAGAGATGATAAAAATAAAGTTAAATTAAATTGGTATAGAAAGCCTACTTGGTCGGGTAGATTTTTAAATTTCCATTCTCATCACCAGTTCAGTGACAAGATTGGTGCGTTGAAAGGTGTTATTGACCGTGCCGTTGGACTGTCACACGGTGATTTTAGAAAAGTAAATTTAGATTTAGTTAAAAAAACTTTTGTTAATAATAATTATCCGATAGATTTGATTAATAGAGTGATTGAAGAGAGAGTGAATCAAATTTATAATAGTAAATTAAAAGTTAGAGTAGATATCGTCGCCTCTTACGAAGACTAGCACGCATTTTACGTCTTCCGCGAAAAGTAGTATGTTATCAGTTTCTTTATGGAAGAACAGCACGTTTAGGGTTTTTACCGCGAAGACTAACACGTCTATGGTTTGCTCCGCGAAAACTAGCATGTATGACCTTTTCTCCGCGAAAACTAGCAAGTTTGCTCTCCGCGAAGACTAGCACGTTTTCTCTCCGCGAAGACTAGCACGTTTTCTTCCCAAGTATTCTCAAATTCTAATGAATGCTTTAGATAACATTGGGAATTAAATAAAAATTAAAACATGAAAATTGATCAAGCTTAAATTTTACATTATATTAAAGTTATCTTTTTGAGCGATTTTGTAAAAACTCCCCTATTCTTGCGAAAAATACTTAATACATATATATTTTATAATAAATATGTGTAACATAAGTTAATGCATCATATTACTGACAAAAAAATTGTTATTATAATTACTAAGTGATATAAAAAAAAAACCGATAAATTATAATGTCCGGCCGTCCGTCCGTCCGTCGGACAAACATTATCTTGGCGTGAGAGAGACAGTGAGAGGAAGAGATAGGCAGACAGATAGAGAGAGAGAGAGAGAATGAGAGATAGAGAGAGAGAGAGAGAGAATGAAAGATAGAGAGAAAGAGAGAGAGAATAAGAGAGAGAGAATATCTCTCTCACTCTCTCTCTCTCTCTCTCTCTCTCTCTCTCTCCCTCTCCATCTATCATTCTCTCTCTCTCTCTCTATCTCTCATTCTCTCTCTCTCTCTATCTGTCTGCCTATCTCTTCCTCTCACTGTCTCTCTCACGCCAAGATAATGTTTGTCCGACGGACGGACGGACGGCCGGACATTATAATTTATCGGTTTTTTTTTTATATCACTTAGTAATTATAATAACAATTTTTTTGTCAGTAATATGATGCATTAACTTATGTTACACATATTTATTATAAAATATATATGTATTAAGTATTTTTCGCAAGAATAGGGGAGTTTTTACAAAATCGCTCAAAAAGATAACTTTAATATAATGTAAAATTTAAGCTTGATCAATTTTCATGTTTTAATTTTTATTTAATTCCCAATGTTATCTAAAGCATTCATTAGAATTTGAGAATACTTGGGAAGAAAACGTGCTAGTCTTCGCGGAGAGAAAACGTGCTAGTCTTCGCGGAGAGCAAACTTGCTAGTTTTCGCGGAGAAAAGGTCATACATGCTAGTTTTCGCGGAGCAAACCATAGACGTGTTAGTCTTCGCGGTAAAAACCCTAAACGTGCTGTTCTTCCATAAAGAAACTGATAACATACTACTTTTCGCGGAAGACGTAAAATGCGTGCTAGTCTTCGTAAGAGGCGACGATATCCTCGCTTCGCTCGTGCAGCAACTTCACGCAGTGCCGCCTTTGCTTACTTTACTCCCTAGATGCATAATCTACTATTTTAAGTTATATTTTAAGTAATAATATACAATAAAAATTTAACCACTTATCTTTTTTTTAAACTATTTAAGTCAATGTAACTATAATAAACAGTCATGTCCCTCACAGTTGGCATAAAAATAATCCTGTATGTATTCATGATTATAAAGTTTCTAAATTAATTTCACACACAATAAAGAACTTCCACATTATTTTATGTAGGAATGATAAATAAACTGTGATAAAAAACTACCAGGATAGAGAGCGATAACTTATTCATTTAATAATTAATTAGTTTTTTTACTGTATTAAAATCTCTCTGACTATCCGAATATTAGACTTGCCATTCATATGTCAGTCAATAATATGCCCATACGTGCATTTCACAAAATTAAAGAATTATAATAAATAAAGTATTTATATAACATTACTATTCACAATATAAGTGTCAAACTGTCATTTCAAAATAACCTATACGTATTACCAAAGAAAACACTATAATTAAAAATCATTGATTTTCCATTGAAAAATAATTAATGTTACAAAAATTATCGCAATTTCTTCTAGAAAGATTGTGTTAATTTTAAAAAATTATCAATTGAAATTCCATGATTAATTTTTAATAATGGAAATTTCCTTGGTAAATTTTTAAATATATTTATGCCACGATTGTCACATAGTTACCAATTTCCCCATGAAATAGTCACAAATTATACATAAAAAATCATGTTAATAAAATATGGAATTATTATTGTAAAATAATTTTATTGGATAACCGTGGATTAGTAGACAATTACCCATAAAAATCTTACTTAATTTTTATGTAAAAAAAAATTAATAATATGCAATTAATTAAATTTAAATAAAATGTGATAAACCCATTATATTGAACGTTTTTTTATTATTTTTATTATATTATTATTATTATTATTAAAGTATTTAGTAATCTTATAATTATTATATTGTATTTTATACTATTGCTTCTTCTTGTATACTTTTTGATTGCAAAGTGTTACGCACTGATTTGAAATAGTAGATAGAAACGTTTTGATATCAAGTTTTTCCTTTGCGTGCTTGTTTACATACTCTGAAAAAGACAAAATTTGTAAAATTATTGTATTTTAAAAATTTATAGAAAAACAAAATGTTTACAAAAGACAGTTGATCGAATCTCTTCTGGTATCTCAGCACGATTTTAATTCCTAAAGAAACCAAAATGTTTACAAAAGACAGTTGATCGAATCTCTTCTGGTATCTCAGCACGATTTCAATTCCTAAAGAAACCATTTTTTTCAAATTATCAACACCTACTAAATGTAGCATTAAACGTCTAACCATTTCTACAGGCTTTTCTGCAAATCTTTTTGTATCGGCAAGATTCAAATTATCTATGTATAAACCAGATAATGGTTTAATCTCAACAGTTTCCTTTCTTTTAGTATATGCTGGTATGAATAAGGAACGACAGCTCTGCTAAAATTGCACAGTAATAATGTAGTAATTGTTCTGCTAATAATCATCTGTATAAGTATAAAGTTAATATACACGGTATATATATATGGGCTATTTCACGTCAAGTAGTACGATGAAAATTTTAAACCGCTCCAAAATTTGAGAACAGGCTGGAAATATCTTCAACAAGATAGAAAAAAAATTTTAGGTGTTAAAAATAATTTGTCTAAGAGTTATTCCACCATTAATAAAATATTACTTATGTCGACTGTAGTATAACTAAATTAATTAATATTTTTATCGGTCTTACAGTCAATTATATGGGCAATCAGATTGCCCTTACTTATAATCACTCCCGAAGAATCTATAAAAATAAAAATAAAAAATATAAAATATAAAAAATAAAAACACTAACTAAACATAAAAACAAATTATTAATAAAGCAATCTGACTGCCCCCCTGCACCAAAAATCTAATAACCCCAAATATGATGTCCGATGTTTCGAGCTCGCTGCTGCTCCTTATCAGGGACTGAAATGAAAATCTATTCTACACGATATTTAAACCCTCAAAAAAAGCCTCCCCACTCCAAGGACCCACCCTAAATAAATTCACACCAATAAACTAAGCTAAGTTAAGATAGGATGATAAATCTTATTTAATTTACTTGACTCTAACATTAAATTAACATTCTTATCATTCTTAAATATATGAATATTCTCAAGACTTTCTCTTTTAAATTTATTCATAATATTTTGTTCTAAAATTTCTACATTTTTAAAATCAAATGAATGAACAAAATCTAAACAATGCTCCTTCAAACCTGATGTGACAGATACACTCCTCAAACTATATTTATGTTCATAAATTCTCTTTTTCAAATATCTACTAGTTTGACCAATGTAACATTTATCACAATCAATACAATTTATTTTATAAACAACTCCAGATTTATCATCCTTTCTATCTATATCCTTACAATTATTAAACAAAAAACTTAAATTATTAATATTTCTAAAGAAAACTTGAATATCTAGTTTTTTAAATTCTTTTCTTATTCTTTCAGATAAACCTCTAACATACGGTATAACAACAAATGCATCAATTTTAATATCTACTCTAACTTTTAATTTACTATTATAAATTTGATTCACTCTCTCTTCAATCACTCTATTAATCAAATCTATCGGATAATTATTATTAACAAAAGTTTTTTTAACTAAATCTAAATTTACTTTTCTAAAATCACCGTGTGACAGTCCAACGGCACGGTCAATAACACCTTTCAACGCACCAATCTTGTCACTGAAATGGTGATGAGTTGTCACCTGTAATAGCTAATTTAGTGATGGAAAAGTTAGAGGGTATTGCTTTGTCGAAATTGAGTTTTGAACCAATGATTTTTAGTAGATTTGTTGATGACATCTTTACGATAGTACCTGAATGTTTTGTTGATGAAATGGTTGATGTTTTTAATTCAATTCATGATAGAATTAAATTTACAGTAGAGGTTGAGATTGATAAAGAATTAAATTTTTTAGATATTAAAGTTATTAGAGATGATAAAAATAAAGTTAAATTAAATTGGTATAGAAAGCCTACTTGGTCGGGTAGATTTTTAAATTTCCATTCTCATCACCAGTTCAGTGACAAGATTGGTGCGTTGAAAGGTGTTATTGACCGTGCCGTTGGACTGTCACACGGTGATTTTAGAAAAGTAAATTTAGATTTAGTTAAAAAAACTTTTGTTAATAATAATTATCCGATAGATTTGATTAATAGAGTGATTGAAGAGAGAGTGAATCAAATTTATAATAGTAAATTAAAAGTTAGAGTAGATATCGTCGCCTCTTACGAAGACTAGCACGCATTTTACGTCTTCCGCGAAAAGTAGTATGTTATCAGTTTCTTTATGGAAGAACAGCACGTTTAGGGTTTTTACCGCGAAGACTAACACGTCTATGGTTTGCTCCGCGAAAACTAGCATGTATGACCTTTTCTCCGCGAAAACTAGCAAGTTTGCTCTCCGCGAAGACTAGCACGTTTTCTCTCCGCGAAGACTAGCACGTTTTCTTCCCAAGTATTCTCAAATTCTAATGAATGCTTTAGATAACATTGGGAATTAAATAAAAATTAAAACATGAAAATTGATCAAGCTTAAATTTTACATTATATTAAAGTTATCTTTTTGAGCGATTTTGTAAAAACTCCCCTATTCTTGCGAAAAATACTTAATACATATATATTTTATAATAAATATGTGTAACATAAGTTAATGCATCATATTACTGACAAAAAAATTGTTATTATAATTACTAAGTGATATAAAAAAAAAACCGATAAATTATAATGTCCGGCCGTCCGTCCGTCCGTCGGACAAACATTATCTTGGCGTGAGAGAGACAGTGAGAGGAAGAGATAGGCAGACAGATAGAGAGAGAGAGAGAATGAGAGATAGAGAGAGAGAGAGAGAGAATGAAAGATAGAGAGAAAGAGAGAGAGAATAAGAGAGAGAGAATATCTCTCTCACTCTCTCTCTCTCTCTCTCTCTCTCTCTCTCTCCCTCTCCATCTATCATTCTCTCTCTCTCTCTCTATCTCTCATTCTCTCTCTCTCTCTATCTGTCTGCCTATCTCTTCCTCTCACTGTCTCTCTCACGCCAAGATAATGTTTGTCCGACGGACGGACGGACGGCCGGACATTATAATTTATCGGTTTTTTTTTTATATCACTTAGTAATTATAATAACAATTTTTTTGTCAGTAATATGATGCATTAACTTATGTTACACATATTTATTATAAAATATATATGTATTAAGTATTTTTCGCAAGAATAGGGGAGTTTTTACAAAATCGCTCAAAAAGATAACTTTAATATAATGTAAAATTTAAGCTTGATCAATTTTCATGTTTTAATTTTATTTAATTCCCAATGTTATCTAAAGCATTCATTAGAATTTGAGAATACTTGGGAAGAAAACGTGCTAGTCTTCGCGGAGAGAAAACGTGCTAGTCTTCGCGGAGAGCAAACTTGCTAGTTTTCGCGGAGAAAAGGTCATACATGCTAGTTTTCGCGGAGCAAACCATAGACGTGTTAGTCTTCGCGGTAAAAACCCTAAACGTGCTGTTCTTCCATAAAGAAACTGATAACATACTACTTTTCGCGGAAGACGTAAAATGCGTGCTAGTCTTCGTAAGAGGCGACGATATCTACTCTAACTTTTAATTTACTATTATAAATTTGATTCACTCTCTCTTCAATCACTCTATTAATCAAATCTATCGGATAATTATTATTAACAAAAGTTTTTTTAACTAAATCTAAATTTACTTTTCTAAAATCACCGTGTGACAGTCCAACGGCACGGTCAATAACACCTTTCAACGCACCAATCTTGTCACTGAACTGGTGATGAGAATGGAAATTTAAAAATCTACCCGACCAAGTAGGCTTTCTATACCAATTTAATTTAACTTTATTTTTATCATCTCTAATAACTTTAATATCTAAAAAATTTAATTCTTTATCAATCTCAACCTCTACTGTAAATTTAATTCTATCATGAATTGAATTAAAAACATCAACCATTTCATCAACAAAACATTCAGGTACTATCGTAAAGATGTCATCAACAAATCTACTAAAAATCATTGGTTCAAAACTCAATTTCGACAAAGCAATACCCTCTAACTTTTCCATCACTAAATTAGCTATTACAGGTGACAACTCATCACCATTTCAGTGACAAGATTGGTGCGTTGAAAGGTGTTATTGACCGTGCCGTTGGACTGTCACACGGTGATTTTAGAAAAGTAAATTTAGATTTAGTTAAAAAAACTTTTGTTAATAATAATTATCCGATAGATTTGATTAATAGAGTGATTGAAGAGAGAGTGAATCAAATTTATAATAGTAAATTAAAAGTTAGAGTAGATATTAAAATTGATGCATTTGTTGTTATACCGTATGTTAGAGGTTTATCTGAAAGAATAAGAAAAGAATTTAAAAAACTAGATATTCAAGTTTTCTTTAGAAATATTAATAATTTAAGTTTTTTGTTTAATAATTGTAAGGATATAGATAGAAAGGATGATAAATCTGGAGTTGTTTATAAAATAAATTGTATTGATTGTGATAAATGTTACATTGGTCAAACTAGTAGATATTTGAAAAAGAGAATTTATGAACATAAATATAGTTTGAGGAGTGTATCTGTCACATCAGGTTTGAAGGAGCATTGTTTAGATTTTGTTCATTCATTTGATTTTAAAAATGTAGAAATTTTAGAACAAAATATTATGAATAAATTTAAAAGAGAAAGTCTTGAGAATATTCATATATTTAAGAATGATAAGAATGTTAATTTAATGTTAGAGTCAAGTAAATTAAATAAGATTTATCATCCTATCTTAACTTAGCTTAGTTTATTGGTGTGAATTTATTTAGGGTGGGTCCTTGGAGTGGGGAGGCTTTTTTTGAGGGTTTAAATATCGTGTAGAATAGATTTTCATTTCAGTCCCTGATAAGGAGCAGCAGCGAGCTCGAAACATCGGACATCATATTTGGGGTTATTAGATTTTTGGTGCAGGGGGGCAGTCAGATTGCTTTATTAATAATTTGTTTTTATGTTTAGTTAGTGTTTTTATTTTTTATATTTTATATTTTTTATTTTTATTTTTATAGATTCTTCGGGAGTGATTATAAGTAAGGGCAATCTGATTGCCCATATAATTGACTGTAAGACCGATAAAAATATTAATTAATTTAGTTATACTACAGTCGACATAAGTAATATTTTATTAATGGTGGAATAACTCTTAGACAAATTATTTTTAACACCTAAAATTTTTTTTCTATCTTGTTGAAGATATTTCCAGCCTGTTCTCAAATTTTGGAGCGGTTTAAAATTTTCATCGTACTACTTGACGTGAAATAGCCCATATATATATACCGTGTATATTAACTTTATACTTATACAGATGATTATTAGCAGAACAATTACTACATTATTACTGTGCAATTTTAGCAGAGCTGTCGTTCCTTATTCATACCAGCATATACTAAAAGAAAGGAAACTGTTGAGATTAAACCATTATCTGGTTTATACATAGATAATTTGAATCTTGCCGATACAAAAAGATTTGCAGAAAAGCCTGTAGAAATGGTTAGACGTTTAATGCTACATTTAGTAGGTGTTGATAATTTGAAAAAAATGGTTTCTTTAGGAATTGAAATCGTGCTGAGATACCAGAAGAGATTCGATCAACTGTCTTTTGTAAACATTTTGGTTTCTTTAGGAATTAAAATCGTGCTGAGATACCAGAAGAGATTCGATCAACTGTCTTTTGTAAACATTTTGTTTTTCTATAAATTTTTAAAATACAATAATTTTACAAATTTTGTCTTTTTCAGAGTATGTAAACAAGCACGCAAAGGAAAAACTTGATATCAAAACGTTTCTATCTACTATTTCAAATCAGTGCGTAACACTTTGCAATCAAAAAGTATACAAGAAGAAGCAATAGTATAAAATACAATATAATAATTATAAGATTACTAAATACTTTAATAATAATAATAATATAATAAAAATAATAAAAAAACGTTCAATATAATGGGTTTATCACATTTTATTTAAATTTAATTAATTGCATATTATTAATTTTTTTTTACATAAAAATTAAGTAAGATTTTTATGGGTAATTGTCTACTAATCCACGGTTATCCAATAAAATTATTTTACAATAATAATTCCATATTTTATTAACGTGATTTTTTATGTATAATTTGTGACTATTTCATGGGGAAATTGGTAACTATGTGACAATCGTGGCATAAATATATTTAAAAATTTACCAAGGAAATTTCCATTATTAAAAATTAATCATGGAATGAAATTGCGATAATTTTTGTAACATTAATTATTTTTCAATGGAAAATCAATGATTTTTAATTATAGTGTTTTCTTTGGTAATACGTATAGGTTATTTTGAAATGACAGTTTGACACTTATATTGTGAATAGTAATGTTATATAAATACTTTATTTATTATAATTCTTAATTTTGTGAAATGCACGTATGGGCATATTATTGACTGACATATGAATGGCAAGTCTAATATTCGGATAGTCAGAGAGATTTTAATACAGTAAAAAAACTAATTAATTATTAAATGAATAAGTTATCGCTCTCTATCCTGGTAGTTTTTTATCACAGTTTATTTATCATTCCTACATAAAATAATGTGGAAGTTCTTTATTGTGTGTGAAATTAATTTAGAAACTTTATAATCATGAATACATACAGGATTATTTTTATGCCAACTGTGAGGGACATGACTGTTTATTATAGTTACATTGACTTAAATAGTTTAAAAAAAAGATAAGTGGTTAAATTTTTATTGTATATTATTACTTAAAATATAACTTAAAATAGTAGATTATGCATCTAGGGAGTAAAGTAAGCAAAGGCGGCACTGCGTGAAGTTGCTGCACGAGCGAAGCGAGGATATGATGATAGAGAGCATCTATCATTCTCTCTCTATCTCTCCTTCCATCTATCATTCTCTCTCTCTATCTCTCCTTCCATCTATCATTCTCTCTCTCTATCTCTCCATCTCTTTCTCTCTATCTTTCACTCTCTCTCTCTTATTCTCTCTCTCTTTCTCTCTATCTTTCATTCACTCTCTCTTATTCTCTCTCTCTTTCTCTCTATCTTTCATTCTCTCTCTCTTATTCTCTTTCTCTTTCTCTCTATCTTCATTCTCTCC